>CM038681.1:73523103-73786757 GCA_021605205.1 Aegilops longissima
GGTCATCATCCATATCATATTTTCTCGCATTTTCCGATCCTAGAAAATTTCACGCAACTCAAGGACCCTCGCAGAGAGTTGGAAATTTCATTATTTTCATATTTCTGATTTCTCAAATTTTGAAAATAGGATCATTTGGATTTATTTAATTATCTTCACAAAGTTTTTCCGATACAAAAATTTAAGAGAGGGAATAATATGACTTTCCCAACATTTAGGAAAAATGAAGATATTATAAATAAATCAAATTTTGGTTTTGAGGATTTATTTGCTTTAGGCAAAAATGAGCATTTTAAAAATATGCATATTTGCCCGGTTTTAAAGTTCATTTCGTTCGACTCATTTTTATGAGTCGGGGAAAATTAATTTTATTAATATTGGAGTCCGTTTGGTTTTATTTTTATTTCGTTTAGTTTTGTTAAAAAAAACACACTACCTCGCTTTGGGCCAAGGGCCCAGCCCACCAGCCATGCCCATCTCCCTCCTCCTCGCTCGCTCCCCTCGGGAGAGTCCGCCGCCGGCCTTGGCCGAGTCCGGCTCGGCCATCGCCCGCCGCCGTGCCCCCCTTCCCCAAGGCGCCCCCCCTCCTTATAACCCCCCTCTCCTCCTCACCACCCGCCCGCCACCCGACCGAGCCTCGCCGTCGCCCGGAGGCCGCCGCCGCTGTCGCCGTCGCCCGAGCCCCTCGCCGCCCTCGCCCACCCACCCCTCGCCACCCCGCCCTCGCCGCCCTCGCCTGACCCGTTGCCACCGGAGGCCAGACCCTTGGCGACCACGAGGTAGCCGCCACTACCCCCCGGTCCGGTTTTTTTTAGAAAAACCCGATCAAGTTTTTCTCGTGATGTTCGGTTTTTTTTTTAAACCCTAGATGGTTTTATTATTTTTTTCAGTTTTCTTATTTAGTGAACGTTCACCGAACCGTTCGTTTTAATGAACATGTTCGTTGGATTAGTTCTGTTAACGAACGTCCACTGTTTAATCTGTTCGTCGTTTTCTTTTAATCGGATTTAATCCGTTATTTTCTGATTTCGATTTCCGATTCGATTCTCAAATCTGTTTATTTTCTCGCTCGTTTATCGGAATCAGGTGATTCAAGCGCCTGGAGTTTCGTTATGAAACCGCCGTTCCGACTAACCTACTTACACAGAGTTTTGCTACTGTAAAATTTTGACTTAGTTTCAGATTGCTAAACCGAGTCGTTCTCTCTCGAGTTTCGACTTTCGATGCTTTATTTGATTCGATTCTTTTGCAACCAGGGTTCTTAAGTTGAACTCTCTGGTTAGATCTTTTATTCGAGATTTCCCGTGCATTAGATGAGTACTTATTGTATGCTTGTTGTTTGTCTGCGTTAGATCACCGGAGTCGCCGCTTGTTACTTGAATCTTTAGGTCTCATGGATCATCGACAAGGCAAGTAACACTTGATCATACCTTTTCTACTACCCAGTTTTTATGCATTAGATCAAACCCTCAAACACTTGCATGTTTAGGATCTAATTAAATTGTGGGATTGGGAAGTAGATTGAGGTAGTACCTATTACCTGTTACTTATGAAACCTTGGGAGTCACTTCTACGTTTGCTTAATATACCATGCTATGCTAGTAGACGTGGATTGGGTGAGTGAATATCCATGACAGATGTGAGATTGTTAATTAATGGTTTATCTAAGGTGGCAACCTAAACACACATCTGGGTGGATTGAGGCACTGGTTTCCATCGAGACTTGCTGTATTTCTTGGACCGCCACCTGGGCTCTAAGGGATCATAAGATTATTCAAACTGAAACTTCCGTGTGCAGCCACAAGCCAATTATGGGCTCTGGCGTAGTTGACTAAGTTGTGCGAACTCTTACGGGTAGGCTAGCTGATGTAGGGGATGTAGGTTGGTACGGTCTACCCACATGTAAGGTGTTAGCGCTTCGAAGACTATGTCTCGGTCATCCGTTTCTCAAACACCATGTAGTGCGAGAACCAAGCGGAGGCGATCGAGTCTTGTGGGGAAAAGTGCGCAAACCTCTGCAGAGTGTATAAACTAATCATGATTAGCCGTGTCCCCGGTTATGGACGTTTTGAGTATCCGGTAATTGAATATCATGTGAATCTCAACATGTTACTTCTAATAAAAGTTATTGGGATTTGATGAGTACTTTTTAATTGGGATTGAGGATGCTGTCAACCATTCTCAATGTTTAACAACCACCATGATAGTTAAATAAAATTATTCCTTTGTTATAGGGAAAAACTAGCTTTATGCAAAAATGTAACCGTAGAGCCTTACCACCAGCCATATATGCATGTAGTATAGGCTTATTCCTTCATTGCTCTTTATGTGTTACATTGCCAAGATATTCCATGTGTTGACCGTTTTGGCTGCAACTTTCACGTTGCAGACTTTTAGAATTTACTTAGTAAGGTGTTAGGTCGTGGTTCTATACTCGATGATGCCGATGGAGTTGATGGTCTCACTTATCTTCCAAGCCTTCCATTGTTATTATTAGATGGCCTTAAGCCATATTATTGTATTAAGTTCCCTTGTGGACAACGATGTAATAAGTGTGTGATTGCTACTCTGTTATAAATCCTTGAAATCTTGTGTGGTGTCGATTCTCGATCCAGGATGACACTGAGCACCGAGACTTGATCCATTCGGTCTGGTCGCTCACAGAATGGTATCATAGCACACGCCGACCAGAGACACGACCACTAAGTTAAAGCCATAGATCACTACTCTCTTCCCATTTTCTAACTCCTCATCTTATCTACTCTCTTTAGGATGATTTGACACGAAGATCAAGTACACCCAACCAGATGAAGGCACACCTTTTGGATTTCACTTGAAGGAAGTTACCAAGTACCTGAACATTGGACTACCCAGCTTCACCGGAACTTTCAATGCCACTCTGCCTGAAGAGGAGCGCTGGAAGATTCAAGCTCACATTCCAGGAAGGACATTCGCCCCAATCACCAAGCCTATAGATAGTGTTTCCAGTGCACCAACTTGGAGTCTGGAAAGAGCATGGCAGCTCACATTACCATGGGACGCATTGGAGAAGTTTATCAAGAAGACCTCAAGGACACTATCTACCAGATTTATGGACGCCGAGATGACAAATGGGACATAGTCAGCACCAAGAAGGATAGATCCATTGCAGCATTCATCCAGAGTTAAATCAGCACATTCGGCGCCAGAGAACCAAATGTGCAATGATATGTTGGAGTTGCGAATGCAAAGGAAGGATCATCGAACTGGAAGGAGAACTAAAGACTACACGCAAGGACTACATGGACGAGATCGTAGCTCTGGCGAGACACAATAACGATCTTAAGTACGAGATCGAAGAACTCAAGAATAAGTTGGCGCTCAGGAATGAAGACCAGTATGTCGGTTGTTCAAGCGACTACATCAACATCGACGACACCGATTCGGATCCAAGTGAACCCGACTTTGAAGACGAAGTCGAGCAGACATCATGGAGTCTTCCACCGGTTCAAATTAGTAGAAGTCCCCACATATTAGTAGTATTCCTCCATGTAAACATTTTAGTACACGACTTTTGCGATAGTCGATCGTTGTAAGCCTTTGTTTGATTGAATGAAGTGATTTTGTGTGCATTTGCTCATGTGCATTTGGGTAGTGATTCCCCTTAGACCTCAATCTATTCTAAATTCTCATCTTTTCTAAACCCATCAGATGCCTCCAAGACGTGACCCCGGGTTCGTTTTCCCGCCAGAGATCACCCAATTGATCCAGCAGCAGAATACCCTGATTCAAACATTGGTGCAGAACCAGGGCAACAACAACAACAACAACAACAACAACAACAACAACAACAACAACAACAACAACAACAACAACAACAACAATAACAACCCACCGCCACCACCACCTGCGGACCACTTGACTCGTTTCCTTAGACTGAATCCGCCGGTGTATTCCAGTAGCACCGAGCCGATTGTAGCAGATGATTGGCTCCGCAAGATAGGAAGGAGTTGACCACTGCAGGATGCATGATGGAGAAAGAGTGAAGTTTGCGACATCAGCTTGAAGGACCCGCAGCAGCATGGTGGGAGAATTTTGCAGCCACTTACCCAGAGACACCGCCACATGGGATCAGTTTGACAAGCTTTTCAGACTTGCCCATGTTTCAGCAGGAGCCATGGCCATGAAGAAGCGTGAGTTTCATAACTTACGCCAAGGAGGAAGGACTGTTGGCGAAGATGTGGATGACTTTAGTAAATTAGCACGTTATGCCCCAGATGACGTTGCTACAGATGCAGCTAAACAGGAGAAGTTTCTAGAAGGACTGAATGATGAGTTCAGCATGCCGTTGATGGTAGCAAGCTTCAACAACTACCAGGAGTTGGTAGACCGAGCCCTCATGATTGAAGGAAAGCAGCAGCAAATTGAGAACCGCAAGAGGAAGTATGGGCAAGGGAAGTATAACTCTGGAGCCCAGCAGAAGCCTCGTTATACCCCTAAATCAGGAATTCAGTTTCAGCATACCCATGGAGGAGGAAATTCGCACAACCATAATGGAACTAAGAATGGGAACGGGAATGGAGGAAGCAATGGACAGAACCGCACCAACCCGCCAACACCATCCAAAGTAGACCTGAGTCATATTACTTACTTTAAGTGCCGCAAGACTGGGCATTATGCCAATGACTGTCCAGAAGGCCAGAATGGAAATGGCAACGGAAGCTCTGGAAAGAAGCCCAACCCTTTCAACAGGGGACAGGTGAACCACATTGATGTGGAGGAGGTTGAAGATCAGCCCGATCACGATGTCGGTAAGTTTTTGGTTAAGTCATTTACTGCAGTTGTTCTTTTTGATACTGGTGCATCGCATTCATACATATCAAGGGGATTTGTGGATAAGTACAAGTTACCGACCCAAGCCCTTAGGTCACCCATGCTAGTAACCTCACCCGGAGCAGAGTACATGGCTAGTAAATGGTGTGATCGATCGCCATTAAGGATTGGACACTATGTTTTCCCTCGGACCTAATAGTTCGGAATCCCAAGGATTGGATGTGATATTAGGAATGGATTGGTTATCAAAGTATGGAGGAACATAGATTGCACCACAAAGTCAATATTGCTCACCACACCGTAAGGAAGAAGGATCAAGTATGTATCACGACACAAGCCGAGGAGAGCACAAGTTAATTGCTTATCGAGGGGTGCAGGAAGAAGTACCATGGTGAAGGATTTTCCGATGTATTTCCTAAGAGTTGCTGTGAATGCCACCGGATAGAGACATTGAGTTTTGATCGAGCTGTTGCGAGAACAGGCCCGATATCGAAGCGACCGTGCATGTGATGCCCGCACAGGATTTGGCAGAAATCAAGAAGCGATTAAGGAACTATTGGATAAAGGTTTTATTCGCCCAAGTTCTTCACCTTGGGGATCACCCGTTTTGTTAGTAGAGAAGAAGGATGGATCGTTAAGAATGGTTGTTGATTATCGTGGATTGAATGAAGTAACAATCAAGAACAAGTACCCACTGCCAATGATAAATGATCTATTTGATTGTTTGCAAGGAGCTAAGGTGTTTTCCAAGATCGATTTACGATCGGGTACCATCGATTGAAGATTCGGAGCAAGACATACCCAAGACAGCATTTACCACGAGATATGGATCTGTATGAGTATACCGTTATGTCATTTGGACTGACTAACGCACCAGCCTATTTCATGAACCTGATGAACAAAGTGTTTATGGAGTTTTTGGATAAGTTCGTCGTGGTGTTCATTGATGACATTTTGATTTTCTCAAGAATGAAGAGGAACACAAGGAACATTTGCGATTGGTTTTGGAGAAACTGAGGGAACACCAGTTGTATGCCAAGTTCAGCAAATGTGAGTTTTGGCTAAAGGAAGTTGGATTTCTGGACATGTTATATCCGGAGAAGGAATAGCAGTTGACCCCACAAAGGTTGAGACCGTAACAAATGGGAAGCACCAACGACAGTTGGAGAGATTCGAGTTTCCTTGGACTCGCAGGATACTACCAAGATTCATTGAGAATTTCTCAAGGATTGCCAAGCCTATGACTGAATTGTTGAAGAAGGATAACAAATTCATATGGACTGAGGACTGTGAGGCAAGTTTTCAGGAGTTGAAGAAAAGATTGGTTACCTCACCAGTTTTGATATTGCCAGATCAAACCAAGGATTATGAGGTGTATTGCGACGCTTCACGTCGAGGACTTGGAGCAGTGCTTATGCAGGAAGGAAGAGTTGTTTCGTATGCTTCACGACAACTTAAGCCCCATGATTTGAATTATGCCACACATGATTTGGAGCTAGCAGCCGTTGTGCATGCCTTGAAGACATGGAGACATTTTCTCATTGGAAATCATTGTGAAGTATATACGGATCAAAAGAGTTTGAAGTACATCTTCACACAAAAGGAACTGAATCTCAGACAGAGGAGATGGTTAGAGCTTATCAAGGATTATGATATGAGATTGCATTATCACCCGGAAAGGCTAATGTCGTAGCAGGCGCATTGAGCCGTAAGAGCCACGCCAATACCCTAATGATGGGAGGGATACCCAATGAGTTAGCCAAGGACCTTCGAGAGCTATGTTTGGAAATAGTTCCAGAGGCTATGTAGCAGCATTGGAGATTCATTCAACACGATGGATAAAATCGAGAAGCCCAAAAGGCAGATAAGGAAGTTGCCTCTATAAAGGAGAAAATGAGCAAAGGAAAAGCTAAAGGATTTCGTGAGGATGAGCACGATACCCTATGGTTTGAAGACCGTGTTTATGTGCCCAATAACCCGTAGATCGAAGTTGATTTTACAAGAAGCTCATGATTCACCCTATTCGATTCACCCAGAAATACCAAGATGTATTTGGATTTGAAGAATACTTTCTGGTGGACCGGAATGAAGAAGGATATTGCGGAGTATGTAGCAGTTTGCGATGTATGTCAGAAAGTAAAAGCGAGCATCAGAAGCCAGCAGGATTGTTACAACCATTGCCGATACCCGAATGGAAGTGGGATAAACTAGGCATGGATTTCATCACAGGTTTGCCAAAGACTCGTTCAGGTTATGACTCGATTTGGGTCATAGTCGACCGCTTGACGAAGGTAGCTCATTTCATTCCAGTCAAGACCACCTATAGCAGTGCTAAGTTGGCAAAGATATACATGACCAGAATTGTGTGTTTACACGGAGTTCGAGGAGCATCGTATCGATGAGGAACTCAGTTTACCTCGAAATTTTGGAACCAGGTTGCACGAGACATTGGGAACTAGATCGAGTTCAAGACAGCTTTCCACCCACGCACCGATGGACAGGTGAGAGAGTCAATCAGATTTTGGAGGATATCTTGAGAGCTTGTGCACTAGATTATGGATCTAGTTGGGATGATAATTTGCCGTATGCAGAATTTTCCTACAACAACAGTTACCAAACCAGCTTGAAGATGGCACCTTTGAGGCTCAGATGGAAGAAGGTGCAGGACACCGTTGTCATGGGACTAAACCGAGATCGCCGCTTGTTTGGACCAGATTTGATTAAGGAGTCTGAGAGAAGGTTAAACTGATTCGAGACAGGCTCAAGGTAGCCCAGTCTGCACAAAAGAGCTATGTCGATTCAAAGCGCAGCGATTGAGTATGAAGTTGGAGACAGAGTATATCTTAGAGTATCCCGCTTGAGGAGTGAAGCGTTTTGGAGTTAAAGGAAAGTTAGCCCCACGCTTGTTGGACCATATAAGATTTTGCAACGCATGGGAGAAGTTGCTTATAAGTTGGAATTGCGGAAGGACTGTCGGAGTTCATGATGTATTCCACGTTTCTCGATTGAAGAAATGTCACCCGAGATAGCAGAGGTACCGTTAAGAGACACAAGTGCCACCGAAGCAATTCATTGAAGGATGATTTAACATATGAGGAAAAACCGTTAAGATTCTCGATTATGCTAGCGAGTTACCCGCAGCAAGGTTATCAAGTTTTGCAAAGTTCGATTGGAGCCACCACACTCAAGATGAAGCCACCGGGAAAGAGAGGAAGTTTTGCTTAAGGACCACCCTCACCTATTTTCTAGTTAACCCGAATCTCGAGGGCGAGATTCATCTTAAGAGAGGTTTGTAACATCCCAAATTTTCAATTTGGAATGTTATACATTAGGTCATCATGCATATCATATTTTCTCGCATTTTCCGATCCTAGAAAATTTCACGCAACTCAAGGACCCTCGGAGAGAGTTGGAAATTTCATTATTTTCATATTTGGGATTTCTCAAATTTTGAAAATAGGATCATTTGGATTTATTTAATTATCTTCACAAAGTTTTTTCGATACAAAAATTTAGAGAGGGAATAATATGACTTTCCCAACATTTAGGAAAATGAAGATATTATAAATAAATCAAATTTTGGTTTTGAGGATTTATTTGCTTTAGGCAAAAATGAGCATTTTAAAAATATGCATATTTGCCCCGTTTTAAAGTTCATTTCGTTCGACTCATTTTTATGAGTCGGGGAAAATTAATTTTATTAATTTTGGAGTCCGTTTGGTTTTATTTTTATTTCGTTTAGTTTTGTTTAAAAAAAACACGTCGCCGCCCGCTTTGGCTAAGGGCCCACCCACTGCCGCCATGCCCATCTCCCCTCCCCTCGCTCGCTCCCCGCTCGGGAGAGTCCCGCCGCCGCCACCGGGCGAGTCCGGCTCGCCACGCCCGCCGCCGTGCCCCCTTCCCCAAGGCGCCACCCCCCCTCCTTTATAACCCCCCCTCTCCTCCTCACCACGCGCCCACCCCGACCCGAGCCCCGCCTGTCAGCCCGAGGCCACCGCCGCAGTCGCCGCCGCCGAGCCCCTCGCCACCCACCCCCCTCGCCGCCTCGCCCGACCCGCTGCGGAGGTCGAGCCCCACCGGCGACCACGAGGTAGCCGCCGCCACTACCCCCCGGTCCGGTTGTTTTTAGAAAAACCCGATCCGGTTTTTCTCGTGGTGTTCGGTTTTTAAAAAAAAAACCCTAATGGTTTTATTATTTTTTTTTCGGTTTTCTTATTTAGTGAACGTTCACCGAACCGTTCGTTTTAATGAACGTGTTCGTTGGATTAGTTCTGTTAACGAACGTCCGCTGTTTAATCTGTTCGTCGTTTTCTTTTAATCGGATTTAATCCGTTATTTTCTGATTTCGATTTCCGATTCGATTTTCAAATCTGTTTATTTTCTCGCTCGTTTATCGGAATCAGGTGATTCAAGCGCCTGGAGTTTCGTT
This sequence comes from Aegilops longissima, assembly GCA_021605205.1. Classification (NCBI taxonomy): domain Eukaryota; kingdom Viridiplantae; phylum Streptophyta; class Magnoliopsida; order Poales; family Poaceae; genus Aegilops; species Aegilops longissima. The sequence continues at coordinate 73,532,345 of CM038681.1, forward strand.
ACGAAACCGCCGTTCCGACTAACCTACTTACACAGAGTTTTGCTACTGTAAAATTTTGACCTAGTTTCAGATTGCTAAACCGAGTCGTTCTCTCTCGAGTTTCGACTTTCGATGCTTTATTTGATTCGATTCTTTTGCAACCAGGGTTCTTAAGTTGAACTCTCTGGTTAGATCTTTTATTCGAGATTTCCCCGTGCATTAGATGAGTACTTATTGTATGCTTGTTGTTTGTCTGCGTTAGATCACCCGGAGTGCGCCGCTTGTTACTTCGAATCTTTAGGTCTCGCGGATCATCAGCAAGGCAAGTAACACTTGATCATACCTTTTCTACTACCCAGTTTTTATGCATTAGATCAAACCCTCAAAATGTTTAGGATCTAATTAAATTGTGGGATTGGGAAGTAGATTGAGGTAGTACCTATTACCTGTTACTTATGAAACCTTGGGAGTCACTTCTACGTTTGCTTAATATACCATGCTATGCTAGTAGACGTGGATTGGGTGAGTGAATATCCATGACAGATGTGAGATTGTTAATTAATGGTTTATCTAAGGTGGCAACCTAAACACACATCTGGGTGGATTGAGGCACCTGGTTTCCATCAGACTTGCTGTATTTCTTCGGACCGCCACCTGTGCTCTAAGGGATCATAAGATTATTCAAACTGAAACTTCCGTGTGCAGCCACAAGCCAATTATGGGCTCGTGTAGTTGACTAAGTTGTGCGAACTCTTACGGGTAGGCTAGCTGATGTAGGGGATGTAGGTTGGTACGGTCTACCCACATGTAAGGTGTTAGCGCTTCTGAAAGACTATGTCTTGGTCATCCGTTTCTCAAACACCATGTAGTGCGAGAACCAAGCGGAGGCGATCGAGTCTTGTGGGGAAAAGTGCGCAAACCTCTGCAGAGTGTATAAACTAATCATGATTAGCCGCTTCCCGGTTATGGACGTTTTGAGTATCCGTAATTGAATATCATGTGAATCTCAACATGTTACTTCTAATAAAAGTTATTGGGATTTGATGAGTACTTTTAATTGGGATTGAGGATGCTGTCAACCATTCTCAATGTTTAACAACCACCATGATAGTTAAATAAAATTATTCCTTTGTTATAGGGAAAAACTAGCTTTATGCAAAATGTAACCGAGAGCCTTACCACCAGCCATATATGCATGTAGTATAGGCTTATTACTTCATTGCTCTTTATGTGTTACATTGCCATATTCCATGTGTTGACCTGTTTTGGCTGCAACTTTCACGTTATGCATTTTCGATTGACAGTAAGGTGTTAGGTCGTGGTTCTATACTCGGTGATGCCGATGGAGTTGATGGTCTCACTTATCTTCCAAGCCTTCCGCTGTTATTATTAGATGGCCTTAAGCCATATTATTGTATTAAGTTCCTTGTGGACAACGATGTAATAAGTGTGTGATTGCTACTCATATAAATCCTTCAAGCATCTTGTGTGGTGTCAATTCATCGATCCAGGATGACACTGAGCACCGAGACTTGATCCATTCGGGTCTGGTCGCTACACTTCTTCTTCTTCTTCTTCTTCTTCTTCTTCTTCTTCTTCTTCTTCTTCTTCTTCTTCTTCTTCTTCTTCTTCTTCTTCTTCTTCTTCTTCTTCTTCTTCTTCTTCTTCTTCTTCCTCTTATTCTTCTTCTTCTTCTTCTTCTTCTTCCTCTTCTTCTTCTTCTTCTGCTTCCTCTTCTTCTTCTGCTTCCTCTTCTGCTTCCTCTTCTTCTTCTTCTTCTTCCTCTTCTTCTTCTTCTTCCTCTTCTTCTTCTTCTTCTTCTTCTTCTTCTTCTTCCTCCTCTTCTTCTTCTTCTTCTTCTTCTTCTTCCTCTTCTTCTTCCTCTTCTTCTTCTCTTCTTCTTTATATAGAGTTCAATGAAGACCAAATGCTTGTGATAGTTTGAAAATAACATATTTAAATTGTGCATCTGAACGCAGAAAAAATACATTGGTCAAGACCGCCTTTCAGCCAAAACGCGCTATCGCTATGCACAAGTACATATAAAAATACATTGATCATCAACGATCTTTTGTATAGAATCTACATCGTCAATAGGAATCTACCACCAATTTAAGAACTGCGAAGACTCCTATTGCAGCCACAGATCCTACACATAGAGTTCAATGAAGACCAACTGCTTGTGATAGTTTGAGAAGTAACATATTTAAGGTGGTAAAAGTCTTGTTAGGGAGCGAGGTGGGACTAAAACAGCTCCATTAACGTTATTAGTACCGGTTCGTGGTTCGAACCGCACTAAATGGTGATGGTGGGGCCATAGTTCTGACCGCAGTGTCGACACCTCTTTAGTACCGGTTCGTGGTACGAACCGGTACTACAGGTTCGCCACGAACCGGTACTATTGATCGCCGCCATGAACCGGCACTAATATACACATTAGTGCCGGCTCTAATGCAAACCGGCACTAATGTGCTTCACGTTTGACCCTTTTTCTACTAGTGATTGATCGCATTTGCCTAGTGAGCTTGTACCTAGAATCCAAGTTTTGATGCTAAAAGATGTTGGTTGCCATGTCTTGGCAACATTATTTTCCATGTATGTTGGGTTGTAGCTACCATGGCTATAGAATCCAAGTTTTGATGCTAAAAGATGTTGGTTGCCATGTCTTGGCAACAGTATTTGCCATATTTGTTGGGATGTACCTGCCATGGCTGGAGAACTACAGTTGCCATGCATGGCCATATGTAGATTCCACGGCTTGCTGTGTGAATTATGTCATGCCAAATCACATGGAGTTGTTGTATTCCGTTACGATAAACATGCGATCCAAGAAATGCTTACACTTGTACCTATTTTTTATTGCAGGACCTTCAACTACAATCAACAGCGGCGCGGGGACATCTACTGTGGGAAGCTCTGAGTGCACGGAAGAAGCGTTCCACCAGCCAGCCAACAATCATGCCACGAACAATGCAGAGTCAGTATCGGAAATGGCAATCGTTCCAGCAATGCCGACAAGCACACCTTTGCACACCAGCACAAGCAACACTCAAGCAGATGAAACAGTCGTCGATACTGAAGTGAATGATGAAACTGATGACGAAGCACAAGGGGATGAAGAAGATGGGCAATAGGAAATCATGGTACCTAAGCCACCGTATGTTGGGCAGAGATTTGATTCGTTCGAAGATGCCAAGGAATTCTACCAGACATATGCAATGTTCCATGGGTTTGCGGTCAACACAGAGTACCATAGGAAAATTAAAAAAACTAACGAGTACGGCAGAGGTGAGATGAGGTGCTACAAGGCACGAAGGAACAAGAAGGGTAAAGGTGTTGCTCCTGTCGTTCTGGAACGAAAGAGAGGTATCATTGTCAAGACGGAATGCCCTGTCCGGTGTAAGTTAAACGTAGATGGAGCATAGTGGGTGGTCATTGAATATTTTGACGAGCACAACCACGAACTCATAAAGCAGTTTGACCTGGTAAAATTTCTGAGCGCTCACAGAGGATTCAACCCCCCCGAGAAGAAATTCATAAAGCTGCTATATGATTGTAACGTCGGCCCATCAAGAATGGTCCAGATACTGTCCATGATCCACAGCAAAAATGGAACTCTGAGTAGCATGCTCTACATACCAGCAGAAGTCACAAACCTAAAGGAAAAGTACCGTAGAGAGAGCAGGTTGGCTGACATAGAAGACACGATAGCCTACTTCGACGAGAAGGAAAAAGAAGATCCTGATTTCTTCTACAGGATAAGATTGGACGATGATGACCGTGTCAGAAACATGTATTGGGTGGATGGTGCTACAAGAAGAGCCTACAAACATTTCTGAGATTGCATTTCGTTCGATGCGACATATCTCACTAATATGTACAAGATGCCATGCGCTCCATTCATAGGAATAAATAACCACAATCAGTCATTGCAGTTCGGATGCGGGCTCGTTCGAAACGAAGACACGGATGGGTACACTTGGCTGTTCAAAACCTTCTTGGAGTGCATGGGTGGACTTGCTCCCATGAACATAATAACATACCAGGATTTTAGCATGCGTGCAGGCATAGAGGGGGTCTTTCCGTTGGCAGTGCACGGGCACTGTAGGTGGCATATTATAAAGAAGGCTGAGGAGACGCTAGGACCGTTCTTTGCTGACCTTCCAGAGCTGCACAAGGCATTCGAGTTGTGCGTGGACCACAGCTTGACGGTGGAGGAGTTTGAACGGAGCTGGATAGCTATGATTGAAACACATCAAGTCCAAGACAACGAGATGCTTGCAGGCCTGTGGGAGAAGCGAATGTACTGGGTGTCGGCCTACTTCATGCAGTGCTTCTTCCCATTTCCGCAGACTACGCAGCGCAACGAGGGGTTCAATGCTGTTCTGAAGCGGTACATGAGCCCTGGCAACTCATTGCTGCAGTTTGCCAAGCAATACATAGCATTGCAATAGAAAATACTTGGATCTGAGCTACAGGAAGAAGCAAACACCACGCTCAAGTAGCCTAAATTGCTAACATATTTACCAATGGAGAGGCAGATGAGCAAGATATATACCAACAATATTTTTATAAAGTAAGTCAATTGTACTATCATCTTGTTTGCACAAGCATGAAGGGGTAGTGGGTGCCATATGGAATGCAATGCAGTTGCCAGCTTATTTGAAAATGCTGATATGTTGAAAAGTAGCTAGTGAGTACAGTGTAATCATGATATGTAGTTGCCATGTGTAATCAACTGTAGTTACCACGTGGGTTGAACTGTAGGTGACATGTTTAGTAAACTGTAGTTGCCATGTTTAGTAAACTATAGTTGCCATGTTTAGTAAACTGTAGTTGCCATGTTTAATGAACTGTAGTTGCCATGTTTAGTAAACTGTAGTTGCCATGTTTAGTAAACTGTAGTTGCCGTGTTCAATGAAACTGTAGTTTCCATGTGAAAATGATATGCAGTTGGCAAGTGACACAAAACTTCATTTGCCATGTTTTATGAACTGTTGTTGCCATGTTAAATGTAATGCACTTGCCAATTAAAATGTTATGCATTTGCCATGTGGAGATATCATACAGTTGCATATATGGAACCAAAACAACACAAAGAACTGATGTGGGAAAAATCAGGATTTCCATGCCATCATTCATTTTAGATGCCTTTGCTACGTTACGGCCTACATCATATAATAGTTTAACAAACCACAAAAAACATGCAGATTCCAGGAATAAATAAAGCGCGTCAGCATGTACACGGCTTACCAGATGGATGAACATACGTTCAAGGTGTGTACTCTCTTGGGCATGTCGGATTCAGAACCTGAAGACCCAGACAAAGGAAGGAACTATTTTGTGAAGGCCTCGATAAACGAAGGAGAATACTACTGCCAATGCTCCAAATTCAAACGGGATGGGATTGTGTGCTGTCACATACTAAAAGTAATGGACATGAACGGGGTCACGCGAATGCTCCGCCATTTCATACGGTGGCGATGGACTTGGGACGCTGACGACGCGTTGGGGCCACAAACATCAAATGCAGTTTTGGTTGTGCATGATGAGAGACCAGAGGCAACCATGGAAGTTGTGAGGCACGTTGTGTTGACCAAGAACTATGCTGAACTAATAGACGAAGCATGCAAGAGTGATTAGACAGCGAGGGTGGCAGAAAAACACAGGAAGGCCCTGAAAAGAGAGCTTGATGAGATCAAAAAGAGGAAGGCCGAAGAAGCCTTACACAGGTTCCCCCGCACCTCAAGTGTGCCTTCGTCCATGGGTCCATCATCTGAAAACTCAGAGGTAGGGTCTGGAACAGCAAGCACACAAACCCAGATCAGGAACCCGCCCCGTTCCCTCACAAAAGGGCGTCCAAAAGAGATAAGATACAAATCGGGGTTGAAAATTCAAGCAAAACACAAGAGAACAAAGAAAGGGGCGGGCAATCCGTAAAGCAACTGTGGATAATTGTAACTTCCGTGCTGTTGACATTTTTGTAAGGTAGATGGTCAGGATTTTAACAATTCGAGAATGATTGTTGGTGGACAACAGAATTTGAAATAAATGGCATGTATGCCACATATGTACTGCTAAATCTGCCATGCAGCTTCCATCGAATCCGCCATGTGATTTCTACTGGATCTGCCATCGCGTAGATTTTCCGTTTTCAGGCCACACATTTTTTTTCCTTTTTTTTACATGCTGATCTATTGAAAAATGGCAACTAGGTACATTGTAAGCATGAATTGTAGTTGCCGTGTGAAATCAACTATAGTTGCCATGTGTAATGAAAATGTAGTTGCCGTGTGGAATGGTATCTAGTTGCATATGAGACAAAAACTGCAGTTGCCATGTGTTTATGAACTGCATTTGTCATGTTAAATAAACTACAGTTGCCATGTTATATGTGTGCAGTTGCCATGTCAAATGTAGTGAAGGTGCCATGTCAAATATCATGCAGTTGCACAAAAAAACAAAAGAACAGAACGATTACTTTCACTGACCGTGACTGATCAACTATATTTGCCATGTTGTCAGGCATCATAGGCGCATTCAAACACACAACTGTTACTACCAACCGTAAACACATAATAGTATTGAACATGAACACAGCTGCTGTCACACCCAAGTAGGTTCACTTCCACACATATATTACAAAATATTCAATGTCACTCACACGCCACCACTATATACTAGACCATGGGGAGATGCAGTCACAACATAGTACACGGACATAGTTTTGAAAGAACAAGGTAATACCTTACATTCCTCGGCAACAAAATGTAAGGTAGGCGTTCGGTATGGAGCACCACGTGATCACTTGTACTTCTTGGTGGCTTTCTTGACAGCTTCCTCTATGAACTCTCGTGCATTGGCCCGCGTGTTAAAATCTTCATTCATCAACCAGTTCCATGTGTAAATTTTGCGGAGCTCGACGACCATTGCAGCTGTGACGACAGGGACCTGTCAACCTTCCCACTTTGCAAGGTATTCCAACATGTGAAAGCCACATTCGTGCCTATAAAGGAAAAGAATCAGGTCAACTCAAGAGAATAGAAAAAAATCATAAACTTCAATGCAGAGGTGACAAAAATGGTTAGCATTGGTGTAGAGGACACATGAAAAAAGATAGTAATTACCCGTTTCATTGCTTCTTAGTCGCGACATACTCGATTGGGAAATGACTGATCTGGGCCCTTGAGTTTTCGTAGTGACGGTTCCATGTCTCTTTGAGGTTGTTGATGAAGAATTCGGCATGTGTAGTAAGGTCTGCATCAGCTTCTGAACGCATAGAATCAAGCACCTCAAATCGTTGGTTCTTCAGGTCAAGGAAAATAGCGTAGTGGTGACCACACTTGTCATGTGGGTCGTGTGGTGCAAGCTCCTGGAACATGGGGAACAGTACCAGCAAGTAAGATAAAGGAGAAGAAAAGGCAGAGTTCACATCAAAAATAGCAATGATGTAGTTGGAAAAATGATATGTAAAGATATCGCCGGATGCAAAGAAGTTGCCATCCATGTATGAACAAAGTTGCCCAGTATTTTAATTGAAGTTGCCACATAAGTTGCATTAAAAAGCACTCAAACTTATTTTACATGGCAGTTGTTGCCACATGAAACATCTGTCGCAAAACAGTGTGTAGCCCGCATGTGAAGCACAGCTACTGACAAAAACATAGCATGGGAGGAAAATGTGCAAAAGAGAAGGAACACTCACACATTTCTTCAATGTGAGCTTGAATTCACCATGCGCAGCAAAATGCTTCCTAAGGATTTTATGGTGGAAGTCACCATTCCATATTTTGCAAGTCACATTGTACTGCATGATCGTTTTGTTGGGACAAATATCCACATGCCTGTTGATGAAGTCAATCCCACATGCAACTACATTCTTTGACATTTTACCGAGTGGCCTCACAGACTCGGCAAGATCACCCAGGTCAACGTACGTCGCATCACATTGTATGATTTTGGTTCTGTCGAAACACGAGTTGTATGAAAATGATGTAACATGAAAGAATCATGTATACTAAGCAAAAATAAAAATAAAGAGTAAACAAAAGCATGGCTGGAATAGCAAAAGGAAAAAATAAAGAGAAAAGCAAGTAAGGGGTTATGTGGTGTGGATGTTACGCTTTCAGCTCCTTCATGTGCTTTCTGTTGGACCTCGCATTTCCAAAACGCTTGAAAATATCATACAGATGGGTCTGCTCCTTTGTGGCCTTGACTTCAGGCTCATAGTCATCCACGGGTGGTGCGTGAACTACCCTATGCTACCTCACAGATCCAGGGGTGGCACTCCTAACGGTATCCTCAGATACAGACTCAGCAGGCACGTTAGAACTTGATTGCCCCTGACTCCGTGAGGACCTACTCTTTAATGCTGCCTCCGCAATCCTTCGGTAAGCTTCTTCAAGTGATGGCGAAATCTCCTCAGGGGTGGCTGCAAGGATCAAACAAGTGGGTTAGGATACTTGGAAGCAAACAAGTTATTGTAAAAAAACAGGTGTGGAATATGAAATGTAGGTGCAAAAAAGTGAGTTTCCATGTGTAGTGCACTGTAGTTGCCATGTCGAAACAACTCCAGTTGCCATGTGTAGTGCACCGTAGTTGCCATGTGGAAGCAACCGCAGTCGCCGAGCGCATTGAACTGAAGTTGCCATGTTGCAGCAACTCCAGTTGCCATGTGCTTGGCGAATGGAATTGCAACATGGCAACAAATGTGGGTGCCATGTTGCAGCAACTCCAGTTGCCATGTACATCAGATGAGATTTGCCATCACCAGTGAGAAACCAAAAAAAAGCTTGTGACAAACGTCAAACTAAAAAAATGTAGGAAGCAAAGTGATAAGCACACAAAAAATGTACCTTGCACTGTCGGCTCTGCAAACTTCACAGCCTTCCTGCCATCAGCCATTGGCTGCGCCTGAAGGAAATATGCCCTAGAGGCAATAATAAAGTTATTATTTATTTCCTTATTTCATGATAAATGTTTATTATTCATGCTAGAATTGCATTAACCGGAAACTTGATACATGTGTGAATACATAGACAAAAAGAGTGTCACTAGTATGCCTCTACTTGACTAGCTCGTTGAATCAAAGATGGTTAAGTTTCCTAGCCATAGACATGAGTTGTCATTTGATTAACGGGATCACATCATTAGAGAATGATGTGATTGACTTGACCCATTTCGTTAGCTTAGCACTTGATCGTTTAGTATGTTCCTATTGCTTTCTTCATGACTTATACATGTTCCTATGACTATGATATTATGCAACTCCCGAATACCGGAGGAACACTTTGTGTGCTACCAAACATCACAACGTAACTGGGTGATTATACAGGTGCACTATAGGTGTTTCCGATGGTACTTGTTGAGTTGGCATAGATCAAGATTAGGATTTGTCACTCCGATTGTCGGAGAGGTATCTCTGGGCCCTCTCGGTAATGCACATCACTATAAGCCTTGCAAGCAATGTGAGTAATGAGTTAGTTGCGGGATGATGCATTACGGAATGAGTAAAGAGACTTGACGGTAACGAGATTGAGCTAGGTATTGAGATACCGATGGTCGAATCTCGGGCAAGTAACATACCATGACAAAGGGAACAACATATATTGTTATGCGGTTTGACCGATAAAGATCTTCGTAGAATATGTAGGAGCCAATATGAGCATCCAGGTTCCTCTATTGGTTATTGACCAGAGACGTGTCTCGGTCATGTCTACATAGTTCTCGAACCTGTAGGGTCCGCACGCTTAACGTTCGGTGATGATTTGTATTATGAGTTTATGTGTTTTGATGTACCGAAGGTAGTTCGGAGTCCCGGATGAGATCGGGGACATGACGAGGAGTCTTGAAATAGTCAAGATGTAAAGATTGATATATTGGACGACTATATTCGAACATCGGAAAGGTTCCGAGTGATTCGGGTATTTTTCGGAGTACCGGAGAGTTAGGGAATTCGTACTGGGCCTTAATGGGCCATACGGGAAAGGAGAGAAAGGCCTCAAAGGGTGGCCGCACCCCTCCCCATGGTCTGGTCCGAATTGGACTAGGGAGGGGGGGCGCCCCCTTCCTTCCTTCTCCTTCTCCCTTCCCTTTTTCCTATTCCATGTGGGAGGTGGAATCCTATTACGACTAGGGAGTCCTAGTAGGACTCCACACTTGGGCGCGTCCTATGAGGGCCGGCCTCCTCCTCCCTCCATCCTTTATATACGTGGCCTGGGGGCACCCCATAAACACAACAATTGATCATTGATCTTTTAGCCGTGTGTGGTGCCCCCCTCCACCATAATCCACCTCGGTCATATCGTAGCGGTGCCTAGGCGAAGCCCTGCGTCGGTAGCATCATCATTACTGTCATCACGCCGTCGTGCTGACGGAACTCTCCCTCGAAGCTCTGCTGGACCGGAGTTCATGGGACGTCATCGAGCTGAACGTGTGCTGAACTCGGAGGTGTCGTACGTTCGGTACTTGGATCAGTCGGATCATGAAGACGTACGACTACATCAACCGCGTTGTTCTAACGCTTCCGCTTTCGGTCTACGAGGGTACGTGGACACACTCTTCCCTCTCGTTGCTATGCATCACCATGATCTTGCGTGTTCGTAGGAATTTTTTTGAAATTACTACGTTCCCCAACTGTGGCATCCGAGCCAGGTTTATCCGTAGATGTTATATGCACGAGTAGAACACAAGTGAGTTGTGGGCGATACAAGTCATACTGCTTACCAGCATGTCATACTTTGGTTCGGCGGTATTGTTGGATGAAGCGGCCCGGACCGACATTACGCGTACGTGAGACTGGTTCTACCGACATGCTTTGCACACAGGTGGGTGGCGGGTGTTAGTTTCTCCAACTTTAGTTGAACCGAGTGTGGCTACGCCCGGTCTTTGTGAAGGTTAAAACAACACTAACTTGACGAAATATCGTTGTGGTTTTGATGCGTAGGTAAGACTGGTTCTTCCTCAGCCCGTAGCAGCCACGTAAAACTTGCAACAACAAAGTCGAGGACGTCTAACTTGTTTTTGCAAGGCATGTTTGAAAGTGTGTTATATTGACTAGAGGGGGGGGTGAATAGGCGATTTTTATGAATTCTTCATTGAGGAATTTGCCGGTGAGGAAATTCCTAAGCGAAGAACTACTTGCAGCGGAATAAGTACTCAGAAGTAAGCATAACAGAATACAGGCATGGTCATCATGATGAAATAAATACAATCACAGAGTACAGAAAGCGTAAACACAGGATAACACAAGATGAAGACAAACAGACTGAAGAAATTGAACTGAGGAAATTGAGAAAGTCTTCAGTCAAAGTCTTCAAACACAGATATGAACAAACACTCAACACAGTAATGAGGAAATTAAGGAGTTGAGGAAATAGAACCAGTAAGGTTGGTGAAGACAATGATTTGGTAGACCAGTTCCAACTGCTGTCTCAGTTGAACGTCTGGTGGGAGCGGCTGAGTATTTAAACTCGAGGACACACAGTCCCGGACACCCAGTCGCTGAGCACGCAGCTCAGGACACCAAGCCCTCACCGATTCTCCTTGAACTAAGGTCACATGCACTCGCCCAATCACTCGTGGTAAGTCTTCAGTGACTTCCAAACCTTCACAGACTTGGTAACTCGGCGATCCACAATTCCTCTTGGATGCTCTAGACCATGACGCCTAACCGTCTGGAAGAAGCACAGTCTTCAAAGGTAACAAGCGTCGGATCCATGCAGGATCAATCTCTTCAGTGATGGTCAATCACTTTGGGTTTGTAGGGGCTTGGTTTTTTGGGTTTTTCCTCACTCGTTGATTTTTGCTCAAAGTCCTCGGAGGATGGGTTGCTCTCAAATGACAAGTGTCAAGTTCTCTCGGAGCAGCCAACCAGGTAGTGGTTGTAGGGGGCGGCTATTTATAGCCTAGGGAGCAGCCCGACTTGATAAGACATAAATGCCCTTCAATGATATGACCGTTAGGTGGATAAGATATTTTGGAACAGATGGCGCGCAGCACAGCAACGTCGGAAATTTGACTCTCAAATTCCTCAGGGCTATCATGTTCCTCACTGTGTAGGCAATCCGCACTAGCGAATTCCTAACTCCTCAGTCAGAACAAATTCCTCAGCGACCAGAAGAACTTTGTCTCTGTCACTGAAGAAATTGACTGAACTGTATGAAATTTCCAATGGCTTCACTCTAAGGGATTAATAGGTGTAGGATTTTGAGTTGAGCATCACATGGAAATTTTTCCTTAGTATTTCCTCGACCCGCTTTAACAGTACGGTGTTTCCTATGACTCAAGAAAGAGAAAAACGAAACTACGAAAACAAAAGTCTTCACGCTTCATGTTCCTCAAATGAATACCGAGTCTTCAAGGTCACACCAATTTCTTCACTTTCAAAGTCTTCAGAAAGTCTTCAGAATACCAAAGTCTTCAATCGAAGAACTTCATTTTAGGGTCAACTTTCTCTGTAAATATCAAACTCCTCATAGACTTATAGACCCGTACACTCATAAACACATTAGTCCCTTAACCTATAAGTCTTCAATACACCAAAATCACTAAGGGCACTAGATGCATTTACAATCTCCCCTTTTGGTGATTGATGACAATATAGGTTAAGTTTTCAACGGGGATAAACATATGAAGTGTAAGTACTGATATTGAGGAATTTGATTGCAAGATATAGAAGAACTCCCCAAAGATGTGCATAGTTGTAGCGACCGACCTCGAGACGGTCAAGCCTCGTATTCTTGTGCCATCCCCGGATCAAGATGTTGCACACACAGACATCAATGTATATATCAAAGTGCAATCACATGTATAAATAACGTAAAAGTGATATATACCTCATAATACTCAGCGGAAACAATCAAACGGGTGTGGAGTCCCATCAACGCCATCGGCAGGTTGAGTGTAGACCGTAACCCTGTATCGTAACTCTTACTCGTCGAGGAAATATCTGCAACATGATACGTTGCAGCCGTGTAGGTCAGTACATTGAATGTACCGGCAAGATCACAATAAGATAAAGCAGATGATAAACTATACTATATGCAGTATGACTTTGTGGCTCTGTATCTGAGTTTTGTTTGCGTAAAAGCTGGTTTTATTTTCCCTACATCAAAGGCATAAATGAAGTCTGCACTATGGAATTTTCTATCATGACATGGTTCCGCCAACCGATGTCTCATAGCCCAAAATCATCATAAGTTGCCCACAATTAAGTTATCAGTCCGGTGTTGAGAGTTCCGAGATAGATCCAGGTCCAGATGCTCAAATTGTCCGTGAATCGGGACACGGCTAATCGATTAGGTTTAACCCTCTGCAGAGGTTTGTACACTTTACCCGCAAGATTCGATCCTCTTTTACGCTCTCGCACTTCAGAGTGTTTGAGAACAAGATGACCGAAACATGGTCTTCCAAAGAGTTCCTCTGACCACTGTCCGGTACCCATCCAATCCTACCGTAGTTCTACATCTGCTAGCACCGTCCCAGCCAGAGTCACCACTAAGGTCAACCAAGCCAGAGCCCATAATGACTTGCGGTTGCACAGGTAAGCTTCCGGGCATGAAGTATTCTTCCGTCTCTTTGAGTCTGGGTGAAGCTTTCCGCAAGATGTCATGGCGCTTCTCCATGCATCCCGGCCAACCACTGGTTTCTCCAGGGCTGCCCGTCAACCGTCCTTCACCCAAAGAGTGTGTATTGAAATCCTGTCTCGAGTCTTGAAGTCTTGAGGTCTTGAAGATGCAGTCCTTGCAGATTCCATCATGGAGTTGTTGTCATTGACGAGAATCCTCCATTCTCACACCACTCCGGGCACTCATACCAAACCCGTCTACTATAGCGTAGCATAAAAAAATAACGTCCGGGCTTGGTAACAGGGTGATGGGTTCCTACCTCATGCATACTACTCAACTACAAGAATTTCAATAACACTACTGAGGGGTGGTTGCAAAGGTGCCACTAAATGCAATAAAACATAGGTAAGAAAACATGGTCAAAGTGAACTTGCTCGGTTGACGATCTTCAAAAAACTAGGGTTTCGTAGTAGCAATCTTCGCACTCCGGAAATTCTACCGAGGCAAACAATAACTATAATAAGCACGTAGCGATAGGTTCACATAACACAACATAACAAAAGTAACATAACACAACAAAACAACCAAAACCAAATCCAAAAGAAAACTCAAAGAAAGGCCACTCAAAGTTTTCCCTACTTCAACAATAACAAAAATAGTTTTATATAACAAAAATTCCTTAATTTAACCTAATCATGATTTTAAGTTAACTTAACAGAAAAGGATTCACTAAGCAACTAGGAGCAAAAAGAATTAATTAAAAGCTATTACAAAACTCATTTTAGGCCTAATCCAATTTCTATTAAGAAAATAATTTAAAACTTTTATTAATTATAAATAAAAGTTCATCTACTGAAGTGACAGAAACTAACCTAGCATAACTAAACACAAGTTAAAAATAAATTAATTTACTAATTAATTAAATGGGAAAACAGAACTAGTTAATTAATTAGGATTAATAGGATTCTGTCTAAAACTAATTATTTATTAATCCTAAAATACCCAAGTTAATTTCTAGGGTTTGGCAATGTCAAAATAAAGTGGTGACAAAAAGAATCATGCAAAAATAATTTTTCTAACTAAAGTTATAGCAGATTTACTATTCTGACCAAAACTAAAATAAAGCAATTTTAATTATTTTAACATAGCTAAATATATATTCTACAGAAACTACATAAAATTTGCAATCCAACAAAAAATAATCACTCAAAATATTAAACAGAATAAAAGATATGAATTTTTGAAAACAGAAACTATTCTGCTAAAACAGAAAAATCAAAATAAAAGAAAAAGGCCTAATGGGCCTATACTGTGCCCTGCGCGTAACTTAGTGTAAACGGGCCCTAGGGTTAACTAAAACGAACCGGGCCTAAAAAATAAAAACCTAACCTAAAAATAAACCGATTAGACCGGCCGGTTTTATAAATAAAACCTACCCCTTCGGGGGCTCTAATCTTAGCCGTCTAAGATGGATCGGACGGGGGAGGGAGATCCCGACGACGTACCGGAGTCCGGCGACGGCGGCGGCGGCGGCGAGAGTGCGGCGAGGGCTCCGGTCGTCGGAGAGGTCGAGGGAGTCGCCGTGCGGACGCGGGGAGCACGGGGAGGGGTTCGGTGGGGTCGGGGTTGGTCGGGGACCAGGGCGTCGACGGCGGCGACAATGGCGGCGGTGCGGGCTTCGGGCTCCGGCGAGCACGAGCGGGAGGGAGAGGAGGTGCGGCGAGGTCTCGGGGGGAAATGGGGTGCGGGGTGGCGGCTTTATAGCCGGGGTCGTCGGGATCGGAGGGGATCGGGGCGATCGGGATCCGGATCCTTGGGATCCGTCGATCTCCCATGAGGTCGAGGCGTGGCGAGGGAAGAAGAGGGGCGGGTCCCACGGGTCAGCGAGAGAGAGGGTGAGGAGGAGCGGCCGACGGCGCAGAGGCGCCTTCAGGCGAGGGAGGAGAGGGGGGCTGGGCGGCTCACGGGCGCCAAATGGTGGGCGCTGGTGGGCTGGCGAGTGGGGGTTCAAGCCTGGCTGGGCAGGGGTCTGGCTGGCGCTGAGGGGGTTTTTTTTATTATTTTTTAAAATAAAATAAAACAGAGTATATCTTTTAAAATATAAATATTTTATATAGGACATATATATACCAAAATGATCAGAAAGAGATTTTCTACAACATGAACTATTTTTCAAGTTCAAATAAAATACACAAAATTCAAGTAAAATAAAGAGTGTTTCTGCCTAATAAAATCCAATAAAATCATTTTAAAAATACCAAAATGACTTCAAATTTATTTTCTCCTAATTTTTCATTGAAGGAATCATTTTACCCTATTTCCATTTATTTGTTTTAGGAGGAAAATAATTTGAATAAAGTCCAAATAATACCAAATTTGAAAGGGGTTTCAAAATACCTTCCAATGACTTTCAATTTGGTTCTTTTAACTTCCAACTCATATTTCATATAATTGAAGAAGTCATTTTATCTTCCCTCATGAAAATCATTGAGTTGCATAAAGTTTTGAATTTGAAATATCCCCAAATGAAATTCAAATTTCCCAAAACCCTTTTCATTTCAACATGGAAGAAGTCATGTCATCTTCACTCTAGGTTTTGGTGTTGCAATGAACTTGAGTTCAATTGGGATCCAAAATGCAAAATGGAAAGTTTGGGAAAGTCATTTCATTCCTCTCATTCAACTTTCAAAAGTTTCAATTTCCACTCAATTCCATTCAATCAATCACCAAACAATCGACAACAATCATAGTTATTTATTTAATATAACATTCCAAAATTTAGAATTTTGGGATGTTACAAACCTACCACACTTAAAATGAATCTCGTCCTCGAGATTCGAAGAGGCTAGCAAGATAAGGTTAGGGGTTGGGGGTCTTCTAGCAAATGTTCTGGTCGAAAAGGTCGTGGGCTACCACACTTAAAATCAAGGTTACGGTTCCAATAAACTCAGATACTTCCTCCGAGTGTCGACAATGTATGTATCTTCACATATCTTACAATAACTCCTTCATTAACGCTCTTACGTTAGGAGCGTAAAGTTTTCCTCGAAACCTTGGGTCGGTTCTTCAAAGTTGTGGTTCGTCCGAGACTGGATCTTCTTAGCTGATAGGTTCGTGTCCATTCTAGACAACCATCGAAATACTCATGGTGGTCTACAACTTATGGTTTTCTCCTGCAGATAACGGGTCTGGGTTGGACCTCACCGTATAACCTACGTTTGGCAACAGCTGCCATGTACATGGGTTTATCATCATACCACTCTAAGGCTTAAGCAAGGCTTCAACGAGCGGTCGTCACTTTACTATGGTTAAGTCTCTCAGATTTACCATTCCAAATAGCAAGAGCGAAGATACGAGTAAGTCGGTATGGTGATCAATCCATCCCGCACCCAAATCATTACCTTGTACATGGTTTAGCGAATCTCGCATTCTAACACTCGGTCATCCTCACAAGCATTGCAGAATTTCTCTTGTCGACGAACCAAGTTCGGAAAATCCATTGATTCTGCAAGCCAAACAAAACATCTATCGTTTCTTCACAACTCTTGGGTTTTCGTAACCTCCTAAGAAACGTATGCTGATTGAATCACCGATTCTTCCAAATTTCTTCCTTCATCAAGGTTACATCTGTTCCTTTTCAAAATCCTGGGCCTGTGGGTTATGGCCCACTTCAACACTAATGCAGCTTTAACTCATCCTTGGAGTAACTCTTTTGTTCCATATTACACCTCCTTTAAATCCAGTAGTACTCTGTTTCTTCATACCATCATATCAAAAGAAAAAACTCCAACTTTTTTTTTCCTTCAAACTACAGTCCGTGGAATATATATTTTCTTATCCATTAGTCTAGTCTTCTTCACAGGGTACTACCACCCTAAAAATGAAATTCACAAATCCATCCATAGACCATATTTCTCATATCCTCGAAAATGGTCAAAATCTTTGTTCACAGAGTAACAACTCCTACAATTAAACATATGAAAACATGTCACCTTAACTTTATTGATTTCATGAATCCATTACAAACTCTGAGCCTTTCATTACATAAATTCAACTCCATATCCTTATGGAAACAATTGCTTCCTACTACACTTATTACCAATATCAAAATTCCAACTACTCAGCTCCAGCTTTCATCTTGTCGGAACATTTAGTAGCATAATGTCCTGCTTCCTTGCAGCGAAAACAAATGACTTTCGATAAGTCTTTGGGATTCTTGGAGATGGTGCCTGCTCCTTGAGTTCCTTGCTTCCTTTCGAGACAATGATTGGCATAATGCCCGACGTCCTTACATTCAAAACAGGTAATATGACTCTTGTCCCTATTTGCAGAAATTGGGTTGTTCTGAGGGTGTCTTTGTTTTCTCTTCCTGGGTTTCTTCGTTTCGATCAAACCTTCTATTCCTGTGGATCAAACTCTATTGCTTCCGCCGAAGTATCCCGGATACTCTTTCCTTTCCTTGGTGCAATCTTGTGAAAATGTCCTTCTTCTCCACATGAATAGCAGGCATTGGGGTAAAATCTGTTGAGACCTTCTCCATCCAGGTCTTCAACACTTTCAGTCATTACTGGTTCTTCTAGATCTTCTTTGAGGGCTTCTTTCATTCCATCTTCCTGCTTCGGGATAGTTTGTTGCACCACGGAGTAAATGTGACACTGCACCGGGTAGTGGGTGGTTCCTTCACACAGGAAGCAAGTCACCTGGCTAGTTGGGCATTCCTCAGCTGGGTGTTTCTCCTCACAATGAGGGCATCCATCCTTGTGTTCCTCCCGGTGTGTCCTATTTCTCCGCAAATCTTGCAGCACAAGGTTTCTTCTTCGGTTATCATAGTGCTTCCGGATGAGACGTGATTTCATCAGGGTCTTCTTGAATTCTTCCCAAGTTCTTGCTCCATTAACTCCCTGTATGGCTTGATGCATTTTCCACCAGGTTGCAGCACTTTCTGTAAAGTACTGAAGAGCATATTGGACCTCATACTTCCTTGAAACCAAATTGCTCCCGAAGTGATTTTCCATGTTCTGCATCCATAGCTCTGCCTCGGGCTGAGTCTTCGGTCCAGAGAATATCAGTCCAACTTCATTCATCATCTATGGGGTTCAAGGGTTTTAGGGTGTGATGAGAGAGGTGGGGAGGGATATACACACAATACAACCAATAATTTTGAAGAAACAAGTTTTTATTTTGGGGCTGTCGGAAAACATCAAACAAATGACAGCTCACAAATCATCGCATCTAACGTAGGTGTATAACAGGGGTTTGGTCTTCTAAAGGTCTAATAATTCTTCAGATCCTTTCAAGTCTTCGAGTCTTCAACTGTTCTAGCTTCTAATACATGGTGAAATCCTCTTTACTCTCAAGGGGCCATCGGTTCTCCGATATCAAATCCTTCTTGGGCGTCTTCATTGATCCTCCGGGTGATCAAAGGATAAGGGTATATTCTAACTATTTGAGGTGAAAGGGTCTATTTGATAAAATCAGAAAAAATGAGAAGTAAGAGTCTTTTGTAAATAAAGTTTTGAGATATCCTGTCCAAGGGCTTTCCGATTTCTAGGGTCACGTCCTCACCAACATGTGCTCGACACCATATTCAGAGCGACCGACCTCGACGGTCAAGCCTACGTATTATTGTGCCATCCTCGGATCAGTATGTTTGGCACACACAGACATCAATGTATATATCAAAGTGCAATCACATGTATAAATAACGTAAAAGTGATATATACCTCATAATACTCAGCGGAAACAATCAAACGGGTGTGGAGTCCCATCAACGCCATCGGCAGGTTGAGTGTAGACCGTAACCTGTATCGTAACTCTTACTCGTCGAGGAAATATCTGCAACATGATACGTTGCAGCCGTGTAGGTCAATACATTGAATGTACCGCAAGATCACAATAAGATAAAGCAGATGATAAACTATACTATATGCAGATGACTTTGTGGCTCAGATCTCGAGTTTTGTTTATGTAAAAGCTGGTTTTATTTTCCCTACATCAAAGGCATAAATGAAGTCTGCACTATGGAATTTTCTATCATGACATGGTTCCGCCAACCGATGTCTCATAGCCCAAAATCATCATAAGTTGCCCACAATTAAGTTATCAGTCCGTGTTGAGAGTTCCAGATAGATCCAGTCCAGATGCTCAAATTGTCCGTAATCGGGGACACGGCTAATCGATTAGGTTTAACCCTCTGCAGAGGTTTGTACACTTTACCCGCAAGATTCGATCCTCTTTTTACGCTCTCGCACTTCAGAGTGTTTGAGAACAAGATGACCAAACATGGTCTTCCAAAGAGTTCCTCCGACCACCGTCCAAGACCCATCCAATCCTACCGTAGTTCTACATCTGCTAGCACCGCCCCAGCCAGAGTCACCACTAAGGTCAACCAAGCCAGAGCCCATAATGACTTGCGGTTGCACAGTAAGCTTCCGGCATGAAGTATTCTTCCGTCTCTTTGAGTCTGGGTGAAGCTTTCCAAAGATGTCATGGCGCTTCTCCATGCATCCCGCCAACCACTGGTTTCTCCAGGGCTGCCCGTCAACCGTCCTTCACCCAGTAGTGTGTATTGAAATCCTGTCTCGAGTCTTGAAGTCTTGAGGTCTTGAAGATGCAGTCCTTGCAGATTCCATCATGGAGTTGTTGTCATTGACGTAGAATCCTCCATTCTCACACCACTCCCGGGCACTCATACCAAACCCCGTCTACTATAGCGTAGCATAAAAAAAAATAACGTCCCGGGCTTGGTAACAGGGTGATGGGTTCCTACCTCATGCATACTACTCAACTACAAGAATTTCAATAACACTACTGAGGGGTGGTTGCAAAGGTGCCACTAAATGCAATAAAACATAGGTAAGAAAACATGGTCAAAGTGAACTTGCCTGGTTGACGATCTTCGAAAAAACTAGGGTTTCGTAGTAGCAATCTTCGCACTCCGGAAATTCTACCGAGGCAAACAATAACTATAATAAGCACGTAGCAATAGGTTCACATAACACAACATAACAAAAGTAACATAACACAACAAAACAACCAAAACCAAATCCAAAAGAAAAACTCAAAGAAAGGCCACTCAAAGTTTTCCCTACTTCAACAATAACAAAAATAGTTTTTATATAACAAAAATTCCTTAATTTAACCTAATCATGATTTTAAGTTAACTTAACAGAAAAGGATTCACTAAGCAACTAGGAGCAAAAAGAATTAATTAAAAAGCTATTACAAAACTCATTTTAGGCCTAATCCAATTTCTATTAAGAAAATAATTTAAAACTTTTATTAATTATAAATAAAAGTTCATCTACTGAAGTGACAGAAACTAACCTAGCATAACTAAACACAAGTTAAAAATAAATTAATTTACTAATTAATTAAATGGGAAAACAGGAACTAGTTAATTAATTAGGATTAATAGGATTCTGTCTAAAACTAATTATTTATTAATCCTAAAATACCCAAGTTAATTTCTAGGGTTTGGCAATGTCAAAATAAAGTGGTGACAAAAAGAATCATGCAAAAATAATTTTTCTAACTAAAGTTATAGCAGATTTACTATTCTGAACAAAACTAAAATAAAGCAATTTTATTTATTTTTAACATAGCTAAATATATATTCTACGGAAACTACATAAAATTTGCAATCCAACAAAAAAAGAATCACTCAAAAATATTAAACAGAATAAAAGATATGAATTTTTGAAAACAGAAACTATTCTGCTAAAACAGAAAAATCAAAATAAAAGAAAAAGGCCTAATGGGCCTATACTGTGCCCTGCGCGTAACTTAGTCTAAACGGGCCCTAGGGTTAACTAAAACGAACTGGGCCTAAAAAATAAAAACCTAACCTAAAAATAAACCGATTGGACCGGCCGGTTTTATAAATAAAACCTACCCCTTCGGGGGCTCTAATCTTAGCCGTCTAAGATGGATCGGACGGGAGGAGATCCCGACGACGCATCGAGTCCGGGCGACGGCGGCGGCGGCGAGTTGCGGCGCGAGGCTCCGGTCGTCGGAGAGGTCGAGGAGTCGCCGTCAGACGAGGGAGCACGGGAGGGTTCGTGGGGTCGGGGTTGGTCGGGGGGAACCAGGGCGTCGACGGCGGCGACAATGGCGGCGGTGCGGGCTTCGGGCTCCGGCGAGCACGAGCGGGAGGGAGAGGAGGTGCGGCGAGGTCTCGGGAGGGGGAATGGGGTGCGGGGGTGGCGGCTTTTATAGCCAGGGGGTCGTCGGGGATCGGAGGGGATCGGGGCGATCGGGATCCGGATCCTTCGATCCGTCGATCTCCCAGCGAGGTCGAGGCGTGGGGGGGAAGAAGAGGGGCGGGTCCCACGGGTCAGCGAGAGAGAGAGGGGTGAGGAGGGAGCGGTCGATCATGCCAGAGCGCCTTGGGCGAGGGAGGAGAGGGGAGCTGGGCGGCTCACGGGCGCTGGGGCTGGCGCTTGGGGCCTGGCCAAGGGGTTCAAGCTGGCTGGGCAGGGGTCTGGTGGCGCTGAGGGAGGGGTTTTCTTTTTTTTTTAAATAAAATAAAACAGAGTATATCTTTTAAAATATAAATATTTTATATAGGACATATATATACCAAAATGATCAGAAAGAGATTTTCTACAACATGAACTATTTTTCAAGTTCAAATAAAATACACAAAAATTCAAGTAAAATAAAGAGTGTTTCTGCCTAATAAAATCCAATAAAATCATTTTAAAAATACCAAAATGACTTCAAATTTATTTTCTCCTAATTTTTCATTGAAGGAATCATTTTACCCTATTTCCATTTATTTGTTTTAGGAGGAAAATAATTTGAATAAAGTCCAAATAATACCAAATTTGAAAGGGGTTTCAAAATACCTTCCAATGACTTTCAATTTGGTTCTTTTAACTTCCAACTCATATTTCATATAATTGAAGAAGTCATTTTATCTTCCCTCATGAAAATCATTGAGTTGCATAAAGTTTTGAATTTGAAATATCCCCAAATGAAATTCAAATTTCCCAAAACCCTTTTCATTTCAACATGGAAGAAGTCATGTCATCTTCACTCTAGGTTTTGGTGTTGCAATGAACTTGAGTTCAATTGGGATCCAAAATGCAAAATGGAAAGTTTGGGAAAGTCATTTCATTCCCTCTCATTCAACTTTCAAAAGTTTCAATTTCCACTCAATTCCATTCAATCAATCAGTCAAACAATCAGACAACAACCATAGTTATTTATTTAATATAACATTCCAAAATTTAGAATTTTGGGATGTTACAATAGTGAGGAATTTGCTTTTGAGGCATTGCACGTTTGAAGAGCTGAATCATGGAGATCTCCCCCTATATCTTGTAATTCGTACCCGCATTTGACATATAATATGAAGAATTTGAAATGCATGATGAAATATGGTGACTGATGTAATTCAGCATGCGTGTATTAACACATAACGAGGAATGAGCATGCAGAGGAACACATCAAAAGTATCAGAGCACCATCGGGTTTAAGATTACAACTCGATCCAATAAAAGTATCAGAAGAGTGAGAGTTGTAACTTAGCAAAAAAACGCCCATATAGTAGACCCGCTTGAAGACTAACTCAAATTTCTCCCCCTTTGTCATCGAATGACCAAAAGGATTGAAACTGAGGACTAACGCCCCTGAAGAATTTCAAGTTGATGAAGGAGCGTCAGCGTTGTCGGGGTCGGTAGTTGTAGTAGGGCCTGCCGCAGTGTCGTCCAAGTCTTCATTTTCATCAGTGTCGCGCGATGAAGAATAGGAGCTGGCCACCAAGGAAGGAACCTTGACCTTCTTGAATTTCTTCGGAGGTGCAGACCACCAAATTCTTCCTTGAGACCCATTGTCTTCAGTTCTTCTGTGTTGTAGACATGAGAAAGAACAGCCCAGGTGCGGTTGAAGGTTTCATGGAGGTAGTATTGGTTTTTCTTCACTGCATTGTGTGTTGAGGTCATGTTGTGAAGAATTGAACCAAACTGACGCTTGACCCATTTACGATTGCGATCAACCTTCTGATGAAGACTGAGGAGTAACTCACGATCAGTCATCAGCCTGGGTGCTGTGGCTTGAGGATTTTGCTTGGCTGAGGTATTGGCGGCAGAGTCATGTGTGGCAGAGTCATCATTGGTGGAGTAGGATGCAGCTTTGCGAAATTGACCATCCAATGGACGAATGACTTCATCTATTACAGCAGTTGCCTTGCCTTTGTCATCAGCTGAGGAAAATGTCCGTTTGAGGACTTCAATTGGAGGCAAGTAGCTGCAGTGGTTCAGAGTATCATCCTTGTAATTGAGTGAAGACCTTGTCCTGATGAACCTCATAATCCATGGTGCATAAGGCTTCAGCTCAAAAGGTGACATAGCAATGTTCCAGAGTCCTCATGAAGAAATCATGGAAGTTGACGGGAACGCCATGAATGATATTGAAAAGCATATTCTTCATGATGCCAATGACTTCTTCATCATTTGAGTCGTGGCCTTTGATAGGACTCATTGTCTTCGTCAGAATGCGATAGACAGTCCGAGGCACATACAGTAATTCCTTGACGAAGAATTTGGTTCGAGGTGCCTGCCCTGGCTTCAAAGGCTTCATCAGCACTTGCATGTAATGATTTGAAAGCTCAGGTTCGTTGTAGATGCAACGAGCACCATCAAGGGGAGGACTGAGTGGGAGGGCACGAAGCAATTGAGTTGTTGGTGCCTTTTAGTGAGTATTTTCTGTCATCCAGTCCAATACCCATGAGTTCACATCTTCAGAGTCTCCGGTGATGTGCAGTGTCGCATAGAATTGAAGAATGAGTTCTTCATTCCAATCACAGATGTCAGTGCAGAAATTCAGCAATCCTGCATCGTGAAGAACACTGAGGACTGGCTCGAAGCCTGGCAGAGATTCCATGTCCACGTGAGGAATATGTGCATGATCGAAGACTTTGTCTTTGTTGAATAGCACAGAGGAATAGAAGTTGGCTTGACTAGCAGTCCAGAAACGCCTCTTCCATATGCGAGCAGAGTCATAAGGGTTGTAGTCAGTGAAGAACACATGCTCGCCGAAGAAATCTTCAGCCTTAAACTTTTGCTTCATTGAGAATGGATTCTTTGGCTTTGGCAAGTGGAGTGTCAGTGAGTTGCATCACGACCTCAGGAATCACAATCTCAGGTTCTTCAGGCTGAGGTTTTCTGGTTCCTCTTCATATGCAGTCTGCGTGTTCATATGATTAGCAGCAGGTTCTTCAGCACTAGTGGCTGGAATTTCTTCATGCACGGATGAGTTGGGATGAGTTTCTTCAGAGCCCATTTGAACCGTTGGTGCAGGGGACTGAGGAATTTGTTGGATTGGGGTGAAGAGTGGAGAATTGGGATGCTGACTTTCCCAAAAGTCATCATTCATCACAGGCGTGGTGCATCCAATATCCACATCTTCGTCTTTAATTTCCTCAACACCTGCCTCTTCAGCTGTGAGCTGAGGCATAGGCGAGGAAATGATTGGGGTTGAAGGGATTGCATCCACTTCAATTTCTTCATCAATCTGCTCTGACGAAGCAGCAGAATGATTTTCTTCATCAGATCCGCTTGGGATCTCATATTCTTCACCAAAAGGAACAAGGTCCTTTGATGGCATGGAGGAAATCGGAACAACATCAATGGGATTTTCAAATGAGCTGGTCATTGGCTTCATCTTCTTTGGGGCTGAAGATTCTGAAGCAGGTGATGCTTTCCTTTTCTTCACTGCAGCTCGCTCTGCAGCCTTGGTCTTCTTCACATCTGTTGCAGATGGAAGGATAGGAGTTGGTGTAGGCGCAGGAGGAGCTGAGGAATCTGTTTGAATTTCCTCAGGCGCAACTGATGCAGTTGTCCTGACTTCTTCAGTTTCTTCAGGCGCACCACTAGTGGATGCCCTGGCAGTTTCTTCAGTGGCTGGAATGGAGTCATCAGCCCTGGAACTAGCATTGTCTTCAGCAGGCTGAAATTCATCAGCGGTGCTGGCATGCTCTTCAGCAGGCTGAGCAGAGGCTCCAGCCTGAGGAATTTCTTGTTGCGTTGGGGCTGCAACATTTGTGAACTTCTTTGTCAGATTGACAAATCTGACTTTGGCTCCTTTCCAATCAGCATAATAGGCATCAAAGTCATCACTGAGGGCTTTGATTTTAGACTGGATCTTGAGGAGTTCCTCAGTTGTCATTCTGACAACGTTTTTCTTTAGGAACTTCTCTTTCCTGAATTGAGCTTTCTTGATCTGCCTAGCCTTTTCAAATTTCCATTTCTCTTAAGAGATGAAATGGGTCAGCATGTGACTTTGTCCAGGAGTCAAATGAAAATCAGGCATAGGTGTCTCTGGATCTTTGTGCCAGAGATCAATGTACTCGAGGATCGCCCTTGGATCCAAAAGAAGTGGCACAGGTGTGCCTTTGGCTCTAGCGGCCCTAACTTGTTGGTCTCTGATGATTTCTTCAAGTTCATCATCATCAGCTTCATCATTAGATGGCACTTGGAAGGCAACCTGTTTCTTCTTCGGACTTGGCCGAGGACCTCGTCCAGCAGTTGCCTTTTTCTTCAGCAGAGTGGGGCCTGATGAGGAATTTGGTGCAGCTGAGGAACTTGCTGAGACACCAGAGGCAATAGAGATGCCTGCAGTCCTTTGGCACGTGGACAGATGCACAGGTGCTGAGGACTTTGGAGGAGCTGTTGAGGACTTTGGAGGAGGATCTGACGATTTTGGAGCAGGTACAACATGAGGAACTGGCCGTGAGGGCATTGCTGAGGATTTTGGCCGTGAGGGCGCTGTTGGTGAAGAACTTGGCTTGTGCGCTGGCTTCTTTGCCATTGATCTTCTGGGCTGAACAGGGGCCTCAGTGGCAGCAGCAGTAGCAGAGTCTTCATTGAATTTTCTCACTGCTTCTTTGGCTTGTCTCGCCAACTTGGCTTGGCGCTTGGCCCATTCTTCAGGAAAGTCCTCACCACGCTTGATGCTGGTGGGGTCACTTCTTGGCCAGTGCCAATGGAGCTCTTGGGCATGGAGGATTCAGTCTGAATTTCTTCATGTACTTTCCAGTAACATACCTGTACTCCCTCCATTCCCTTGCCCATCTCATTTCAATCCTCTGAATGCGCACCTTGCGCTGATTTTTGTTTTCCTTGCCAAACTTGGCTTCATCAGGTGTGCAATAGTCAGCGTATATGTCCTCAGGTATCTCGAAAGCAGTCATGACCTCAGGCCTCTTTCCTCCTTTCTGTGGCTTCTTTCCTTCTGCCATATTCTTCAGCTGAGGAATTTGAACAATCAAATTCTCTGAAGAAGTATGCAACTTTTCTTCAAGGAACGCTGCAAATGAGTTAAGTTGATGAGAACCTAGTGATTCAGCAGCGGACATGAGTACCTGTGAACAGAGTATAGTTGCGAGGAATTTGGAGAGGTCATATGCGTTCTCAGAAGATTTTTCAAAAAGAACTAGCTTGAGGAATTTGACCAGATGAGCCTTGAAGAATTTCACTAAGCGTTCTTTGTCTTAGGTTCCAGAGTTGTATAGATCGAGGATCCACACAATTGAGGAATCTTGAAGAAAAATGATGCTTAGAGAAACGAATCAAGAGCATATTACGTTTGAGGTGTTCATATGTGTGAAGATTAGAAGAATAAACACCTTTGAAGAATTTTAGGAAGGTTTGAGAATCAAAGCGAGTAATAAAGTAACTTTTAATTACCCGAACTAAAGAACACGACGAACTGATAAGTGTAGATTAGAAGTTCGTCAGTTCAGATCTCCCACGCCCTAACTCGGCGGAGGAAGACAGCTACGGCGGCGGCGGAGTGAAGATTTCCGCGGTCGGCGCGAGTACGACGACGACGAGGTCGAGGCAGTGAAGCTCTTCCTCACCGGCGACGATGGAGTAGCAGCGGCGCTAGGGTTTAAGAAGCTCGAGCGAGAGAGAGAGTGGTCGAGCGGAGTAAAGGAAGTGAGGAAGGGGAGAGGGGGTATATATAGCCACGGTGAAAAACTGTTCGCCTGAAGATTTTGGACGGACGTGCCCCTGACCCTTCTCATTCGCTTGACATGTGTCACCCACGTACTGAAAATTGGAGATCGTGTTAGATCGTGGGTGAATAGATAAGTCTAACATAGGAAGCGGAACGGATTGAGCGGCAAAGCCGAAAATTTGGATAAGATAAGTTAAAAGTTCCGTTCGCAATTTCTTCAGCTGACAAGGACACAGTGAAGATTTTGAACGAGTTTCAAATAAAACGCACATGAAGAATTTGTGAATAGATTGGGTTGAGTATAGCATAGAGGGGGAAGGGTCCGATCATATTCACTTAGCAGAAAATGCAACTTGAAGAAATAGCCATAAGTGAATGCTGTAGAGGACATAAACCCATATATATAGATATACCCAATGAAGAAAAACAACGAAAACAGTGAAGATTTTGCAAAGTTGAAGAATTTCAAAAACTGAAGAATTTCAAAACTGAGGAAAAACTCAAATTGAAGATTTTCAACTTTGGTGGTGGCGTGACCCACTGTATAAGAATGATGATTTCAGACACCGCGTACAATTGTCGTAGGGTTCTGAGAATCAAATTCTTCATTAATTTTTTCACACTTAGAGTGTTATTCTTCATTGATTGAGGAAAAAAGTTTCTTCATGTGTTGCACATCTAAGTCATCAATTTTGCATAAGTGTCAGGATGTGTGTCCTTTTCAAAGAACATTCAAAGATTCTAAGATATTTAGCTCACACCGCAACTTGCTAAATCTCTTCTCATCCAAGGGCTTTGTGAAGATATCGGCTAGCTGTTCTTCAGTCTTCACATGCTCGATGGAGATGTCGCCCTTCAACACATGATCACGAAGAAAATGATGACGAATCTGAATGTGCTTTGTCTTCGAGTGCTGAACTGGGTTGTGAGCAATCTTGATGGCACTCTCATTGTCACAGTAGAGAGGCACATTATTCACGTTGATGTTGTAGTCCTTGAGAGTTTGCTTCATCCATAGCAATTGAGCACAGCAAGAGCCAGCAGCAATGTACTCAGCTTCCGCAATAGACAGTGATACACAGTTCTGTTTCTTCGAGGACCAACAGACCAAAGATCGTCCGAGGAAATGACAAGTACCATATGTTGACTTGCGGTCCACACGATCACCAGCATAGTCAGAGTCAGAATATCCAATGATATCAAAAGTAGAGCCCTTGGGGTACCATAATCCTAGTGTTGGTGTGTGAGCTAGATATCAAGAATATGCTTCACACCTTATGGTGTGATTCCTTGATGTAGCTTGAAATCGGGCACACATGCAAACACTAAGCATTATATCTGGCCTAGATGCACATAAGTACAATAAAGAACCAATCATGGAGTGGTATACCTTGTGATCGAAGTCAATACCATTTTCACTAGTGCATAGATGGCCATTTGTGGGCATAGGAATTTTGACGCCTTTGCAATCTTGCATGCCGAATTTCTTCAGAACATCTTTGAGGTATTTCTCCTGAGATATGAATATGCCATTGTGTTGTTGAAGAATTTGAAGACCTAAAAAGAATTTCAACTCTCCCATCATAGACATTTGATATTCTTCACTCATCATATAGGCAAATTCATCACTATAACGTTGGTCAGTACAGCCAAAGATAATATCATCAACGTATATTTGACACACAAACAATTCACCATCATAAGATTTATTAAAGAGAGTAGGGTCGAGTGAACCGGGTGTGAAGCCATTCTTCACGAAGAACTCCTTCAAAGTATCATACCACACCCGTGGGTCCTGTTTGAGGCCATAGAGGGTCTTGTTGAGTCTGAAGACTTTGTCGGGATTCTTTGGATCTTTAAAACCTGGGGGTTGAGCAACATATACTTCTTCCTCAAGCTTACCATTGAGGAATGCACTTTTCACATCCATTTGATATAAAGTGATACTATGATGGTTAGCATAAGCAAGCAATATGCGAATAGCCTCAAGTCTAGCAACAGGTGCAAAAGTTTCATTGAAATCAATTCCTTCAACCTGTGTGTAGCCTTGAGCTACAAGTCGTGCCTTATTCCTCATCACAAGGCCATTTTCATCTTGCTTGTTGCGGTAGATCCACTTTGTGCCAATGATATTATGCTTGCGAGGATCTGGACGCTTGACCAGTTCCCAGACGTTGTTGAGCTCGAACTGATGTAATTCTTCTTGCATGGCCTGAATCCACTCAGGCTCCAGAAATGCTTCATCTACCTTAGTGGGCTCTGTGATAGAGACAAAAGCATAGTTCCCACAAAAGTTAGATAAATGTGAAGCTTTTGAGCGTGTGAGAGGACCTGGTGCTTCAATGTCATCAATGATCTTGTCGACTTGCACTTCTTTTGCAACGCGAGGATGAGCTGGTTGTCGTCGAGGAATTTGATCAGCATTTTCTTCAGCACCATTTTCTTCAGCATTATCTTCAGGTGCATTAGCTCGACGTTCTTCGCGTTCAGGAATGAATTCTTCAGCAGATTCTTCAGTAGGAATGACATCCTTAGTTGCCTTGAACTTGATAGATTCCTTAGGTGCTGGTTCATCTATCACAGAAGGTAGGTGCTCTCTTTGGGAGCCATTAGTTTCATCGAATCAAGACATCTACAGTTTCAACAATCTTGTAAAGAACATTGTTGAAGACTCAGAGGTGTGCGAGTCCTTTCCATAACCAAGCATAAAACCTTCATGTGCTTTCAGCAAATTTAGCATTGTGATGAGGATCTCTAATCCAGCATTTAGCAATCAAGACTTTGAAATAACTCACATTGGGTTTCTTGTCGTTGAGGAGTTCATAGGCAGTCTTCTTGAAGAATTTGTGAAGATATACTCTGTTGATGATGTGGCACGCAGTATCAATTGCATCAATCCAAAAACGAAGAGGCATTTTGTATTCATCAAGCATAGTGCGAGCCATCTCAACAAGAGTTCTGTTCTTGCGCTCCACGACGCCATTTTGCTGAGGAGTATAAGGAGCAGATAACTCATGAGTAATACCAAGTTCATCAAGA
This sequence comes from Aegilops longissima, assembly GCA_021605205.1. Lineage (NCBI taxonomy): Eukaryota > Viridiplantae > Streptophyta > Magnoliopsida > Poales > Poaceae > Aegilops > Aegilops longissima. The sequence goes on from CM038681.1 coordinate 73,562,896, forward strand.
TAGTCATCAAGACCGCAATTCTTGAACTCAGTTCCATTGTCACTCCTGATGTGCCTGATCTTCACACCAAAGTTGGTTGAAGCCCTCGAGAAAAATCGTTTGAAGACTTCCTGCACTTCATGTTTGTAAGTAACAATGTGTACCCATGTATAACGAGAGTAATCATCAACAATAACAAAGCCGTATAGAGATGCATCATTAGTGACTGCTGAGTAATGATTAGGACCAAAGAGGTCCATGTGAAGCAATTCGAATGGACGAGTAGTTGTCATGATAGTCTTCGCTGGATGCTTGGCCTTGGTCATTTTTCCATCTTCACAGGCTCCACACAAGTGATCCTTGAGGAATTTGACATTCTCAATGCCAATGATATGCTTCTTCTTCGCAAGCGTGTGCAAATTCCTCATGCCTGCGTAACCAAGTCGTCGATGCCATAGCCAGCCTTCTGAAGCTTTTGCAAGTAGACACACGGCTGGTTGTGGTCCTGTAGAGAAATCAACAATATACAAGTCTCCTCTCCTAAAGCCTTCGAAGACTTTGGAATTGTCAGCTTCCATGATCACAACACAACGATACTTGCCAAAGACAACAACCATATCAAGATCACAAAGCATTGAGACTGACATGAGGTTGTATCCTAAGGACTCAACAAGCATGACTTTGTCCATGTGTATGTCCTTCGAGATCGCAACCTTACCAAGACCCAATACCTGACTTTTGCCTTTGTCAGCAAAGATGATATGCTTCAGATGTGACGGTGATAAGGGAGCATCCATCAATAGATTCTTGTCACCAGTCATGTGATTTGTACATCCACTATCGAGGACCCACTCATTGCCTTTGGGTTGATCATCCTGCAGATGAATTAGTGCCACTTACGATCTCATATACTTCATCAGTGAAGAATATGATATCAAATTCATCAGATGAATTTCATCAAGCAGTAACGCAGATATAGAAGTATGAGGACGTGTGAAATGAAAGTTCATTTCTTCATGATTAGCTCGTCCTTTCGAGCAATGTTGTCGTCCCAAAGAAATTCTTCAGACGTTAAAGCACGCCCGAGACCTGACCCTAGAGAGAAATTAGTTCTTTTTCTTCACCACACATCTGAAGGGGTGACAAAGAGTTCATCACTCTGCGAGCTCCATATGAGAATGGTGACATAGAAGCCAATCCATTTCGTTTCACATAAGAGGGGTTAGGGTAAGCATATGAATAAGCAGAGAAATTCTTCAAGGACTTATGAACATATTGGTTTGAAGAATAATGCACATATTCATAGCCCTTAGCTCTACCCTGCGAAACAGAGTTGTTAGCACAATGATAATCATATGAGGACTTTGATCCTATTGAGGAATTTGATCCACGTGAGGAATTTGGTCCGTATGAGCACTTGGATCCATATGAAGAATTTGGTCCATATGAAGAGTTTGATCTGGGGTTCCTATTCTTCACAGGTGGTGTCATGAGGACATTCACCTGAAGACTTTCAAGGCATTTCTTGGGAACCCAGATTTTCTTCATAGGAGATCCGTTCCTGCAGTTAGTGCCAACATATCTAGCAAATACTTCACCATTCTGATTTTTGAACATTTTATAGTTGGAGTCAAATGACTCATCAAAAGAATGAGGAGATTCACATGTAAAGCCAGATAAGTTAGATGGATCAACTGGAGGTCCCTTTGCAGCAACCCATGAGGTTTTGGGGTACTGCTCAGGCTTCCAATATGTTCCATCAGCATTGAGTTTCCTCTCAAAGGCAATACCCTCTTTCCTAGGGTTTCTGTTGAGGATCTGCTTTTTAAGCACATCACAAAGAGTCTGATGCCCTTTGAGGCTTTTGTACATGCCTGTCATGTACAATTCCTTCAGCCCTGCATCGTCAGTGATACTAGCAATGTCCTCAAATGAGGAATTAGTAATAGCAGAGGCAGGAGAAGAATTTGTAACAGTTGAAGCATTTGAACATTTAGGTGAAGAATTAGCAGATTCACGTTCAATGCACTTTAAGCATGGAGGAACAAATTCTTCCTGAGAAGCGCTGATTTGTTGAGCTAGCAATGAATCGTGCTCCTTCTGAAGATCTTCATAACTCACTCTTAGCTTCTCAAGATCTTGCTTTCTTTGAAGAAATTCATTAGAAAGTTTCTCATGATCAGACAAGAGAGTGTTATGATGACCTTGAAGGCTATCAAACCTAGACTGAAGTCTCTGAAGATTTTCAGTCAGGGATTTAGTGCGATCCATTTCTTCACCCAACATATCATCACTTTTATCTAGCATGTTTTGAACCTTTTCCAAGGCATGTTGTTGTTTGGTGGCAATACAAACAAGCTTGGTATAGCTAGGTTCAATATCATCATCAGATCCATCATCATCAGATTCATCGTCACCAAACTCGGATGAGGAACATTCGGTTACCTTGTCACCCTTTGCCATGAGACATGATGCAGAAGATGATGATTCTGGTTCAAAAGTCATCGTTTTGAGAGATTCCTTGAAGTCCTCAAACCAAGGATCATGACGGGTTCGATGACCTTCATAGACATCAGATATTCGGTCCCAGATAAGCTTCGCATTGCAAAGATGCATAATGCGCTTGAATTCATCTCTGGATAGGCAGGAACAGATGATGTCCTTCGCCATGATGTCAAGTCGAGTGTACTTGCGAATGTCATCAGCGCCTGCCTTCTTACATAGATCGGTAAGACCAATCTCAGTGACGGTCCACAGCTCGCTGTTCATAGCCATGAGGCGCTTCCTCATCATGGCCTTCCACTTGGGATAATCATGACCGTCAAAGATAGGGCATGTCACTTTCTTCATACATGCGGTCGACATAACTAAAACTCCAGGTGGTTAAACCAAAATCACACAGAACAAGGGATTACCTTGCTCTGATACCAATTGAAAGTGCGTTATATCGACTAGAGGGGGGTGAATAGGCTATTTTTATGAATTCTTCATTGAGGAATTTGCCGGTGAGGAAATTCCTAAGCGAAGAACTACTTGCAGCGGAATAAGTACTCGGAAGTAAGAGTAATAGAATACAGCATGGTCATCATGATGAAATAAAGACAATCACAGAGTACAGAAAGCATAAACACAGGATAACACAAGATGAAGACAAACATACTGAAGAAATTGAACTGACGAAATTGAGAAAGTCTTCAGTCAGAATCTTCAAACACAGATATGAACAAACACTGAACACAGTAATGAGGAAATGAATGAGTTGAGGAAATAGAACCAGTAAGGTTGGTGAAGACAATGATTTGGTAGACCAGTTCCAACTGCTGTCTCAGTTGTACGTCTGGTTGGAGCGGCTGAGTATTTAAACTCAAGGACACACAGTCCCGGACACCCAGTCGCTGAGCACGCAGCTCAGGACACTAAGTCCTCACCGTATTCTCCTTGAACTAAGGTCACACAGACCTCGTCCAATCACTCGTGGTAAGTCTTCAGGTGACTTCCAAACCTTCACAGACTTGGTCACTCGGTGATCCACAATTCCTCTTGGATGCTGTAGACCATGACGCCTAACCGTCTGGAAGAAGCACAGTCTTCAAAGGTAACAAGTGTCGGATCCACGCAGGATCAATCTCTTCAGTGATGCTCAATCACTTTGGGTTTGTAGGGGTTTGGTTTTTGGGTTTTTCCTCACTCGATGATTTTCGCTCAAAGTCCTCGGAGGATGGGTTGCTCTCAAATGACAAGTGTCAAGTTCTCTCAGAGCAGCCAACCAGCTAGTGGTTGTAGGGGGCGGCTATTTATAGCCTAGGGAGCAGCCCGACATGATAAGACATAAATGCCCTTCAATGATATGACCGTTAGGTGGATAAGATATTTTGGAACAGTCAAGCGCGCAAGACAAAGAACGGTCGGAAATTTGACTCTCAAATTCCTCGGGGCTATCATGTTCCTCATCGTAGGCAATCCAGATGGCGAATTCCTAACTCCTCGGTCGAGAACAAATTCCTCGGCGACGGAAGAACTTCGTCTCATCACATCAAGAAATTGACTGAACTGTATGAGATTTCAATGGCTTCACTCAAGGGATTGGTAGGTGTAGGATTTTGAGTTGAGCATCACATGGAAATTTTTCCTTAGTATTTCCTCGACCCCCTTTAACAGTACGGTGTTTCCTATGACTCAAGAAAGATAAAAACGAAACTACGAAAACAAAAGTCTTCACGCTTCATGTTCCTCAAATGAATACCAAGTCTTCAAGGTCACACCAATTTCTTCATTTTCAAAGTCTTCAGAAAGTCTTCAAAATACCAAAGTCTTCAGTCGAAGAACTTAATTTTAGGGGTCGACTTTCTTTGTAAATATCAAACTCCTCATAGACTTATAGACCTGTGTACACTCATAAACACATTAGTCCCTTAACCTATAAGTCTTCAATACACCAAAATCACTAAAGGGCACTAGATGCACTTACAATGTTGTGATGTGATATGGTCAAGGCATGATGCTATATTTATTGTATGAGATGATCATGTTTTGTTGAAGTTATCGGCAACTGGCAGAAGCCTTATGGTAGTCTCTTTATTGCATAAGATGCAAGCGCCAAATAATTGCTTTACTTTATCGCTATGCGATAGCAATAGTTGCAAGAGCAATTGTTGGCGAGACGACCATGTGACGACACATTGATATAGATCAAGATGATGGTGATCATGGTGTCATGACGGTGACGATGGAGATCATGACGATGCTTTGGAGATGGAGATCAAAGGCACAAGATGATGATGGCCATATCATGTCACATATATTGATTGCATGTGATGTTTGTCCTTTATGCATCTTATTATGCTTTGATTGATGGTAGCATTATAAGATGATCTCTCGCTAAATTTCAAGGTAAAAGTGTTCTCCCTGAGTATGCACCATTGCCAAAGTTCGTCATGCCGAGACACCACGTGATGATCGGGTGTGATAAGCTCAACGTTCATCTACAACGGGTGCAAGCCATTTTTGCACACGCAGGAATACTCGATTAAACTTGACGAGCCTAGCATATGCAGATATGGACTTGGAACACTGGAGACCGAAAGGTCGAGCGTGAATCATATATTAGATATGATCAACATAGTGATGTTAACCATTGAAAACTACTCCATCTCACGTGTTGATCGGACATGGTTTAGTTGATTTGGATCACGTGATCACTTAGATGATCTGAGGGATGTCTATCTAAGTGGGAGTTCTTAAGTCATATGATTAATTGAACTCTAATTTATCATGAACTTAGTCCTGATAGTATTTTGCAAATATTGTTGTAGATCAATAGCTCGCGTTTAGCTCCTCTGTTTTATTTTTGATATGTTCCTAGAGAAAACTAAGTTGAAAGATGTTAGTAGCAATAATGCAGATTGGATCCGTGATGTGAGGATTATCCTCATTGCTGCACAGAAGAATTATGTACTTAATACACCGCTAGGTGACAGACCGATTGCAGGAGCAAATGCAGACGTTATGAACGTTTGGCAAGCTCGATATGATGACTACTTGATAGTTTAGTGCACCATGCTTTACGGCTTAGAATCGAGGCTTCAAAGACGTTTTTGAAACGCCACGCAGCATATGAGATGTTCCAAGAGTTGAAATTGGTATTTCAGACTCATGCCCATGCCGAAAGGTATGAAACCTCTAACAAGCACTTTGCCTACAAGATGGAGGAGAATTGCTCAGCTAGTGAGCATGTGCTCAGAATGTCTGAGTACTACAATCACTTGAATCAAGTGGGAGTTAATCTTCGAGATAAGATAGTGGTTGACAGAGTTCTCTAGTCACTATCACCAAGTTACTAGAACTTCGTGATGAACTATAATATGCAAGGGATAACGGAAACGATTCCCAAGCTCTTCGTGATGCTGAAATCGACGAAGGTAGAAATCAAGAAAAGCATCAAGTGTTGATGGTTGACAAGACCACTAGTTTCAAGAAAAGGGCAAACGATAGAAGGGGAACTTCAAAAGAACGGCAAGCAAGTTGCTGCTCCCGTGAAGAAGCCCAAAGCTAGACCCAAGCCTGAAACTGAGTGCTTCTACTGCAAAGGAAATGGTCATTGGAAGTGGAACTGCCCTAGATACTTGGCGGATAAGAAGGATGGCAAAGTGAACAAAGGTATATTGGATATACATGTTATTGATGTGTACTTTACTAGTGTTTATAGAAACCCCTCGGCATTTGATACTGGTTCAGTTGCTAAGAGTAGTAACTCGAAACGGGAGTTGCAGAATGAACAAAAACTAGTTAAGGGCGAGGTGACGATGTGTGTTGGAAGTAGTTCCAAAATTGATATGATCATCATCGCACATTCCCTATACTTTCGGGATTAGTGTTGAATCTAAATAAGAGTTATTTGGTGTTTGCGTTGAGCATAAATATGATTTGATCATGTTTATTGCAATACGGTTATTCATTTAAGTTAGAGAATAATTGTTGTTCTGTTTACATGAATAAAACCTTCTATGGTCATACACCCAATAAAAATGGTTTGTTGGATCTCGATCGTAGTGATACACATATTCATAATATTGAAGCCAAAAGATGCAAAGTTAATAATGATAGTGCAACTTATTTGTGGCACTGCCGTTTAGGTCATATTGGTGTAAAGCACATGAAGAAACTCCATGCTGATGGGATTTTGGAATCACTTGATTATGAATCACTTGATGCTTGCGAACCATGCCTTATGGGCAAGATGACTAAGAATCCGTTCTCCCGAACAATGGAGCGAGCAACTGACTTACTGAAAATAATAGATACTGATGTATGCGATCTGATGAGTGTTGAGGCTCGCGGCGGGTATCGTTATTTTCTGACCTTCAAGATGATTTGAGCAGATATGGGTATATCTACTTGATGAAACAAAAGTCTGAAACATTTGAAAAGTTCATATAATTTCAGAGTGAAGTTGTAGCGACCTGACCCAAAATCGGTCAAATCTCTGTGTCTGTACCATCCCAAGATCATGCTGGTACTCACAGTACATCGATAAAGTAATCAAAGTTCAATCACACCTGAATATCATTAATCGATTCTCATATAGAGTCTTTATTACAAGGGAATAAATTCGGCTCAAGGCCAACTCATGAGAAATAAACTAAAATGCTGCGGAAGCGTCGAAGGTAAGCGAGTCCATCCGACTCCAAAGGGCAATCGCCAAGCGCGAGCGTAGCCTCACTCCCGATCGAATATATCTCGCAACATAATACGTTGCAGCCATGTAGGTCAGCTTTTGGAATAAGCTGGCAAGTCATGAAGAATAACAATAATAAAGTTACTAACTCTATATGCATTTTGGCTGTGGAGCTCTAAGTTTCATCATTTTGCGTAAAGCCAATTTTATCCTACTACAGTGGACTTAATTGCAAATTACTATTAATTGTTGGTAGTTATTGAGATGGTTCCGCCAACCAATATCTCGTTCCCAAATTATTATTAAGTCATAAACCCTCAAATTAATTCATTTGTTTTAGTGTTGAGATATCCGAATACTTCCAAGGTCCAGAGGCTCAAATGTCCGTAACCGGGGACACGGCTAATCGATTAGGTTATAACTCTGCAGAGGGTTGCGCACTTTCCCCGCAAGAATCATTCCCTCCTTTAAAGTCTTCGCACTTCATGGTGTTTGAAGACGGACGAATGAAACAGGGTCTTCCAAAGAGTTCTTCCGCCACCGCCGTACCCATCCAACCCTACCGTTCGTCTACTTCTCGTAGTACCGCCCAGCCAGCGTCACTACTAGGGTCAACCCAGCCAGAGCCCATAATGGCTTGCGGCTGCACAGTAAGCTTCCGGTCATGGGGCATCCATCCTTCTCTCGTGGCTGGGTGAAGCTTTCCGCAGGATGTCATGGCGCTTCTCCATGCATCCCGCCACCACTGGGTGCTCCAGGTGCCCGCCAACCGCCCTCCACCCAGAGTGATTTTCGAAGTCCATCTTGATCATTGTAGTCCATGGGTTGTCATCATCATTGACTCTCACATCTTGCTTATGAATTTCACTCATCCCAAATCCGCTCTCGAGCATAGCAAAGTAACTACTACGCCCGGGGTCATGGTAACAAGGGATTGGTTCATCCTACCACATGATACTACTCAAGTTTAATGACTTCAAGATTTCACTACTGCATGCAATGGTGGGTGGTGACAACTACTAATGCACAAAAACATAGGTATAGAAATAACATGATCAAAACTTGCCTTGCTGATGATCCTCGTAAGCTAAAGAGTCGAGTAGCAAGCTTAGACTCGAAACTCTACCGAGACAAACAATAACACAATAAGCACAAAGCAAGAGGATCACACAAGATAACAATGGTAACATAGCACAACAAAACAATCAAAACCAAATCCAAAAGAAAACTCAAAGAAACCAATTCAAAGTTTTTTCCCTACTCCAAACAATAACAAAAAATAGTTTTTATATAACAAAATTCCTTAAAATAACCTAATCATGGTTTTAGGTTAACTTAACAGAAAAGGATTAACTAAGCAATTAGGAGCAAAAAGAATTAATTAAAAGCTATTATAAAACTCATTTTAGGCCTAATCCAATTTCCATTAAGAAAATAATTTAAAACTTTTATTAATTATAAATAAAAGTTCATCTAATGGAGAGACAGAAACTAACCTAGAATAACTAATCACAAGTTAAAAATAAATTAATTTACTAATTAATTAATTAGGAAAACAGGAACTAGTCAATTAATTAGGATTAATAGGATTCTGTCTAAAATTAATTATTTATTAATCCTAAAATACCCAAATTAATTTCTAGGGTTTGGCAATGTCAAAATAAAGTGGTGACAAAAAGAATCATGCAAAATAATTTTTCTAACTAAAGTTATAGCAGATTTGCTATTCTGGCTAAAACAATATTAAAGCATTTTTAATTATTTTAACATAGCTAAATATATATTTTCAGAAACTACATAAAATTTGCAATCCAACAAAAAAGAATCACTCAAAAATATTAAACAGAATAAAAGATATACATTTTGAAAATTGAAACTATTCGCTAAAACAGAAAATCAAAATAAAAGAAAAAAAAGGCCTAATGGGCCTATCTCGTGCTCCAATATGTTAGATAGGCTAAACGGGCCCTAGGTTTAAACTAACGAATCGGCCTAATAAAATAAACCTAAACTAAAAATTAAACCGATCGGGCCGGCGGTTTTCTAACTAAAACCTAACGCTTGGGCGTCTAATCGGGCCGTCGATCTAAGATCGAACGGGAGGGGATGCTGCCGACTTACTGGACTCGACGGCGGCGGCGGCGGCGAAAAGTCGTCAGGCGTCCGGACGTCGGCGAGCTCCGGCGACTCGTCGGGAAGACGCGCACGGGGTCGGGGGAGGGTTCGGTGGTGTTGGGGAGGGTCGGGGTGGACCAGGGTGGCGTCGGCGGCGACTTTGGCGGCGGTGGCGAGCTCGGGACTCCGGTGAGCTCGGGAGGAGAGGAAAGGGGTCCGCGAGGCTAGGGGGAATGGGGTGCGGGGGTCGGCTTTATAGCCTGGGGTCCGCGAGCTTGGAAGGATCAGGCGATCGGGGATCCGGATCCTTCGGGATCCGGTCGATCTCCAGCGAGGTCGATGGCGTGGGCGAGGGGAAGAAGAGGGGGTCCCACCGTCACGAGAGGGAGGGAGCGAGGGTCGGGTGGCAAGCCTAGGGGTTCGGGCGAGGGGCGAGGTCGGTCGGTCGGCTGGGCTGTTGGCCTAGTGGGCTGGCTGGGCTGGGCTGGCGCTGGGTTGAGGGGTGAGGCGGCGCTGGGCTGGGCTGGGCGGGGTTGAGGGGTGAGGCGGCTGGGGGCTGGGGTGGCTTTGGTGGCGCCCGAGGGTTTTTCTTTTATTTTTTTAATTAAAACTAAAACAAAAATAAAACCCAAACTATAAATAATTTATATAGGGTATATATATACCAAAATGATCAGGGGAATATTCCCTTTCATTTGAACATTTTTCCAAAGGCAAAATCCAAACTTTATAAAAATCCATTTTTTTCAAATTCAAATAAAATTCAGATTTGAACTCCAAAACTTTTGGCATTGTTTCCTCTGATATTTTTGGAGTGTCATGTTTGCTCCTCTCATACTTTTGATCAAGTATTTATCAGGCTTAGTTTTTGAATTGTTTCCCACATGCCAAAGTTTGAAATTCAAATTCAAACTCAAATTGCTCTGAAACTTCAAATGACAATCAAATTCAAACAGGATGCATAGGATGCTTATCTATAATTGTAAAACATTCCAAATAGGGAATTTGGGATGTTACAAACCTACCCACCTTAAGATGAATCTAGCCCTCGAGATTCGGGTTGGCTAACAAATAGGTGCGGATGGTCTCGACGAAGATCTTCTTCGCTCCTGTGTGGCTTCTTCCTCGGTGTGGTGACTCCACAAGACCTTGCAAAATTTGATGACTTTGCTGCGGGTGACTCGCTTGCAGTCTCGAGAATCTGGACGGGTTTCTCCTTGTAAGTCAGATCACCGCTGCTGTATGGCCTCTAGGGGCACCGTGTCTCTCAACGGAACATCGGCCATGTCGGCATGGCACTTCTTCAATCGAGAAACGTGGAAGACATCATGAACTCCGGACAATCCTTCCGCAATTCCAACTTGTATGCAACTTCTCCACGACGCTCGAGGATTTTGTAGGGCCAATGAATCGGGTGCTAACTTTCCTTGACTCCAAACCTCTTGATTCCACGAAGTGGAGACACACGAAGATATGCTCGGTCTCCCACTTCGTAAGTCACTTCCTTGCGCTTCTCGTCGGCATAACTCTTACGTCTTGACTGTGCTATCTTGAGCCGGTCTCGAATTAGCTTGACCTTCTCTTCGGAATCCTTGATAAGATCGGAACCGAAAAGTGATCGATCTCCAACACTATCCCACAGCAATGGTGTTCTGCACCTCCTTCCGTATAGGGCTTCGAAAGGGGCCATCTTCAAACTGGATTGATAACTGTTGTTGTATGAGAACTCTCGTCGGCAAATTATCATCCCAGCTAGACCCATAGTCTAGCACACAAGCTCTCAACATGTCCTCCGAATCTGATTGACTCTCTCGGTCTGTCCATCATGCTGCGGATGAAAAGCTGTCTTGAATTCCAGCCTCGTACCCAAAGTTTCATGCAATTGCTTCCAAAACTTTGAGGTAAACTGCGTTCCTCTATCGACACGATTTTCCTCGGAACTCCATGCGACATACGATCCTGGTCATGTATATCTTGGCCAACTTGGCACTGGTATAGGTAGTCTTCACGGAATGAAGTGAGCTACCTTGGTCAAACGATCAACCACTACTCAGATAGAATCATAACCTGAGCGGGTCCCGGTAATCCTGTGATGAAATCCATACCAAGTTTCTCCCATTTCCAATCGGGAATCGGCAAAGGTTGAAGTAACCTGCTGGCTTCGATGTTCTGCCTTTACCGTTGACAAACATCGATACGGCTACGTACTCGACAATATCCTTCTTCATACCTGTCCACGAAACTTTGCTTCAAATCCGGTACATCTTGGTGTTGCGGGGTGAATCGAGTACGGTGAATCATGAGCTTCTGAAGAATTAGCTTCTGAGCTCGGGATCATTGGGCACATAATCGATCCTCAAACCATATAGTTCCATGTTCATCCTTACGGAATCCTTTAGCTTTTCCTTCCTCCATCTTTTGCTTTATCTCATCGATTTCCTTGTCCGACTTCTGGGCTTCACGAATCCTTTCGGTCAAGGTGGACTGAACTTCCAGGGTTGCAACAAATCCTTTCGAAACTATCTCCAGTCGGAGATCTCTGAGGTCATCGACCAATTCCTGGGGTAATCCTCCTGTGGTAAGAGTATTCACATAACTCTTACGGCTCAAAGCATCTGCTACAACATTGGCCTTAGCGGGGTGGTAATGCAATCTCATGTCGTAGTCCTTTATCAACTCTAGCCATCTCCTCTGCCTGAGGTTCAATTCCTTCTGCGTGAAGATATACTTTAAACTCTTGTGATCTGTATAGACATCACAACGATTTCCGATGAGGAAATGTCTCCAGTCTTGAGTGCATGCACTCATACTGCTAACTCCAAATCATGCGTGGCATAATTCATCTCATGAGGCCGTAGCTGTCCGGAGGCATAAGCTACAACCTTACCTTCCTGCATCAATACTCCTCCGAGTCCTTGACGAGCGTCACAATAAACCTGGTATTCCTTGTGTATGTCCGCAATATCAACACTGGGCTGTGACCAACCGTTTCTTCAATTCCTGAAAACTGGCTTCACATTCCTCGGTCCAAACATACTTGGCTTCCTTCTTCAACAGCTCAGTCATGGGCTTGGCAATCTTCGAAGTTCTCAATGAACCTCCGATAATATCCTGCGAGTCCGAGAAAACTGCGGATCTCCTTGACTGAGGTGGGTGACTGCCAATCGGTGACTGATTCAACCTTGGCGGGATCAACTGCTATTCCTTCTCCTAAAATAACATGTCCGAGGAATCCAACTTCCTTCAACCAAAATTCACATTTGCTGAATTTGGCATACAACTGATGTTCTCGAAGTTTCTCCAGAACTAGACGCAAATGTTCCTTATGCTCTTCCTCGCTCTTGGAGAATATCAATATGTCATCGATGAACACCACGACAAACTTGTCCAAATACTCCATGAACACCTTGTTCATCAAATTCATGAAGTATGCAGGAGCATTAGTCAATCCAAATGACATGACGGTATACTCATATAAACCATACCTGGTGGTGAATGCTGTTTTGGGTATATCCTTTTCACGAATCTTCAACTGATGATACCCTGATCGAAGATCGATCTTAGAGAATACCTTGGCTCCAACAAGCTGATCAAACAAGTCATTGATCATCGGCAGAGGGTACTTGTTCTTGATGGTTACTTCGTTCAATGCACGATAATCCACAACCATCCTCAAGCTTCCATCCTTCTTCTCTACCAAAAGAACTGGGGCTCCCCAAGGTGATGAGCTTGGGCGAATATATCCTTTCTCCAATAACTCATTTATTTGTTCCTTGATCTCTTTCAACTCATTCGGTGGCATCCGATAAGGTCTCTTGGATATTGGGGCTGTGCCGGGCAATAACTCAATCAGAAATTCAATGTCCCTGTCCGGTGGCATTCCTGGTAATTCCTCCGGAAACACATCGGGAAAGTCTTGCACTACTGGCACTTCCTCCTGAACAACTCCCGTGAGGGAATGCACCTGATTCTTCATCTGGCTGTGCCTGGCTACATACTTGATCCTCTTCTGCTCCGGGGTGGTGAGCAGAATAGACTTGCGGGCACAGTCAATGTTCCTTCAAACTTTGACAACCAATCCATGCCTAGGATTACATCCAAGGTCTGAGTTTCCAACACTATGAGTTCCACGGGAAATTTGTGGTTCCCGATGTTGAGGGTTGCAGGACAGCTTAAACCTGCCATCATTTCTCCTCCTGCGGAACTGACGCGAAGGGGGCTTCTAAGGGTTCTAGTGCGTAATCCGTACTTATCCACAACTACCCTTGATATGAATGAATGCGTTGCACCAGAATCAAAGAGAACCAAAACTGAACGTGAATTCAATAAAAACTTACCAACCACAGTGTCTGGCTGATCATAGACGTCCTCCACGTCGATATGGTTCACCTGAGCACGAGGGAACGGATTTGGCTTCTTAGCTGAGCTTCCATTGCCATTACCATTCCTCTGCTTGGCCTCCGGGCAGTCGGTGGCGTAGTGCCCTGTCTTCTGGCACTTGAAGCAGGTGATGTGGCTCAGATCCTTCGGAGCCGGGGCAGAACGGTGCTGATTGCCATTACCATTGCCATTGCCATTGCCATGGCCTGACTTGTTGTCCTGGCTGCGGTTGTTCCCATTTCCTCCATGGTTATGACCTCCATGGCTATGATGGGTGTGCCCTCCTGAGTACGGTGCATAGCGGGGCTTCTGCTGAGCTCCTGAGTTGTGCTTCCCCTGGCTGTACTTCCGCTTGCGGCTTTCTATCTGCTGCTGCTTGCCTTCCAGGATGGTGGCCTTGTCTACCAGCTCCTGGTAGTTGTTGAAAGTAGCCACAATAAGCTGCATGCTCAGTTCATCATTGAGTCCCTCAAGGAACTTCTCCCCTTGGCGGCATCTGTGGCCACATCATCGGGGCATAGCGAGCGAGCTTGCTGAATTCATCCACGTCTTGTGCCACAAGACGGTTCCCTGGCGTAAGTTGCGGAACTCACGCTTCTTCGCACTCATGGCTCCAGTGAGACATGAGCAGTCTGAAGGCCTGCTGAAATTGATCCCAAGTGATGCCACCCATGGGAAAAGTGGCGTGTAATTCTCCCACCAAGAAGCTGCAGGTCCATCCAGTTGATGCGCTGCAAAGCGCACTTTCTCAAGATCGGTGCATCCAACGGTGACTAGCTCCTTCCAATCTTATGGAGCCAATCATCAGCCACAATCGGCTCAAGGCTACTAGAGAACACTGGCGGATTCAACCTCGTAAATCGAGTCAAGTTGTCCACAAGTGGGGGTGGTGGTGGCGGTGGATTGTTGGCGGTGTTGTTCGATTCTCAATCGAGAGCTGCATCAATGCATTCTGCTGCTGGAGCAGCTGGGTGAGCTCCGCGGGAAACCAGTGTCACGTCTCGGAGGCATCTGGTGTTTTGGAGTGGGTGAGAAAATTAGAATAGAACAATGGTCTATGAGAAATACACTACCCATATGAATGCACAATCATAACACACCAAATATTTATTCATTCCACTCAAACATGGTTCAAACTCGATTACAAAAGCTCATGACTAATCGAAGGAAAACATCGGCCTAACTGATCGACGAAAAAGTAAAAGATAACATGGTGGTCGACTAAAAAGTCTTCATCAGTGGCGCCTCCTCTTGGGGTTTCCTTCGGTGGTACTCCCTTCAAAATCCTGATCATTGCTCACGAGGGGTGCTTCATCTCCACTCGGGTAAAGGTCCTCTCCCAAGTCCATCTTTTCCTCTATCGCGGCAAGCTTCATCTTCAGGTCGTCGACTATCTCCATGAAGTCCGTGATTTCTTCCTCATGGCCAAGGAAGTCTGCGTGCCTTCTCCTCCAGCCCAGTTCATGGAACAAAAGCTTCCGTGTGTCTTGAGTTACGGCGAGTCTGAATCTCCGCTTTCCTGAGAAGACACTCCAAGTCCTGGATGTAAGAAAGAGTGGAATCGTCCTCAATGGTACGGATGATATCTCCATTCCTTGCCCTGCGAGAAACCATGGCGAGGTCTGAGTGATCGAGCTCGGCCCTGTACTCCTCTCGGAGATGTCCAAGTGCTCGGTAGATCGCCACGTCTCTTCCGATGATCCAGTTGAACTCGGTGAACTCAAAGTTGATAGGCTCCGTGTGTCCTCCAAAGGTTCTCCCTGGGATATGCACCTCAATCCTGTAGCGGGTGTCCGTCGGAAGTGCATTAGTGGGTTTCCCAGTGATCGAGGGTAGAGCTATCTTCAGCTGCTTCACCATCTGGACCAGCTTTCTTCCGAAGGGCATCGTCTCATCGGGCTGGCAGAACTCCGGTAGCAAAACTGGGTTGAACTCGACGGCCATCTAGAATGTTGCAAAGGGGAGAAGAGTCAGAATAGAACAAGGAAGAATTATAGAATGAAAGGGGTTCAAAGTAAATGGTCTCTGCTTATGGCTTTCCGATCCTAGGGGTTACGATCCTACGGTCAGCGTGTGCTCGATACCATCTCACAGAGCGACCTGACCCAAAATCGGTCAAATCTACGTATGCATACCATCCCAAGATCATGCCGGTACTCACAGACATCGATAAAGTAATCAAAGTTCAATCACACCTGAATATCATTAATCGATTCTCATATAGAGTCTTTATTACAAGGAATAAATTCGCTCAAGGCCAACTCATGAGAAATAAACTAAAATGCTGCGAAGCGTCGAAGGTAAGCGAGTCCATCCGACTCAAAGGGCAATCGCCAAGCGCGAGCGTAGCCTCACTCCCGATCGGAATATATCTACGCAACATAATACGTTGCAGCCATGTAGGTCAGCTTTTGGAATAAGTGGCAAGTCATGAAGAATAACAATAATAAAGTTACTAACTCTATATGCATTTTGGCTGTGGAGCTCTAAGTTTCATCATTTTGCGTAAAGCCAATTTTATCCTACTACAGTGGACTTAATTGCAAATTACTATTAATTGTTGGTAGTTATTGAGATGGTTCCGCCAACCAATATCTCGTTCCCAAATTATTATTAAGTCATAAACCCTCAAATTAATTCATTTGTTTTAGTGTTGAGATATCCGAATACTTCCAAGGTCCAGAGGCTCAAATGTCCGTAACCGGGGACACGGCTAATCGATTAGGTTATAACTCTGCGAGAGGTTGCGCTTTCTTTCCCGCAAGAATCATTCCTCCTTTAAAGTCTTCGCACTTCATGGTGTTTGAAGACGGACGAATGAAACAGGTCTTCCAAAGAGTTCTTCCGCCACCGCGGTACCCATCCAACCCTACCGTTCGTCTACTTCTCGTAGTACCGTCCAGCCAGCGTCACTACTAGGGTCAACCCAGCCAGAGCCCATAATGGCTTGCGGCTGCACAGTAAGCTTCGGTCATGGGGCATCCATCCTTCTCTTCGTGGCTGGGTGAAGCTTTCCGCAGGATGTCATGGCGCTTCTCCATGCATCCCGCCACCACTGGGTGCTCCAGGTGCCCGTCAACCGCCCTCCACCCAAGAGTGATTTTCCAAGTCCATCTTGATCATTGTAGTCCATGGGTTGTCATCATCATTGACTCTCACATCTTGCTTATGAATTTCACTCATCCCAAATCCCGTCTACGAGCATAGCAAATTAACTACTACGTCCCGGGGTCATGGTAACAAGGGGATTGGTTCATCCTACCACATGATACTACTCAAGTTTAATGACTTCAAGATTTCACTACTGCATGCAATGGTGGGGTGGTGACAACTACTAATGCACAAAACATAGGTATAGAAATAACATGATCAAAACTTGCCTTGCTGATGATCCTCGTAAGCTAAAGAGTCGTAGTAGCAAGCTTCGCACTCCGGAAACTCTACCGAGACAAACAATAACACAATAAGCACAAAGCAAGAGGATCACACAAGATAACAATGGTAACATAGCACAACAAAACAATCAAAACCAAATCCAAAAGAAAAACTCAAAGAAACCAATTCAAAGTTTTTTTCCCTACTCCAAACAATAACAAAAAAATAGTTTTTATATAACAAAAATTCCTTAAAATAACCTAATCATGGTTTTAGGTTAACTTAACAGAAAAGGATTAACTAAGCAATTAGGAGCAAAAAGAATTAATTAAAAAGCTATTATAAAACTCATTTTAGGCCTAATCCAATTTCCATTAAGAAAATAATTTAAAACTTTTATTAATTATAAATAAAAGTTCATCTAATGGAGAGACAGAAACTAACCTAGAATAACTAATCACAAGTTAAAAATAAATTAATTTACTAATTAATTAATTAGGAAAACAGGAACTAGTCAATTAATTAGGATTAATAGGATTCTGTCTAAAATTAATTATTTATTAATCCTAAAATACCCAAATTAATTTCTAGGGTTTGGCAATGTCAAAATAAAGTGGTGACAAAAAGAATCATGCAAAAATAATTTTTCTAACTAAAGTTATAGCAGATTTGCTATTCTGGCTAAAACAATATTAAAGCATTTTTAATTATTTTTAACATAGCTAAATATATATTTTTCAGAAACTACATAAAATTTGCAATCCAACAAAAAAAGAATCACTCAAAAATATTAAACAGAATAAAAGATATACATTTTTGAAAATTGAAACTATTCGGCTAAAACAGAAAATCAAAATAAAAAGAAAAAAAAGGCCTAATGGGCCTATACTGTGCCCTGTGCGTTAGATAGGCTAAACGGGCCCTAGGTTTAAACTAACGAACCGGCCTAATAAAAATAAACCTAAACTAAAAATTAAACCGATCGGGCCGGCCGGTTTTCTAACTAAAACCTAACGCTTCGGGGCGTCTAATCGGGGCCGTCGATCTAAGATCGAACGGGGGAGGGGGATGCCGGGGACTTACCGGACTCCGGCGACGGCGGCGGCGGCGGCGAAAGTGCGTCGGGGCGTCCGGACGTCGGCGAGCTCCGGCGACTCGTCGGGAAGACGCGCAGAGGTCGGGGAGGTTCGGTGGTGTTGGGGAGGTCGGGGTGGACTGTGGTGGCGTCGGCGGCGACTTTGGCGGCGGTGGCGAGCTCTGGACTCCGTGAGCTCGGGAGGAGAGGGAAAGGGGTCCGGCGAGGCTAGGGGGAATGGGGTGCGGGGGGGTCGGCTTTATAGCCTGGGGTCCGTGAGCCGGGATCCGGTCGATCTCCGGCGAGGTCGGTGGCGTGGCGAGGGGGAAGAAGAGGGGGGTCCCACCGTCACGAGAGGAGGGAGCGGCGAGGGGTCGGGTGGCCGGCCTAGGGGTTCGGGCGAGGCGAGGCCGGCGGTCGGCTGGGCTGGCCTGTTGGCCTAGTGGGCCGGGCGCTGGCCCGGGCTCAAGGCGCGGGTTGAGGGGTGAGGCGGCGCTGGCTGGGCTGGGTGGCTTTGGTGGCGCCGAGGGTTTTTCTTTTATTTTTTAATTAAAACTAAAACAAAAATAAAACCCAAACTATAAATAATTTATATAGGGTATATATATACCAAAATGATCAGGGAATATTCCTTTCATTTGAACATTTTCCAAAGGCAAAATCCAAACTTTATAAAAATCCATTTTTTCAAATTCAAATAAAATTCAGATTTGAACTCCAAAACTTTTGGCATTGTTTCCTCTGATATTTTGGAGTGTCATGTTTGATCCTCTCATACTTTTGATCAAGTATTTATCAGGCTTAGTTTTTGAATTGTTTCCCACATGCCAAAGTTTGAAATTCAAATTCAAACTCAAATTGCTCTGAAACTTCAAATGACAATCAAATTCAAACAGGATGCATAGGATGCTTATCTATAATTGTAAAACATTCCAAATAGGGAATTTGGGATGTTATAGAAGTGGAAAATCATCGTAACAAGAAAATAAAGTTTCTACGATCTGATCGTGGAGGAGAATATTTGAGTTGCGAGTTTGGTCTTCATTTGAAACAATGTGGAATAGTTTCGCAACTCACGCCACCTAGAACACCACAACGTAATGGTGTGACCGAACATCGTAACCGTAGTTTATTAGATACGGTGCAATCTATGATGTCTCTTTCCGATTTACCACTATTGTTTTGGGATTATGCATTAGAGACAGCTGCATTCATGTTAAATAGGGTACCATCTAAATCCTTTGATATGACACCGTATGAACTATGGTTTGGCAAGAAACCAAAGTTGTCATTTCTTAAAGTTTGGGGTTGCGATGCTTATGTGAAAAATTTTCATCCTGATAAGCTCAAACCCAAATCGGAGAAATGTGCCTTCATAGGATACCCAAAGGAAACTGTTTGGTACACCTTCTATCACAGATCTGAAGGCAAGACATTTGTTTCTAAGAATGGATCCTTTCTAGAGAAGGAGTTTCTCTCGAAAGAAGTGAGTGAGAGGAAAGTAGAACTTGATGAGGTAACTGTACCTGCTCTCTTATTGGAAAGTAGTTCATCACAGAAATCCGTTCCTGTGACTCCTACACCAATTAGTGAGGAAGCTAATGATGATGATCATATAACTTTAGATCAAGTTACTACTGAACCTCGTAGGTCAACCAGAGTAAGATCCGCACCAGAGTGGTACGGTAATCCTATTCTGGAGGTCATGTTACTAGACCATGACGAACCTACGAACTATGAGGAAGCGATGATGAGCCCAGATTCCGCGAAATGGCTTGCGGCCATGATATCTGAGATGGGATCCATGTATGAGAACAAAGTGTGGACTTTTGTTAACTTGCCCGATGATCGGCAAGCCATAGAAAATAAATGGACCTTCAAGAGGAAGACGGACGCTGATAATAGTGCTACTATCTACAAAGCTAGACTTGTCGAAAAAGGTTTTGACAAAGTTCAAGGTGTTGACTACAATGAGATTTTCTCACTCGTAGTGATGCTTAAGTCTGTCCGAATCATGTTAGCAAATTGCCATATTTTATGAAATCTAGCAAATGGATGTAAAGACTGCATTCCTGAATGGATTTCTGGAAGAAGAGTTGTATATGATGCAACCTGAAGGTTTTATCGATCCAAAGGATGCTAACAAAGTGTGCAAGCTCCAGCGATCCATCTATGGACTGGTGCAAGCATCTCGGAGTTGGAATATACGCTTTGATGAGTTGATCAAAAGCATATAGTTTCATACAAATTTGCGGTGAAGCCTGTATTTACAAGAAAGTGAGTGGGAGCAATACAACATTTCTGATAAATATATGTGAATGACATATTATTAACCGGAAATAATGTAAAATTTTCTGGAAAGCATACAGGAGTATTTGAAAGGAGTTTTTCAGATAAAGACCTCGGTGAAGCTGCTTACATATTGAGCATCAAGATCAATAGAGATAGATCAAGACGCTTGATAAGTTTTTTCAATGAGCATACCTTGACAAGATTTTGAAATAGTTCAAAATGGAACAGTCAAAGAAAGAGTTCTTGCCTGTGTTACAAGGGTGAAATTGAGTAAGACTCAAAGCCCGACCATGACAGAAGATAGAAAGAGAATGAAAGTCATTCCCTATGCCTCAGCCATAGGTTCTATAAAGTATGCCATGCTGTGTACTAGATCTATTGTATACCCTACACTGAGTTTAGCAAGGGAGTACAATAGTGATCTAGGAGTAGATCACTGGACAGCGGTCAAAATTATCCTTAGTGGAATAAGGATATGTTTCTCGATTATGGAGGTGACAAAAGGTTCGTCATAAAGGGTTACGTCAATGCAAGTTTTGACACTGATCCAGATGATTCTAAGTCTCAATCTGGATACATATTGAAAGTGGGAGCAATTAGCTAGAGTAGCTCCGTGCAAAGCATTGTTGACATAGAAATTTGCAAAATACATACGGATCTGAACGTGGCAGACTCGTTGACTAAACTTCTCTCACAAGCAAAACATGATCACACCTTAGTACTCTTTCGGTGTTAATCACATAGCGATGTGAACTAGATTATTGACTCTAGTAAACCCTTTGGGTGTTAATCACACGGTCATATGAACTATTGGTGTTAAATCACATGGCGATGTGAACTAGATTATTGACTTTAGTGCAAGTGGGAGACTGAAGGAAATATGATCTAGAGGCAATAATAAAGTTATTATTTATTTCCTTTTTTCAAGATAAATGTTTGTTATTCATGCTAGAATTGTATTAACCGGAAACTTGATACATGTGTGAATACATAGACAAAAAGAGTGTCACTAGTATGCCTCTACTTGACTAGCTCGTTGAATCAAAGATGGTTAAGTTTCCTAGCCATAGATATGAGTTGTCATTTGATTAACGGGATCACATCATTAGAGAATGATGTGATTGACTTGACCCATTCCGTTAGCTTAGCACTTGATCGTTTAGTATGTTGTTATTGCTTTCTTCATGACTTATACATATTCCTATGACTATGAGATTATGCAACTCCCGAATACCGGAGGAACACTTTGTGTGCTACCAAACGTCACAACGTAACTAGGTGATTATAAAGGTGATCTACAGGTGTTTCCGATGGTACTTGTTGAGTTGGCATAGATCAAGATTAGGATTTGTCACTCCGATTGTCGAAGAGGTATCTCTGGGCCCTCTCGGTAATGCACATCACTATAAGCCTTGCAAGCAATGTGAATAATGAGTTAGTTGCGGGATGATGCATTACGGAACGAGTAAAGAGACTTGCCGGTAACGAGATTGAGCTAGGTATTGAGATACCGATGATCGAATCTCGGACAAGTAACATACCGATGATAAAGGGAACAATGTATGTTGTTTTGCGGTTTGACCGATAAAGATCTTCGTAGAACATGTAGGAGCCAATATGAGCATCCAGGTTCCACTATTGGTTATTGATCGGAGACGTGTCTCGGTCATGTCTACATAGTTCTCGAACCCGTAGGGTCCGCACGCTTAACGTTCGGTGATGATTTGTATTATGAGTTTATGTGTTTTGATGTACCGAAGGTAGTTCGGAGTCCCGGATGAGATTGGGGACATGATGAGGAGTCTCTAAATGGTCGAGACGTAAAGATCGATATATTGGACGACTATATTCGGACATTGGAAAGGTTCCGAGTGATTCAGGTATTTTTAGTAGTTTCGGAGCACCGAAGAGTTACGGGAATTCGTATTGGGCCTTAATGGGACATACGGGAAAGGAGAGAAAGGCCTCAAAAGGTGGTCGCACCCCTCCCCATGGACTGGTCCGAATTGGACTAGGGAGGGGGGCGCCCCCTTCCTTCCTTCTCCTTCTCTCTTCCCTTTTTCCCATTCCGCGTGGGAGGTGGAATCCTATTAGGACTAGGGAGTCCTAGTAGGACTCCACACTTGGGCGCGTCCTATGAGGGCCGGCCTCCTCCTCCCTCCATCCATTATATACGTGGCCAGGGGCCACCCCATAGACACAACAATTGATCATTGGTCTTTTAGCCATGTGCGGTGCCCCCTCCACCATAATCCACCTCGGTCATATCATAGCGGTGCTTAGGCGAAGCCCTGCGTTGGTAGCATCATCATCACCGTCATCACGCCGTCGTGCTGACGGAACTCTCCCTCGGAGCTCTGCTGGATCGGAGTTCGTGGGACGTCATCGAGCTGAACGTGTGCTGAACTCGGAGGTGCCGTACGTTCGGTACTTGGATCGGACGGATCGTGAAGACGTACGACTACATCAACCGCGTTGTTCTAAAGCTTCCGCTTTCGGTCTACGAGGGTACATGGACACACTCTCCCCTCTCGTTGCTATGCATCACCATGATCTTGCGTGTTCGTAGGAATTTTTTTGAAATTACTACGTTCCCCAACAGCGCCATCATTGGGGCCATGCCTCCCGGGAAAGCAAAGGCGACTGGCGTAGGATCATGCACCACTGGTTCATCTTGACTGCGATCGATGCAAAGGCTACAGCTCGGTGGGGTGAAGGCCATTGGGTGCCTCTCCTCCCTACCAGCCGGATCGCGAGCAAGTTGCTTCGCAGAATCCAGGGGTGACAGGTCAACAAACATTTATGCCTCATCTACTGCACTGTCATCAGGCTTATTAGTAGAGCGGGGCGTGCTGCCACCGGTATCAGCCGCAACTTTCTTGCCAATCTTCTTGTTTGGGCTGTATGGGACACCAATGTTGACTGGGAGCTTAGAAGTGCGCAGATTTAAGTTGGGGTTCTCCACGGCGGGTAAAGACGCAGTCTGCTCTGGACGTTCACCTCCGGCAGTCATGCCCGGCTTGACACATGCATCAATTGCAATCCGGACTTCCGCTTTCTCCCTAACATTGCTTTTGGCCGGTGGTGGGAACAGTGTGGACGCAGGCACATAACCAGAGTCATCTCTGCTGCTCCTAGCTACAGCTGGCGCGTTGGGTATGTCTGCAGATTGTTTGCAGGGGCTACGCCGCCTAGGTGGAAGACCAGCTCGCGCAACGGTCAGCGTAACAACCTCTGGACCACCAGAAGCTGGAGCTGTTGTGCCAAGAGTCTCACATGTGGATGGCATCTCATTCTGAATTGTCGCCGCAGCCCCTTCTTTTGTGGACGCAGAAGGCCACCGGCCACACGCTTGGAATCCGTATCAGATGAGCGGGAATCTTCCTTGCTGAGGTTGATATCAGGAGCGTCCACTTCAACACTTGTTGATCGGGTGGCATGGGTCACAACAGCATCCCTCATTGCCAGTAGAGTGGGAAATATCTCGGCAGTCCTGGCAGATACTGACTCGTCACTCCCAGATGTACGGATGCCTGTTGTTGTAGCCTGCACATCTGCAACCGGTGGAGATGGTCGGCCACTTGCATCAGAGCTAGTGGGAACAGTTGACGGTCCAGCAGCAGTTTTGTTGACTGCTGCCTCATGAACATCTGAGTTGCCACCTGTCGACAGCTTTGAATGAATGCGTTCGAGTGAGTCTCTAATGTTCTGCTTGGTCACGCGTGTAGTAGTCTTCTTCACCCTGCAAAGAAAAGCACATGAAAATTATTAAAAAATGAACAAAAAATATTTGACATGGTAGCCATCTTGAGCAATAGGAGAGTTGCCATTTCAGAACTATCTATGGATGAGCACACAAGACAACGTAGAAGGGGTGGAAGCCAGTGGAAAGCTGGTAGTTGCCATATGTGTGGAATAAGAATTGCCAGGTGGCCTAGTTAGCAGTTGCCATGTAGAACAAACAGGAGTTGCCATGCAGCAAAAAAAAAAGAAGATCATGAGAGAACAGCAGTTGCCATGTGGGACTGGTGGCAGTAGCCTAGTTAGCAGTTGCCATGTATAACAAGCAGGAGTTGCCATGCAGCTAAAAAAATCATGATAAAAAAACAGCAGTTGCCATGCTGGAGAGCTGCATTGAAAAAGCAGACTGGTAGTTGCTGCATAAATGCATCAACTTAAAGAAGTTTGTGTATGATCTATAATGCATCAGGCAAAAAAATGTAGCACTATGACATTGAAAAAACATGGAGAACCTACTTCTTGACTGTCTTCCTCAAGTCTTGCAACACGACAGGATCCCCGGTGTTGGACGTCGACGTACGAGGAGACGACCTAGTGGAAGTGGTGTCACCAGCAATGGGAGCACCCTTGTTCAATCGGGCAGAAACACGGGTTGGCGTTGGTGCTTGTTTCTTCTTAAGTGCTCGTCCACCAGCTGTCGCCTTGCTGCACGTAGAAAAAATGGCAAAAAAAAGGTACCAAGTGTGAGACACAAAAATCATGCCACGCTTAGCAAACAATGAAAAAGGGGTAGGTCTGCTAAAAAGGAGAGACAAACAAAACACTAAATAGATGTCGAACCTCCTCCTAGCAGCTACGGGATCGATCCTAGACCTCTTGCCAACAAAGCCCTGCCCAACATCCTCTGGAGCCCTGCCCCTCTTTGAGGGCGACACCCCCGTGTCTCTCGCAACTGTCTGTTCAATGACTTTCTCCTGTTGGGGGACATCTGGTGCAACCTTGTCCTTCTTACCACCTGCATGAACTTCAGCAAGTTCATCGTCATCGGTTCCATGTTGCACATTCTCCATGTCGTCGTCATCGTCCTTGTCAAGATCAGCATCTCCGTCTAGTTCATCTTGCGTGTCAAGGAGCTCCTGGGAGCTGTTGTAGTCGTACCGGCCACGGCGACCAGTTGGCCGATGTGTCCGTTCTCCAACAAATGGTGCAAACTGCCTCGCAACCGCGTCACTGTCAGAGCCATTAAGTGACGTCCAACCCTCAACCAACTTCCCGAGCAAGCTGGTCATTCCGGATGCAAACTGCCCAATTAGATGCTCAATAGGTGCCCTCGCCTGTGCAGAAACAAGAAGCAGCAGTAACCAACCATATTAGAGTCACGTGCACAAGATCAAATAAACCAAAACAACCATAGAGATATATCAAAAAAGAAGAGAAAAACAATTTGAAAAAACAAAATAAAAATCCTTGATTACCTCAGCAGGATAAGACGGAGCTGAGTGCACGTCCATCCACTTTCCAAAGTTTTGAGGCCCACCAAACACGCTGTAGTCTATAGCATGCTTGGCCATCAACTGGAAAACATCAAAAACAACTAGGATGTAAGAGAGAAAAATAAGGAACAGTGACTAACAATTCATGCATTGCAAAAAAGGGGGAGAAAGTAGAAGTTTCAACACGGATGGCGGAGTTGCCGTGTGCCGTCAGACATGGGTGCCATGCGCAGACAGCCATGGCTAACAAGGTATTCATCTCTTGTCAGCCACATATGGTTGCCGTATGGGGATTTTTTCATATGTTATGCGGCATCAAAAATGAAGAATGCCGTGCAAGAAAGGAGGCATAACTAACCTGCAGTTTCCCATGTTTCGTATCAGTTATCTTGTCTGCGGCAAGCACAGCCTTGACAGCATCGTACGTCCACGCAGAGACAACAAACTTATGTGGAGGCGGCGGGCCTCCTATCCCAGTAAAGTCGACGGTGGATAGATCAAGACGATCAACGTACATGAGCTGGTATACACAATTTAAAAGAAAAATATGTCAGTTGCCATCATGCTATGTTGAAAAAGAAGCTAATGTAGAGTCCTTCAGTCATCAAGTTGGAGAGGAATGAAAGGGAAAATATTTTACATCTATATGTGTTAGATGCCATCATGATGTGCTGGTAGTTGCCATCTTGTTATGATGATAGTTGCCACAAGTTCAACATCATGGTTGCCATGCATATTGTATAAAACAGAGAGTGGATGTATGAAATGAAACATTTTTTTGTATGTTGTTGACGAATGATATTGACCTGTAAACAGCAACCACGGATGCCATGGATCAAACAGAAGTCACCTTCACACGTAAACAAAAATTACATAAAACAAATGAAAACAAAACAGGTTGCCATGCAGGATCTTGTACGGTTCACACTAATCAACAGCTGACATGTTGATTTGGCAAAACATTCAACGTGGTAAGAGTGTTAGCAAAGGAGTAGGGAAAATATACCATTAAATGGAGTCGACAACCCTTCTGGTACATCTTGTTTGAG
Organism: Aegilops longissima; assembly: GCA_021605205.1. Taxonomy (NCBI): domain Eukaryota; kingdom Viridiplantae; phylum Streptophyta; class Magnoliopsida; order Poales; family Poaceae; genus Aegilops; species Aegilops longissima. Next base: position 73,589,569 of record CM038681.1, read on the forward strand.
AATGCATCATGCAGGAAGTCCGTGATGAACTTACACCAATTCATGTTCTTCACATCTTTCAGCTTCGCCTGCACGACACAAATTTCAGGACAAGAAGTTGCCGCATCAAAAATCAAATGAAAAAACATAAAAAAAAACTGGCAATGACTAGCTTACAGATGACATCAGAGTCAAAAGATTGAAGGAATGAAGGAGTAGATATAGATCATTCACCAGGATGGGGAAGCATTTGTTGCTTGGGTGAAGAGATGTGGTAGGCGCAAAAACAGTTGAGATCGGGTACTTGAGTAGCTTCATCTTAAAAACCTCGCCATGGGTATTCATGCCCTCCAGAGAAGTTGCCAGCACAGTCGTATTCGGCATGGATTCCATCCTAGGAAACAAACGGGCGAACAAGACTTCCTCAATCTTATTATTCACCTCATATGGGACTTAGATTTCTCCATGGCGCACACCCAATGTGCAGAACACGGATTCCTCGTCCAACGGCAGTCTTCCATGTCCCGGAATCACAAATTCCCTGGAGGCGGTGTCATAAATCTCACCGAGCCAGTCGCATACAGGGTTCACTAGGTTCCTGCACCGAACATCCATCAGAGCTTGCATCCCCATCTCACCAGCAGCTCCCTTTTGCTCATCAGTAAATCCATCAGTCAATATAGTCAGGCGTTCTTGCGAAGCCCTATTGCGATAACGTTTCTTCTTCTGCATAACAGACAAAATGATCATTTGTCGCCATGTTTTGAGTGTCATGGAAATTTGGTTCCTAACAGACGGTTGCAAACTCAATGTGACATTCAAACATATGGGGGGTGGAAATTTACCTCATCGCCATCTTTTGTACGACCAGTTGCGCGATTCTGTTGCGGTAACTCCATGAAGTCATCATCATCATCTTGATGGTTGCCGCGAGCCATTATGCTGAGGTAAGAACAAAACAAAATGTCAGGGTGAAATGAACTTATGAAGGAAGCAGTTGACACCTAACAGAATGTACTTGCCACATGGGCTCAATTGAAAAGTGGCAAAAGATTAGGCAATATCATAGGAACACCCACACCCATTATGATTGTCCAACAAGAAATGTGGCAACTAAACACATTGGCTTCATTTGAAAAATGTACAGATCATAAGGCACTTAAAACAAAATGTTCAAGTTGCCATGTTAGCACAAGACAGTACAAAAGAAAGGCACACATCTTTCACTGCACAAACATATAATGTGGCAACTCACACTCTGTCCTCATATAAAAATGAGTTGCCATATGTTCATAGGCAATATCATAGGAACACCCACACCCATATAATGTGGCAACTCACACATTATCCTGCCTACAGCATGGCAACAGCCATAGTGTGTTCACAAAAATAGTTGCCACATGGAAAGCATATTTGTGGCAACTGACACAGTTGATCAGGAAATTAGTTGTCATCCAGTGCAGATATCACGTCATCATGGCAAAACACAAATTGAGTCTATAGCATAGTGAATTTGCCACATTTTGCTGCCTACAGCATGGCAAGAGACATAGTGTGTTCACAAAAATAGTTGCCACATGGAAAGCATATTTGTGGCAACTATTTGTGGCAACTGACATAGTTGATCAGGAAATTAGTTGCCATCCAGTGTAGATAGTTGTTGAAACTGCCGTGGCTGCCTTTATACTACACTTTGAAATACAACTACCTAGATCTAGGGTTCATTGGCAACTATCATAACCTGAAATTCAACAACGAAAAACTTCCTGCACTAAACCAAAATAGCATTTCGAGGCAGTACATAACTAACAACTAGAAAAACGCCGGCTCAATCGCAAGGCAGAACCAGGATGTGGCTGCGGATAGGCCGAGCCACACCGGCATGACTGCCACCGCAGCGGCGACGAAACTGCACAATGCCACCCAAAACGGCAAGCACGGGACTCCGCCTCCGATGGGAATGCCGGAGCACCGCGAATCCGCCAGAATCTCGATGAATCTCGAGCGGAAAATTGGCCACAGATGGGAGGGGGTGATACGTCTCCAACGTATCTATAATTTTTTATTGCTCCATGCTATATTATCTACTGTTTTGGGCAATATTGGGCTTTATTATCCACTTTTATATTATTTTTGGGACTAACCTATTAACCGGAGGCCCAGCCCAGATTTGCTGTTTTATGCCTATTTCAGTGTTTCGAGGAAAAGGAATATCAGACGGAGTCAAAACGGAACGACATCAACTGGAGAAGTTATTTTTGGAAGGAAACCCACCTGATGGACTTGACTCCATGTCAGAAGATACGGGAGGTGCTCACGAGGGTGGGGCGCGCCCACCCCCCTAGGGCGCGCCCCCTGCCTCGTGGGGCCCCCGTAGCTCCACCGACGTACTCCTTTCACCCATATATACCTACGTACCCTAAAACTTCCAGAACAGAAGATGGATCGGGAGTTCCGCCGCCGCAAGCCTCTGTAGCCACCAAAAACCAATCGGGACCCTGTTCCGGCACCCTGCCGGAGGGGGGAACCCTCACAAATGGCCATCTTCATCATCCCGGCGCTCTCCATGACGAGGAGGGAGTAGTTCACCCTCGGGGCTGAGGGTATGTACCAGTAGCTATGTGTTTGATCTCTCTCTCTCTCGTGTTCTTGATTTGGCACGATCTTGATGTATCGCGAGCTTTGCTATTATAGTTGGATCTTATGATGTTTCTCCCCCTCTACTCTCTTGTGATGAATTGAGTTTCCCCTTTTGAAGTTATCTTATCGGATTGAGTCTTTTATGAGAACACTTGATGTATGTCTTGCCGTGCTTATCTGTGGTGACAATGGGATTTCACGTGCCTCTTGATGTATGTTTTGGTGACCAACTTGCGGGTTCCGCCCATGAACCTATGCATAGGGGTTGGCACATGTTCTTGACTCTCCGGTAGAAACTTTGGGGCACTCTTTGAAGTACTTTTATGTTGGTTGGATGAATCTGAGATTGTGTGATGCATATCGTATAATCATGCCCACGGATACTTGAGGTGACAATGGAGTATCTAGGTGACATTAGGGTTTTGGTTGATTTGTATCTTAAGGTGTTATTCTAGTACGAACTCTTTTATAGATTGATCCGAAAGAATAGCTTTGAGGTGGTTTCGTACCCTACCATAATCTCTACGTTTGTTCTCCGCTATTAGTGACTTTGTAGTGACTCTTTGTTGCATGTTGAGGGATTGTTATATGATCTATCTATGTTATTATTGTTGAGAGAACTTGCACTAGTGAAAGTATGAACCCTAGGCCTTGTTTCCTATCATTGCAATACCATTTACGCTCACTTTTATCATTAGTTACCTTGCTGTTTTTATTATTTCAGATTACAAATACCTTTATCTACTATCCATATTGCACTTGTATCACCATCTCTTCGCCGAACTAGTGCACTTATATAATTTACCATTGTATTGGGTGTGTTGGGGACACAAGAGACTCTTTGTTATTTGGTTGCAGGGTTGTTTGAGAGAGACCAACTTCATCCTACGCCTCCTATGGATTGATAAACCTTAGGTCATCCACTTGAGGGAAATTTGCTACTGTTTCTACAAACATGTGCACTTGCAGGCCCAACAACGTCTACAAGAAGAAGGTTGTGTAGTAGACATCAAGCTCTTTTCTGGCATCGTTGCCGGGGAGGCTAGGTAAGTGAAGGTATATCTTTAGATCTTGCAATCAAATCTTTTTGTTTCTTGTTTTAGCACTAGTTAGTTTATAAAAGAAAACTACCAAAAAATGGAATTGAGTTTGCCTCATACGCTTCATCTTTTTAATATATTTCGTAAGTATGATGGGAAGGAAAATTGTGCCAAAGTGTTAGAAGAAGAATGCATTAAAATGTTTGGCACTAGATCTTTGTATGATGAGCATGATTGCAATGTTGTTAGTATAAACTCCTTGAATATCCATAGTACTAATGATGATTGCACTAGTTATGATGAAAATATCTCTTATGAGCATGTCAACTTTTGTGGAGTGCATGTTTGCATGAACTCACCAAATAGAGAAGATTTTTATTGCAAGAGGCATAAGCATTTAGAAACTAAATGGTTGCAAGAAAGGCTAGATGTGAGTGCTGAAAATTTGAATTTTCTTTGCCGTACTTGTGAACTTTGCAATGAACGTGGTCATCTACATCTCCAATGCAAATTGTTTCATGACCGAATCGTGTCCAAAAATTGTGATGATTTGATCTCCCTTGCACATTACAATGAGCTTAGTTTACTTTTGGGTTATGAAGAGTTGAAACGTTTACTTAAGGACCTTTTAGAATTTGCCCAGAAGAAATTCCTTGATATTGATCTAGAGAAGATTTATTTATATTGTGCGGAGAATTGCATTGAAAACCTTATATTGCTAATTACATAAAGAAAAGAAAGCAAATATAAGATGAAGAGAATACTAATGAAAGGGAAGAGACTTCCCAATATCCTCCTATTAGTTCTTATGATGAATCAGGTAACGAGGCGGAGCTTTCTATTCAACCAATCTCGTCTATAAGGAACTCAAAGAGGAAGGTTGAACCCACACATAATGTGAAGAAGAAAAAGAAAAGAAGGGGCAACAAAGGTAAAAAGGTATCCCTTCCAAATGATGTTGCTCCTACTACTCATTGTGATGATGATAATTGCTATACTATTGGTGCAATCAATATTTTTAATGATGAGAGTGATTATGCTTATGATATGAAAGGGCCCAAGCTTGGGGAAGCTATGTTTGATGAGCATGAAATATTTGAGAATATATTTTCTGAAATTAATGTTTGTCCCAAGCTTGGGGATGCTATGTTTAATGAAGATGATATTTTTAGCATCCCAAGTTTTGATATGCAAAGTTGTTATGATGATAGCATGCCTCCTACGTATGATGATTATATTGATGAAAGTGGGTTCGGAAGAGTGTCAACTTTAGGAAGTAGTGATCCCACTATTTTGGAAGATATTGAATCTTATTGTGATGAATATGAAAGTGGATTTGGAAGAGTGTCAACTTTATTTAGTGATTCCACTATCTTGGGAGAGGTTTCAATCGATTATGATGAGAAGGAAGTTGCTACTTATGATGATTATTGTGATGAAACTTATGCTATAAAAAGTAGTGATGATTATATTTACAAATCTTGTCATGATTATGATTACCCTTTTTCTCTTTTAATGTGGAAACAATTTTTAGTGTTCAAGTCTCTTATGATACTCCCACTATTCCGAATGAGAAGAAATTTGCTTATGTGGAGAGTAGTAAATTTTCTATGCTTGTAGATCATGAAAAGAATGATTTAGGTGCTGGTTATATTGTTGAATTCATTCATGATGCTACTGAAAATTATTATGAGGGAGGAACATATTCTTGTAGGAATTGCAATAATATCAAGTTTCCTCTCTATGTGCTTAAAATCTTGAAGTTATGCTTGTTTTACCTTCCTATGCAAGTTGATTCTTGTTCCCATGAGTTGTTTGCTCACAAAATCCCTATGCATAGGAAGTGGGTTAGACTTAAGTGTGCTAGTCATATTCTTCATGATGCTCTCTATATGTTTCAATTCCTATCTTTTATGTGAGCATCATTGAAATCATCATGCCTAGCTAGGGGCGTTAAACGTTCGCGCTTGTTGGGAGGCAACCCAATTTTATTTTAGTTTATTGCTTTTTGCTTCTGTTTAGTAATAAATAATCCATCTAGCTTCTTTTTAGATGTGGTTTTATGTTTTAATTAGTGTTTGTGCCAAGTAGAACCTTTGGGAAGACTTGGGTGAAGTCTTTATGATCATGCTGTAAAAAAACAGAAATTTTAGCGCCCACGAGATTAGCTATAACTTTTTACTGGAGAGTGCTATTTAGTTGATTATTTTTTAAGATGATTACTAGACAAATTCCTCAGGTCCACCAATTTATTTTCGAATTTTTGGAGTCCCAGAAGTTTGCGTTAGTTACAGATTACTACAGACTGTTCTGTTTTTGACAGATTTTGTTTTCTATGTGTTGTTTGCTTATTTTGATGAATCTATGGCTAGTAAAATAGTTTATAATCCATAGAGAAGTTGGAATACAGTAGGTTTAACACCAATACAAATAAAGAATGAGTTCATTACAGTACCTTGAAGTGGTCTTTTGTTTTCTTTCGCTAACGGAGCTCACGAGTTTTCTGTTAAGTTTTGTGTTGTGAAGTTTTCAAGTTTTGGGTAAAGATTCGATGGACTACGGAATAAGGAGTGGCAAGAGCCTAAGTTTGGGGATTACCAAGGCACCCCAAGGTAATATTCAAGGAAAACCAAGAGCCTAAGCTTGGGGATGCCCCGGATGGCATCCCCTCTTTCGTCTTCGTTCATCGGTAACTTTACTTGGAGCTATATTTTTATTCGCCACACGATACGTGTTTTTCTTGGAGCGTCATTTTATCTTGTTAGTATTTGCTTTCTGTTATTTATAATAATGTTTTGCATCTTTAGTTTCAATAAAAAGGTCAAGGATAGCCTTTGCCATGCTTATTTTGCTACTATACATGTTGCTGTTTGAAAACAGAAAGTTTACCGCTGTTGCAAAAATTCCCTAGAAAAGTCAGAGCATGATATAATGTTGAAACTTCTTTCATAATGAGCTCTGATAAATTTATTACAGTGGGAATTTTAGTTCATAATTTTTGGAGTCAGGGAAGTATTGATACTCTTGCATTCTTTACAGACTGTACTGTTTTGGCAGATTGCTGTTATGGTTGCATTGTTTGCATATGTTTGCTTGTTTAATGATTCTATTTGAGGATAGGAGTATTAAATATACAGAGGCATTTAGTATGCAATGTTGAATAATAATTTAAGTGATTTGTTACAGTAGAAAATGATATGGTTTTGCATTGGTTTATACTAACCTATCTCACAAGTTCTTGTTGAGTTTGTTGTGAATGAAGCTTTTGATAAAAAGAGAAACCGTGATATGAAAGGAATTAAGGAGACACAAAAGTTAATGCTTGGGGATACCCAAGGCACCCCAAGATAATATTTCAAGAAGTCTCAAGCATCTAAACTTGGGGATGCCCCGGTAGGCATCCCACCTTTCTTCTTCAACAACTATCGGTTAGTATCGGTTGAGCCTGAGTTTTTGCTTCTTCACATGAGTTGTGCTATCCTTGCATTGTCATTTTCTTTAGCTTTGCTTGCTGTTTGAATAAAATACCAAGATCTGAAATTCTTAAATGGGAGAGCCTTCACATAGTTGTATAATTATTCGACTACTCATTGATCTTCACTTATATCTTTCGGAGTAGTTTGTCATTTGCTCTAGTACTTCACTTAGATCTTTTAGAGCACGGTGGTGGATTTGTTTTAAAGAAACTATTGATCTCTCATTCTTCACTTAGATTATTTTGAGAGTCGTTAATAGCATGGTAATTTTCTTAATATTAATATACTTGGTATTCAAGATATGTGAAACTTTCTTTTGAGTGCGTTGAATACTAAGATAAGTTTGATGCTTGATAATTGTTTTGAGATATGGAGGTGATAATATCAAAGTCGTGCTAGTTGAGTAGTTGTGAATTTGAGAAATGCTTCTGTTGAAGTTTGCAAGTCCCGTAGCATGCACGTATGGTTAAAATTGTGTAACAAATTTGAAACATGAAGTGTACCTGGCTTGTGCATCCTTATGAGTGGTGGTCGGGGACGAGCGATGGTCTTTTCCTACCAATCTATCCCCCTAGGAGCATGCGCGTAGTACTTGATTTTTGATGACTTCTAGATTTTTGCAATAAGTATATGAGTTCTTTTGACTAATGTTGAGTCCATGGATTATACGCACTTTTACCTTTCCGCCTTTGCTAGCCTCTTCGGTACCGTGCATTGCCCTTTCTCACCTTGAGAGTTGGTGCAAACTTCTCCGGTGCATCCAAACCACGTGATATGATACGCTCTATCACACGTAAACCTCCTTATATCTTCCTCAAAACAGCCACCATACCTACCTATTATGGCATTTCCATAGCCATTCTGAGATATATTGCCATGCAACTTTCCACCGTTCCATTCATCATCATTATGACATACATTACTTTTGTCATACTGCCATTGCATGATCATGTAGTTGACATCGTATTTGTGGCAAGGCCACCATGCATTATTTTTCATACATGTCAATCTTGATTCATTGCACCATCCCGGTACACCGCCGGAGGCATTCATATAGAGTCATATCTTGTTCTAGTTTCGAGTTGTAATCCTTATGTTGTAATCAATAGAAGTGTGATGATCATCATTATTAGAGCATTGCCCAATCAATAGAAGTGTGACGAGCAGGAATTAAGCTTGGGGATGCTTGATACGTCTCCAACGGATCTATAATTTTTGATTGCTCCATGCTATATTATCTACTGTTTTGGGCAATATTGGGCTTTATTATCCACTTTTATATTATTTTTGGGACTAACTATTAACCGGAGGCCCAGCCCAGATTTGTTGTTTTATGCCTATTTCAGTGTTTCGAGGAAAAGGAATATCAGACGGAGTCAAAACGAACGACATCAATCGGAGAAGTTATTTTGGAAGGAAACCCACCTGATGGACTTGACTCCACGTCAGAAGATACGGGAGGTGCTCACGAGGGTGGGGCGCGCCACCCCCTAGGGCGCCCCTCCTCGTGGGGCCCCGTAGCTCCACCGACGTACTCCTTTCACCCATATATATCTACATACCCTAAAACTTCCAGAACAGAAGATAGATCGGGAGTTCCGCCGCCGCAAGCCTCTGTAGCCACCAAAAACCAATTGGGACCCTGTTCCGGCACCCTGCCGGAGGGGGGAACCCTCACATGTGGCCATCTTCATCATCCCGGCGCTCTCCATGACGAGGAGGGAGTAGTTCACCCTCGGGGCTGAGGGTATGTACCAGTAGCTATGTGTTTGATCTCTCTCTCTCTCTCTTGTGTTCTTGATTTGGCACGATCTTGATGTATCGCGAGCTTTGCTATTATAGTTGGATCTTATGATGTTTCTCCCCTCTACTCTCTTGTGATGAATTGAGTTTCCCCTTTTGAAGTTATCTTATCGAATTGAGTCTTTTATGAGAACACTTGATGTATGTCTTGCCGTGCTTATCTGTAGTGACAATGGGATTTCACGTGCCTCTTGATGTATGTTTTGGTGACCAACTTGCGGGTTCCTCCCATGAACCTATGCATAAGGGTTGGCACACGTTCTTGACTCTCTGGTAGAAACTTTGGGGCACTCTTTGAAGTACTTTTATGTTGGTTGGATGAATCTGAGATTGTGTGATGCATATCGTATAATCATGCCCACGGATACTTGAGGTGACAATGGAGTATCTAGGTGACATTAGGGTTTTGGTTGATTTGTATCTTAAGGTGTTATTCTAGTACGAACTCTTTTATAGAATGATCCGAAAGAATAGCTTTGAGGTGGTTTCGTACCCTACCATAATCTCTACTTTTGTTCTCCGCTATTAGTGACTTTGGAGTGACTCTTTGTTGCATGTTGAGGGATTGTTATATGATCTATCTATGTTATTATTGTTGAGAGAACTTGCACTAGTGAAAGTATGAACCCTAGGCCTTGTTTCCTATCATTGCAATACCGTTTACGCTCACTTTTATCATTAGTTACCTTGCTGTTTTTATTATTTCAGATTACAAATACCTTTATCTACTATCCATATTGCACTTGTATCACCATCTCTTCACCGAACTAGTGCACTTATACAATTTACCATTGTATTGGGTGTGTTGGGGACACAAGAGACTCTTTGTTATTTGGTTGCAGGGTTGTTTGAGAGAGACCATCTTCATCCTATGCCCCCTACGGATTGATAAACCTTAGGTCATCCACTTGAGGGAAATTTGCTACTGTCCTACAAACCTGTGCACTTGCCGGCCCAACAACGTCTACAAGAAGAAGGTTGTGTAGTAGACATCAGGGGAATGCAGGCAAGGAATGTGAGTGTGGGGAGGAGCATTACCTTCAATCTGCGAGGCACTCCGGTGAAGACGCTTCGGTCCGGCGAGCCCCACCGACGGCCTCGAATGTCGTCGACTCTTCCGCCTCCGCCACAGCCTTCTCCTCTCGGCTTCTCCTCCAATCGACTGAACTGCTATGTGGGTTGGTTGAGTAATGAAGTGAAGCGAGTAAATTGAACCGCGAGGGGAGGGGGATGAAGTGCGACACGTGGTTGACGGCAATCGCAGTCGGGCGTGGCGTGCGGGCGCCAAGCAGTTGCACCGCACACCCCCGAGTGGCAACTGTTGACCACGGACAGGAAATTGGCGTGCGGGCGAACTCTCACACACTCCACACACGTGAGTTGTCCTACGTGGCACACAAAATCACCCATTTCGTGCCAAGATTTGTGCAGAAGTGACTGGACGGCGATGGAGGCATGTGGGTGAGTTGGCTAACGCCCACACGTGTGGGCGTTAGTGTTTTCGTTAAGCATTACACCCGGCCTCGGCATAGTTAAGATGCACACAGCCAAACAATATCCTCTCATTCAAATGAAAAATATAAAAATGCAAAATACAAGGAAAACATGCAGTATCCGTATAACGCCTAAAGCGGATGGGGGCCAACCCTAAGATGATGCTGCCACCCATGTTGGGTAAAAGTATCCCTCGTTGTGTCCTCCAATCGTGTACACACCTCTATAAACAGGTCTTGATTCTCCACGCATTGTAGAGAGGACCATAAACGAAGAAGTCCTGGTATATCTGTAGATAACCTGCATAAGAGAAGTACTTTTATCATCAAAAACATTATCATTTCTACAGAGCCAAAGCGACCAAATAATGGCAAGCGCTCCCACCCTGAGAAGGGCTCTAAACCTGTGATCAATCCCATGTAGCCAGTTGGCAAATACATTAGCAACACTCAGGACTGGCAACACTACAAGGAGGATACAAGCCAGAAGCTATTTGGATGACTGACCATATAGAACGAGCCAATTTGCATTGGAAGAATAAATGTTTTATTGTCTCCTCGTGGTGACAAAAGACACATTGCAAACTTCCATGCCAATTCCTTTTAATAAGGTTATCTTTAGTAAGAATGACTCTGCGACGAAGATACCATGCAAAGATTTTATTCTTAAGCGATATCTTCATCTTCCAGATCTTCTTGTTATTATCAGCTGGCACATCAGACTGGATTAACGCTCTATACACAGACTCCACTAAGAATTGTCCATTCCCATGTAGGTTCCATCGGAATACATCGGACCCATGTGACAATTGCGCACCGTGGACAACCGCTGGAGCAGGATGTTCCACGATTGTAGTCTGGGTCCAAATAAATCGCTTCCGACTGTCACATTTGGCGGAAATGATTCCATTACCGTGGCGATAGTATCACCCTTGTGATGCACAATATTGTATAGAGCTGGATACTGTTCCTGGAGAGTGGCATTTCCTAGCCACTTATCCTCCCAGAATCTAATTTCCGAGCCATCCTTAATCGAGAAAGATCCATAGCAGAAGAAATATTTCTTTGTTGCCATTAGACCCGCCCAAAAGTGAGAATCCCCAGGCTTCCAATATACTTGGGATATCGCCTTGGAGCCCACATATTTCTGTTTGAGGAAGATTTGCCATACACCATCTTCCATCAGTAATTTAAACAACCATTTACCGAGTAGGGACCTATTCTTAACCTCAAGGTCATGAATGCCCAACCCGCCTTGATCTTTGGGACGGCAAACCACACTCCATTTAGCCAATCGATATTTCTTTTTCTCGCTATCTCCTTGCCAAAAGAATCTTGATCGGGAATAATCCAATCTATGTAAAACTCCTTTCGGCAATTGGAAGAAGGAGATCATATATAGTACCATATTACTTAGTACTGAATTTATTAGGACCAATCTTCCTCCTAGAGACAGCAGCTTACCTTTCCAACTGCTAAGTCTTTTCTGCAGCCTCTCCTCGATGTGTTTCCATTCAGCATTTGTGAGTCTCCGATAATGTATCGGTATCCCCAAATATATGATCGGAAACTGGCCCAACCAGCATCCAAACAGGTCGGCGTACAGGTGAGCCTCGTCTTGGGCCTCGCCAAAGCAAAACAATTCACTTTTATGAAAATTGATCTTAAGACCTGAGAGTTGCTCGAATGCTGATAAAATTAATTTCAGATTTCTCGCTTTCTCGAGGTCATGATCCATGAAGAGAATCATATCATTGGCATACTGAAGTATGGAGAGGCCACCATCAACTAGATGATTTACTACCCCATCAATTTGTCCATCAGCCTTGGCACACTCAATCATGACTGCTAGCATATCCGCCACTATATTGAATAGCATGGATGATATCGAGTCACCTTGTTGCAATCCCTTATTCATTTGAAAATAGTGGCCAAGGTCATCATTGACCTTAATGGCAATGCTGCCTCCTGAAACGAAGCTATGGATCATTGCGCGTCACTCTGCAGAAAATCCTTTCATTCTGAGAGTCTATTGAAGAAAGGGCCATTTGACTTTGTCATAAGCTTTTTCAAAGTCTATTTTAAGTACGACCCCATTCAACTTTTTCCAATGTAGTTCATGGACAGTTTCATGAAGGATAACAACTCCATCTAGGATGTGTCTACCTTGTATAAAAGCGGTCTGTGAAGGACGAACCACATGTTCAGCAACCGAATTCAGCCTTAGTTGCAACCTTCGTGAATATTTTAAAACTAACATTATGGAGGCAAATAGGTCTATATTGTTGTATCCTTTCAGCCTCATTAACCTTAGGTAATAAAATAATCTCACCGAAGTTAAAGCAAAACAAATCTAGCTGGCCGGCATGTAGATAGCTAAACAAGAGGAGGAGATCCGGTTTGATGACTTCCCAGAAGTTCTGATAGAACTCTGTGGGAAAACCATCCGGTCTTGGGGCTTTGTTGTGAGTATGGTGCTGTTAGAAGGTTGTTTTCCTCATCAGAGACCTTAGGGATGTCATCTGTTCGGGACTCATCCATCGAGAAGTTTCCTTCCTCTGGGGCTCTGATTTTTTTATAGTAATTAGTGATATAAGATTTAAGTTGCTCATTCCCCTCAATCGTGCCCTCATCCTATTGAAGTGAATGAATAAGTTTCGTCCGGTGTCTGCCATTGGCGACGCCATGGAAATATCTAGTATTCGAATCACCTTTCAGGATAAATTGAGAGTTAGAGTGTTGGTACCATTTGAGTTCCTCTTCACGCAGCATGCTAGCTATCTGTGCATTCTCTTGATCTCAATTTCATGCTCGGATAATGGCCTAACCTCTGGCAAAACTTCTAATTCATCAATGATAGATGAAAGATGAAGCTTCTCCATTTTGAGGATACCCACCGTATGCCTAGCCCAACCACCAAGGAATTTATGTAATGCACGCATTTTTTTATTCCATTTGTGTATTGGGGTATGCCCAGCCATCGGTTTCTCCCATACCTCCTTGACCATGTCATGGAAGCCATCCTGGAGCAACCAACCAAGTTTGAACTTAAACTTGTACTCCCTCCGTCCGAAAATACTTGTCATCAAAATGGATAAAAAAAAGGATGTATCTAAAACTAAAATACATCTAGATACATCCCCTTTTATTCATTTTGATGACAAGTATTTCCGAATGGAGGGAGTATCTATGTTGTGGTCGTGACAAACCAGTAGTTAGGAGAATTGGTGTGTGGTCTGATATGGCCTCGATACGAGGTAGAGCACGAACAAACACCCTAGGAAATTTAGATTCCCAGTTGGTATCCATAAAAAAAGATCTAGTTTCTCGTATGTCGGTTCTGAAAAACTGTTCACCCCAGTGAATTGTCTTCCAATCATGGAAACCTCTCGCAGATCGAGACTGTCGATGACAGCGTTGAAAAGGAAAGGCCAATGATTATCAAACCTACGCGGCTTTTCTCATTTGGAAATCGAAGCAAATTGAAATACCCTCCTATAAGAATGGGCTAGGGATTATCTTTCGCCAGATTAACCAATTCACGGAGAAAACCAGCCTTGAGTTCATCCTGGGCTGCCCCATACATGGCAACGAGGGTCCATGTGAAGTTATCGGCCTTGTTGCAAATATGGAGTTTAACGTGAAACTCACCATCCGAACTAGCCAAAAACATCCATAGTACCCGTGTTTACTGTTAGGGAACGTAGCAGAAATTCAAAATTTTCCTACGTGTCACCAAGATCTATCTATGGAGAAACTAGCAACGAGGGGAAGAAGAGTGCATCTACATACCCTTGTAGATCGCTAAGCGGAAGCGTTCAAGAGAACGGGGTTGAAGGAGTCGTACTGTCGTGATCCAAATCACCGGAGATCCTAGTGCGAACGGACGGCACCTCCGCGTTCAACACACGTACAGCCGGTGACGTCTCCCATGCCTTGATCCAGCAAGGAGAGAGGAGAGGTTGAGGAAGACTCCGTCCAGCAGCAGCACAACGGCGTGGTGGTGGTGGAGGAGCGTGGCAATCCAGCAGGCTTCGCCAAGCACCAAGGAGAGTAGGAGGAGAAGAGGCAGGGCTGCGCCAAATAGAGGAGAGAAACTCATGTGTTGGCAGCCCCAAAACCTCAAGTATATATAGGGGAAGGGGCTGCGCCCTTAGGGTTTCCCACCCCAAGGGGTGCGGCCAGCCCTAGATCCCATCCAATGGGGCGGCCAAGGGGAGGAGTGCCTCCCAAGTCAAGTGGAGGCCTCCCCTTTAGGGTTTTCCTCCCATGCGCATGGGCCTTTGGGGGCTGGTGCCCCTGGCCCATTAAGTCTAGGGCGCCTCACAGCCCATGCTACTGTATTGGACGTGGTGGAACAATTTCCGGACCTCCGACCCCTCCGAACCTTCCGAAGCTTCCGGTACAATACCGAAAAACCCGAACTTTTCCGAACCCAACAACAACTTTCCATATATAAATCTTTACCTCCGGACCATTCCGAACTCCTCGTGACGTCCGGGATCTCATCCGGACTCAACAACATTCGGTAACCACATACAGACTTCCTTTATAACCCTAGCGCCATCGAACCTGAAGTGTGTAGACCCTACGGGTTCGGGAACCATGCGAACATGACCGAGACGTTCTCCGTCAATAACCAACAGCGGATCTGGATACCCATATTGGCTCCCACATGTTCCACGATGATCTCATCGGATGAACCATGATGTCAAGGACTCAATTGATCCCGTATACAATTCCCTTTGTCTAGCGGTATTGTACTTGCCCGAGATTCGATCGTCGGTATCGATACCTTGTTCAATCTCGTTACGGCAAGTCTCTTTACTGCTCCGTAACACATCATCCCGTGATCAACCCCTTGGTCACATTGTGCACATTATGATGATGTCCTACCGAGTGGGCCCAGAGATACCTCTCCGCTTACACCGAGTGACAAATCCCGCCTCGATTCGTACCAGCCCAATGACACTTTCGAGATACCGTAGTGCACCTTTATAGCCACCCGATTACGTTGTGACGCTTGGTACACCCAAAGCATTCCTACGGTATCCGGGAGTCGCACAATCTCATGGTCTAAGGAAATGATACTTGACATTAGAAAAGCTTTAGCATACGAACTACGATCTTTGTGCTGGGCTTAGGATTGGGTCTTGTCCATCGCATCATTCTTCTAATGATGTGATCCCGTTATCAACGACATCCAATGTCCATGGTCAGCAAACCGTAACCATCTGTTGATCAACGAGCTAGTCAACTAGAGGCTTACTAGGGACTTGGTATTGTTTATGTATCCACACATGTATCTGAGTTTCCTATCAATACAATTATAGCATGGATAATAAACGATTATCATGAACAAGGAAATATAATAATAACTAATTTATTATTGCCTCTAGGGCATATTTCCAACAGTCTCCCACTTGCACTAGAGTCAATAATCTAGTTCACATCGTCATGTGATTAACACTGATAGGTCACATCGCCATGTGAGCAACACCCAAAGAGTTTACTAGTGTCGTAAACTAGTTCACATCATCATGTGATTTAGACTCAATGAGTTCGAGGTTTGATCATGTTTTTCTTGTGAGAGAGGTTTTAGTCAACGGTCTCGAACCTTTCAGATCCGTGTGTGCTTTGCAAATTTCTAGGTCATATTGTAAACGTTGCTTCCACGCTCCACTTGGAGCTATTCCAAATGGTTGCTCCACTATACGATCCGGTTTGCTACTCGAGTCACTCGGATAGGTGTTAAAGCTTGCATCGACGTAACCCTTTACGCCAAACTCTTTATCACCTCCATAATCGAGAAACATGTCCTTATTCACTCCAAGGACAATTTTGATCGCTGTCCAATGATCCATTCTGGATCATTCTTGTACCCCTTGACGACTCATGGCAAGGCACACTTCCGTGCGGTACACAAAGATAGCATACCAGAGAGCCTATGTCTAAGGCATAGGGGCGACCTTCGCCCTTTCTCTCTCGTTCTGCCGTGGTCGAGCTTTAAGTCTTAACTTCATACCTTACATCTCAAGCAAGAACTCCTTCTTTGATGATCCATCTTGAACACCTTCAAGATCATGTCAAGGTATATGCTCATTTGAAAGTACCATTAAGCGGTTTTGATCTATCCTATAGATCTTGATGCTCAATGTTCAAGTAGCTTAATACAGGTTTTCACTTGAAAACACTTTTCAAATAACCCTATATGCTTTCCAGAAATTCTACATCATTTCTGATCAACAATATGTCAACAACATATACTCATCAAAAATTCCATAGTGCTCCCACTCACTTCTTTGGAAATAAAAATTTCTCATAAACTTTGTATAAACCTAAAATCTTTGATCATCTCATCAAAGTGCACATTCCAACTCCGAGATGCTTACTCCATTCCTTAGAAGGATCGCCGAGCCAGATACCTTTTAGCATCCTTAGGATCGACAAAACTTTCGATTGTATCACATACAACTTTTCCTTACGTAAAACTGGTAAGGAAACTCATTTTGACATCCATCTGCCAGATTTCATAAATGCAGCTTATGCTAACATGATTCCGACGGACTTAAGCATTGCTACGGATGAGAAAATCTCATCGTAGTCAACTCCTTGAACTTGTGAAAAACTCTTCGCCACAAGTCGAGCTTCATAGACGGTGATATTACCGTCCACGTCCGTCTTCTTCTAAAGATCCATTTATCTCAATGGCTTGCCGATCATCGGGCAAGTCCACCAAAGTCCATGCTTTGTTCTGATACATGGATCCTATCTCGGATTTCATGGCCTCTAACCATTTGTCGGATTTTGGGCCCACCATTGCTTCTCCATAGCTCGTAGGTTCATTGTTGTCTAGCAACATGACCTTCAAGACAGGATTGCGTACCACTCTAAAGTAGTACGCCTCCTTGTCACCCTACGAGGTACATTAGTGACTTGATCCGAAACTTCATGATCACTATCATAAGCTTCTACTTCAATTGGTGTAGGTGCCACGGGAACAACTTCCTGTACCCTGCTACACACTAGTTGAAGTGACGGTTCAATAACCTCATCAAGTCTCCACCATCCTCCCACTCAACTTTTCGAGACAAACTTTTCCTCGAGAAAGGACCCGATTCAAGAAACAATCCCTATTGCTTTCGGATCTGAATTAGGAGGTATACCCAACTGTTTTGGGTGTCCTATGAAGATGCATTTTATCCGCTTTGGGTTCGAGCTTACCAACCTGAAACTTTTCACATAGCCCCAAACCTTTAAGAAATGACAGCTTAGGTTTCTCTAAACCATAGTTCATACGGTGTCATCTCAACGGAATTACGTGGTGCCCTATTAAAGTGAATGTGGTTGTCTCTAATGCCTAACCCATGAATGATAGTGGTAATTCGATAAGAGACATCATGGTACGCACCATATCTAATAGGTTGCAACTATGATGTTCGGACACACCATCACACTATGGTGTTCCAGGCGGTATTAGTTGTGAAACAATTTCCACAATGTCTCAATTGTGTACCAAACTCGCAACTCAGATACTCATCTCTATGATCATATCATAGACATTTTATCCTCTTGTCACGATGATCTTCAACTTCACTCTGAAATTACTTGAACCATTCAATAATTCAGACTTGTGTTTCATCAAGTAAATATACTCAACATCTACTCGAATCATCTGTGAAGTAAGAACGTAACGATATTCACTGCATGCCTCAGCACTCATTGGACTACACACATCAAAATGTGTTACTTCCAACAAGTTTCTATCTTGTTCCATCTTACTGAAAACGAGGCTTTTCAGTCATCTTGCCCATGTGGTATAATTTGCATATCTCAAGTGATTCAAAATCAAGTGAGTCCAAATGATCCATCTGCATGGAGTTTCTTCATGCGTATACACCAATAGACATGGTTCGCATGTCTCAAACTTTTCAAAAACGATTGAGTCCAAAGATCCATCAACATGGAGCTTCTTCATGCGTTTTATACCAGTATGACTTACATGGCAGTGCCACAAGTAAGTGGTACTATCATTACTATCTTATATCTTTTGGCATGAAAATGTATATCACTACGATCAAGATTCAATAAACCATTCATTTAGGTGCAAGACCATCGAAGGTATTTATTCAAATAAATAGAGTAACCATTATTCTCCTTAAATGAATAACCGTATTGCGATAGACATGATCCAATCATGTCTATGCTCAATGCAAACACCAAATGTCAATTATTCTGGTTTAATACTAATCTTGATGGTAGAGGGAGTGTGCGATGCTTGATCACATCAACCTTGGAAACACTTCCAACACATATCGTCAGCTCACCTTTAGCTAGTCTCCGTTTATTCCGTAGCTTTTATTTCGAGTTACTAACACTTAGCAACCGAGCCGGTATCTCAATACCCTGGTGCTACTAGGAGTACTAGTAAAGTACACATTAACATAATGTATATCCAATATACTTCTATCGACCTTGCCAGCCTTCTCATCTACCAAGTATCTAGGGTAATTCCGCTTCAGTGTCCGTTCCCTCATTACAGAAGCACTTAGTCTCGGGTTTGGGTTCAACCTTGGGTTTCTTCACTAGAGCAGCAACTGTTTTGCCGTTTCATGAAGTATCCCTTGTTGCCCTTGCCCTTCTTGAAACTAGTGGTTTTACCAACCATCAACAATTGACGCTCCTACTTGACTTCTACTTTCGCGGTGTCAAACATCGCGAACACTTCAAGGATCATCATATCTATCCCTGATATGTTATAGTTCATCACGAAGCTCTAGTAGCTTGGTGGCAATGTCTTTGGAGAAACATCACTATCTTATCTGGAAGATTAACTCCCACTCGATTCAAGTGATTGTTGTACCCAGACAATCTGAGTACAAGCTCAACGATTGAGATCTTCTCCCTTAGTTTGTAGGCTAAGAAAATCGTCGGAGGTCTTATACCTCTTGACGTGTGCACGAGCCTGAAATCCCAATTTCAGCCCTTGAAACATCTCATATGTTCCGCGACGTTTCGAAAAACGTCTTTGGTGCCTCAACTCTAAACCGTTTAACTGAACTATCACGTAGTTATCAAAACGTGTATGTCCGATGTTCGTAACATCCACAAACGACGTTTGGGTTTAGCACACTGAGCGGTGCATTAAGGACATAAGCTTTCTACTGTCCGCATATCGCTACTTCCAACTTTCAACTATATTTTTCTCTAGGAACATATCTAAACAGTGGAACTAAAGCGCGAGCTTACGACATAATTTGCAAAAGGTCTTTTGACTATGTTCAGGATAATTAAGTTCATCTTATGAACTCCCACTCGATAGACATCCTCCGGTCATCTAAGTGATTACATGATCCGAGTCAACTAGGTCGTGTCCGATCATCACGTGAGACGGACTAGTCATCATCGGTGAACATCTTCATGTTGATCGTATCTACTATACGACTCATGCTCGACCTTTCGGTCTCTGTGTTCCGAGGCCATGTCTGTACATGCTAGGCTCGTCAAGTTAACCCTAAGTGTTTCGCGTGTGTAAATCTGTCTTACACCCGTTGTATGTGAACGTAAGAATCCATCACACCCGATCATCACATGGTGCTTAGAAGCGACGAACTTTAGCAACGGTGCACAGTTAGGGGAGAACACTTCTTAAAATTGTTGTAAGGGATCATCTTATTTACTACCGTCGTTCTAAGTAAACAAGATGCATAAACATAATAAACATCACATGCAATTATATAGTAGTGACATGATATGGCCAATATCATATAGCTCCATTGATCTCCATCTTCGGGCTCCATGATCATCATCGTCACCGCATGACACCATGATCTCCATCATCATGATCTCCATCATCGTGTCTTCATGAAGTTGTCTCGCCAACTATTACTTCTACTACTATGGCTACCAGTTAGCAATAAAGTAAAGTAATTACATGGCGTTGTTTAATGACACGCAGGTCATACAATAAATAAAGAAAACTCCTATGGCTCCTGCCGGTTGTCATACTCATCGACATGCAAGTCGTGATTCCTATTACAAGAACATGATCAATCTCATACATCACATATCATTCATCACATTCTTCTTGGCCATATCACATCACATAGCATACCCTGCAAAAACAAGTTAGACGCCCTCTAATTGTTGTTTGCATGTTTTACGTGGCTGCTATGGGTTTCTAGCAAGATCGCTTTCTTACCTCGCAAAACCACAACGTGATATGCCAATTGCTATTTACCCTTCATAAGGACCCTTTTCATCGAATTCGTTCCGACTAAAGTGGGAGACATCGGCACCCGCTAGCCACCTTATGCACCAAGTGCATGTCACCGGTGGAACTCTGTCTCACGAAGAGTACGTGTAAGGTCGGTCCGGGCCGCTTCATCCCACAATACCGTCGAAACAAGATTGGACTAGTAACGGTAAGCATATTGAACAAAATCAACGCCCACAACTACTTTGTGTTCTACTCGTGCAAAGAATCTACGCAATAGACCTAGCTCATGATGCCATTTGTTAGGGAACGTGCAGAAATTCAAAATTTTCCTACGTGTCACCAAGATTTATCTATGGAGAAACTAGCAACGAGGGGAAGAAGAGTGCATCTACATACCCTTGTAGATCGCTAAGCAGAAGCGTTCAAGAGAACGGGGTTGAAGGAGTCGTACTCGTCGTGATCCAAATCACCGGAGATCCTAGTGCCGAACGGACGGCACCTCCGCGTTCAACACACGTACAGCCCGGTGACGTCTCCCATGCCTTGATCCAGCAAGGAGAGAGGGAGAGGTTGAGGAAGACTCCGTCCAGCAGCAGCACAACGGCGTGGTGGTGGTGGAGGAGCGTGGCAATCCAGCAGGGCTTCGCCAAGCACCGCGGGAGAGTAGGAGGAGGAGAGGCAGGGCTGCGCCAAATAGAGGGAGAGAAACTCATGTGTTGGCAGCCCCAAAACCTCAAGTATATATAGGGGGGAAGGGGGCTGCGCCCCCTTTACGGTTTCCCACCCCAAGGGGTGCGGCCAGCCCTAGATCCCATCCGAGGGGGGCGGCCAAGGGGGGAGGAGTGCCTCCCAAGTCAAGTGCAGGCCTCCCCCTTTAGGGTTTTCCCCTCCCATGCGCATGGGCCTTTGGGGGGGCTGGTGCCCCTGGCCCATTGAGGCTAGGGCGCCCCCCTACAGCCCATGCTACTGTATTGGACGTGGTGGAACAATTTCCGGACCTCCGACCCCTCCGAATCCTCCGAACCTTCTGAAGCTTCCGGTACAATACCGAAAAACCCGAACTTTTTCCAAACCCAACAACAACTTTCCATATATAAATCTTTACCTCCGGACCATTCCGGAACTCCTCGTGGCGTCCGGGATCTCATCCGGGACTCCGAACAACATTCGGTAACCACATACAAACTTCCTTCATAACCCTAGCGTCATCGAACCTTAAGTGTGTAGACCCTATGGGTTCGGGAACCATGCAGACATGACCGAGACGTTCTCCGGTCAATAACCAACAGCGGGATCTGGATACCCATATTGGCTCCCACATGTTCCACGATGATCTCATTGGATGAATCATGATGTCAAGGACTCAATCGATCCCGTATACAATTCCCTTTGTCTAGCGGTATTGTACTTGCCCGAGATTCGATCGTCGGTATCCGATACCTTGTTCAATCTCGTTACCGGCAAGTCTCTTTACTCGTTCCGTAACACATCATCCCGTGATCAACCCCTTGGTCACATTGTGCACATTATGATGATGTCCTACCGAGTGGGCCTAGAGATACCTCTCCGCTTACACGGAGTGACAAATCCAGCCTCGATTCGTACCAACCCAATGACACTTTCGGAGATACCTGTAGTGCACCTTTATAGCCACCCAGTTATGTTGTGACGTTTAGTACACCCAAAGCATTCCTACGGTATCCGGGAGTTGCACAATCTCATGGTCTAAGGAAATGATACTTGACATTAGAAAAGCTTCAGCATACGAACTACGATCTTTGTGCTAGGCTTAGGATTGGGTCTTGTCCATCACATCATTCTTCTAATGATGTGATCCCGTTATCAACGACATCCAATGTCCATGGTCAGGAAACCGTAACCATCTGTTGATCAACGAGCTAGTCAACTAGAGGCTTACTAGGGACTTGGTGTTGTTTATGTATCCACACATGTATCTGAGTTTCTATCAATACAATTATAGCATGGATAATAAACGATTATCATGAACAAGGAAATATAATAATAACTAATTTATTATTGCCTCTAGGGCATATTTCCAACATTTACGCCATGTAAGATGCCCCCAGAACGACCTCTAGGCGGTCGTGAAACCCAAGTGTATCCTATCCCGCTAGAAAGACGGTTAAGCAGACTTAGTGAGAAGTCACGTCTCCCTGTTTCAGAGATAGCCAAAAAATCTAAATTGTATTACCTATTACTTCTTGGCTAAGGGTACTCGGCCCAAAACCTGCCGGCAAAGTTGACTTTGTCGAGCACTAGCCATCCGGGATTCGCAAATTCTTCGCCGAGCACTAAACGGGGAACTCGGCAAACAAATGTAACTTGTGCAATGAACAGAGACGGCGGATGCCACGTGGCAGATGTTTTTACCGTGAGTCGGCCGCAGGGATTCGACAATCTTGTATGCCCTGGGGCGGGACACGTGGCGACAATAGTGTGCCGAGATGCCGTCTTCGCTGAGATCCAATAGCTCTGTACTCGACAAAGTTGGACGCTCGATATTCTTATAGTGATGGGTCATAGTTCAGCAACCATGAGGCCCAATAATCAGCCTGTTTAGTACCCGCATGTACTATGGTACATCACACATTTGTCGAAGGAAGTCTAATTCATACACCCCTCAAATTTTGAGCCCCCGGAGTGATAACTCATGAACTGAGATCTAGTCTAGTTTTGTAATGGTGGGGGTTAGATCATTTGCCACACTTCATTTGGGTGTTTGATCATTTGACATGTGTTGTGTCAATGGAGGTCAAACCTAGACTCCACTAGTCAGGGAGCAGTGTGGAAAATGATCAATTTTTCATTCGTTATTAGATCTAGTTAAAGTATAACAAAGTAATCAAATGTGGCAACAGTAAGACAACTGAATTATCACGCGCAAGGAGCCCCAACAGTAAGAAAACTTTATTTGGGTGTTTGATCATTTGCCATGTGTTGTGTCAATGGAGGGCAAACCTAGACCCCACCAGTCGGGGAGCAGTGTGGCAAATGATCAATTTTTCATTCGTTGTTACATCTAGCTAAAGTACAACAAAGTAATCAAATGTGGCAATAGTAAGACAATTGAATTATCACGCTCAAGGAGCCCCAACAGTAAGACAACTTTATTTGGGTGTTTGATCATTTGTCGTGTGTTGTGTCAATGGAGGGAAAGCTAGACCCCACCCATCGAGGAGCAGTGTGGCCAATGATCAATTTTTCATTCGTTATTAGATCTAGCTAAAGTACACAAAGTAATCAAATGTGGCAACAATAAGAGAACTGAAATATCACGCGCAAGGAGCCCCTGCGGCATCTGCCCCATTAGGCGGCTCAAGAGGGACCTCGCCCACACTCCCTCGCAACCCTTCCCTCGTCATTGCCGGCACACGTCATCGGGTAAAGCCCATAGTTGAGATTTGTTTTTGAGGTAATAGCACCGCAGGTCTCTGAACTTGCATGTCAGGTGATGGTTTGGTCCTTGAAGTTGAAAAAGCTAATTATTTCATCCTTAAACTTGTCATGGATGTGCAAGTTTAGTCCACAGCCAATCCGAACTCGCCAAGTGGAGCCAGGTGGCTAGGCTGGTCAGCGTTGCGAGTTTTTTAGTTAGCCCCCTGCCTTTATCACGAATCAACCCACAGTACTTCACCTGAGTTAACTTGTTGGTATATTCCTTTGGATTATCCTATCATGTCGGCTCTCTCCTCTCCACTCGCCTATCTGCTTCTTCTTCTTCAGCTCGTCTGCTCCAGATCATCGCCGCCGTCCATCTCGACGCCGCCTTCCAGCTCGCGGCCATGGTTTCTTGGAGTGAAGGATCCAGCTCGTCGTCGGACGGCTACTCTGTGACAAGTGAGGTTAGTTCGTCCACCTCCAGTACATACAATCTCACTGGCAGTTAGGGTTAGGGCTCCTGCTGCTAAGAAATGGGCAATTTTGTGCTGACAAGAATGTGTTCTAGGCTCCTGCTGCTCCCACTATCTTCTGCTCAGAGTGGAGTGGCCTTGATCTAGATCTTTCAGCTAGATGTGAACACCAATGCGTCTGTGAGAAGTTTGTGTCCTTTGAATCTGTTGATAGTGGTAGAAGGTATCTTGCTTGTGCACCGAAGGTTGTAGATTTACAGTTATTGGAATGTGTCATGTCACTGTGATCTGTATAAGAGTGCAGCAATATAGTTAACTGAAGAAATCTGCAGATAGTTAACTGGATTTTTCATTTGACTGAAGATAACTGCAGCTATATCCAAATATAGTTGACTGAAGAAAACTGCAGACTGTTAACTGAACTTTTCAGTTGACAACATCTTTTTTATTTAACAGCATTTAAATTAACTGAATTTCTTAGTTAACAGCATGTTGTTTGTGAACTTAACTGAATGTAAATCAACAAACTGAACTTATCTGAATTTAAATGAAGTTCAATGAACTTAACTGAATTTAAATAAATATAAATGAATCAATAGTGCTCCAAGCATTTTCATTTATCTAAAGTTGTATTCTTTTCTTATTTGGTAGGAAATACCTAATGCAACTTTGTGGAGTGGATTGACCCTGAATGGCCTGCCACTCTGAAGATGAGTTTAGCTAGGGTTTGTGGCATGTATGATGATGAGAACAAGCTAAGGCTCAGGGAAAGTGTAGTTCTTGCTGAAGAAAATTTTAGGGTTGTGAAAGAGAAGGAAAAGATGGAAAATGATCTGAGGTTTTTTTAAGTAGATTTTGCTAAGATGGTGGCTGACAAGGAGCAGTCAATTACTGAATTGGGCAATGCAAGACTTGCTCTTTCTGACCTAAAGGAAGAGCTTGAGAAGAAGAAGATGTCGGATAAATCTACCACCAGCATTCATCAGGTTGTGAGGGCTGAGGCAGAGAAAGAGAGGGATGAGATGAAGCAACAGATGAACAACATGAAGGAAGAGTTGGAAAAAGTGGTGTCACACAGGGATGAGCTGAAGAAGGAAAAGAAGAAACTAGAGTACATGATTGGTGATTTGTTCAGGCACAAGGAGGAGACCAAGAGCAAGATAAGGAGGGTGAAGGAGATCTTAGATGAATTTGAGTAATTCATTCAAGAAGATCTATTAATTAGTTGTATTGAATTTGTTGGTTTAATGCCAGTATTATGTAATGCACTGAATTTGTATGAATGCTTTTAGTTAACTAAATCTGTATGACTGCTTTTAATGTTACTAGTTATCTAAATGTCTCCAGATAAGTGCAATTTTTACAGTGTCAATTAACTTAGTTTGTAGTTAACTGAAGTTCAGTTATCTGAAGATTCAGTTAATTGAATTTAAATGATATATCTTCAGTTAAACACAAATTGAGTTATCTGAAGATTCAGTTAAGTGGATTTAAATGAGAAATCTTTAGTTAACTACAAATTGAGTTATCTGAAGAATTTAGTTAACTGAATTTTAATGAGAAATCTTTAGTAAACTACAAATTGAGTTATCTGAAGATCACAACTTAACTGAATTTTAATGAGAAATCTTTAGTTAACTACAAATTCAGTTATCTAAATCTTCAGTTAACTGAATTTAAATCAGATATCTTCAGTTAACCACAATTTCAGTTAACTGAATCTTCAGTTAACTGAATTTAAATGAGTTATATTCAGTTAACAAAAATTCAGTTATGTATTTAGCAAAAATTAAGTGCACAGCAACAGCAGCATGGCAAGCACGGCAGAAGCAGCTGCAACAGCAGAATTGCAAAGCAATAGCAGCAACAACATTGCAAAGCAGCGACAGAATGCCCTACATAACTGTTGCATTCTTTCTTTACAAAGTTGTAGCTACATACCACATTATAATTGGCACTCTATGGAAACATGGTACTAGATTTCAGCAACACAACTACATTGTAATGAAGGAAATAAAACAATGGCATTGTAACAGAGCATTTGTGACAGCAGCAGCACCAGCAAATCAAAGCATGATAACAAGATAGGCATTGCAAAGCGGAATAACTATTTAGATAGCATCCAGATGTCCTAAACATTGCAGGAAAGTTCAGACAATATAGTAGAAGTGCAAGATTACAATTACCTTATGTGCTCTGCATATATAGAGCACACCTAACATGAACTAACCAAAATATCACTAACTTATATGCTGAATTTTCTTGCTAGTCAGCATACCTAACTACTGCATCGTCTTCTTGTCCATCATCTTTAATTCTTCAGGTGCTTCAGGCGCTCCGAGCGGTGCACCTCCCCTCCAAATGGCCTTTTCTTTGTCTTCTCCGGCTTATGTGGTGTCGCTGCCACCCTCTCCTCTTCTGCCTCATCCATCACCTCCTGCTTGACGATGTCAGGCACATCTGGGAGCACCTCATTTGCATTGTGGACTGGCGCCATCATCTGGATCTCGTCCTCTTCCTCCTCTTCCTCGTCGTCCGACAGGACAACGACGGACACCTCCTCATCGCCAGACAAGGCATACGACGCAGGGGAGTCAGAATGCCCTCTGTAGCCCGAGTCGTTGTCAGAGTCCACCTTGTAGTACTCCGAGTCGGATGACAGAGAGACGTCATCATCGTCGACGTGCACGAGGGGCACCGGCGCAGGCAGGGCTAGAACCACATCGTGGACGCGCTGCATCCTCGACCACATGCGCGTCGGATCCGGTTGCGGCTGCTGCGTGGTGGCGGACATGTACATCCACCAACGCCAGCGCTTCCTTGGATTGTCGAAGCGCGTCTCCGCCATTGCGAAGCGAAGGATGTTGGCTGGAGGCGTACCTGGGTCGTCCACGAGAGCGCGCCTCTTATCATCGTCGGTCATCTGGTCCATGAGGCCCCGCGCGTGGTTCCTAAGCATGTCGACGCTGGGGAACCATCGGCCTATCTCCTGGAGCTCCACGCGCGCGACCTGGTCGTCTCCTGCCAGCTCATCGACCATCCTCTGCCATGTAGGGTGGCTGTCCATGGCGTCAGCGGCGGCGTCAAGATGGCCGGCGAGGGTTTTCTTCTCAGGTGGAGTGGGAGGTGGGGAGCGTAGAGCCCGAGGCATCGTGAAACTGTAGTGGTGAGTGGGGGCGGTGGGTGGTGGGTGGTGGCCTCTTAATAGGAATGGAAGAGCGAACGACACCGCTCTGACCATCATGTACAGTTTATATCACTATAATAAACGTGGCAATTAGTATCTAACAGATCACTAGTACTAGCGCACTGGCATGGAGCTCAGCCTATCACACAAAGGGTCTTGGGCTCGATCCCAAGGACAACCATTTTTGGGAAAATTATTTTTAGATAACAACAGCAGTATTCACTCCAAAACATATCATGATTTTGTTAACCCAGCACCTCTTTTTGTGGATATTTTTTTAAACCTTTTTTCAGCTAAAAACAGCAATGTTCATTTCAGTTAAAAGCAACAAATTTTATTTCAGTTAGCACAACAAAAATCAGAAAAATCCAGTTCACTAAGTTAACTAAGTTAACTGCATCTTCAGTTCACTAAGTTAACTGAATCACTAACACTGCATCCATGTAAATTCCAACTTACACTACATCAGTGAAATGCATCATCAAATTTAGTTACAAAAAGGGCAATGAATGCCATTGTGAGCCACTGTTTACCATCAAAAATTAGGCAATATAAGCCAATGTTTGCCTATCAAAAAAGGCCTATCCATAATTTAAAATTACTGTAGGCCTTAAAAAAAGAATGGCAGACAATAACTGTCACCAAATCACTGATGTGGTGCCATGAAATCATCAGCAGGAGCATTGAGATCAGGAGTTGTCCTCTGATCTCCAAACATAAGCCATCTCCATCCTGCATATGGAACTATTGCTGCTCCTCCTCTCCCTGCAGATTGCATTGATCCTCCTGTACAAGCATGTGTATTTGCTGTTGCTGCTCCTCCTCTCCCTGCATATGGCATTGATCCTCCTCTCCCTGCAAATGGCATTGATCCTCCTCTCCCTGCAAATGGCATTGATCCTCCTCTCCCTGCAAATGGCATTGCTCCTCCTCTCCCTGCAAATGGCAGTGATCCTCCTCTCCCTGCATTTGCATTTGACCCTCTTCCTCTGCCTGCAACTGAATTTGACCCTCTTCCTCTCTTTGTAGTTGCTCCTCTGCTTGCATATGGATTTCTTTGTCTTTTTCTTCCTCTTCCCCTACCAGATCCTTCTCCTCTGTCAGCTACTGTGGTTGCCCTTGTCTGTCTACCTATGTTCATTTTGTTGGAAATATGCCCTAGAGGCAATAATAAAAGTGTTATTATTATATTTCTTTGTTCATGATGATTGTCTTTTATTCATGCTATAACTGTATTATCCGGAAATCGTGATACACGTGTGAATACATAGACCATAACATGTCCCTAGTGAGCCTCTAGTTGACTAGCTCGTTGGTCAACAGATAGTCATGGTTTCTTGACTATGGACATTGGATGTCATTGACAACGGGGTCACATCATTAGGAGAATGATGTGATGGACAAGACCCAATCCTAAGCATAGCACAAGATCGTGTAGTTCGTTTTGCTAGAGCTTTTCCAATGTCAAGTATCTCTTCCTTAGACCATGAGATCGTGTAACTCCCGGATACCGTAAGAGTGCTTTGGGTGTACCAAACGTCACAACGAATCGGGTGACTATAAAGGTGCACTACAGGTATCTCCGAAAGTGTCATTGGGTTGACACGGATCGAGATCGGGATTTGTCACTCCGTATGATGGAGAGGTATCTCGGGCCCACTTTCGGTAATGCATCATCATAATGAGCTCAAAGTAACTAAGTGGTTAGTCACGGGATCATGCATTACGGTGCGAGTAAAGTGACTTGCCGTAACGAGACTGAACAAGGTATTGGGATACCGACGATCGAGTCTCGGGCAAGTAACGCATCGATTGACAAAGGGAATTGTATACGGGTTTGATTGAATCCTCGACATCGTGGTTCATCCGATGAGATCATCGAGGAGTATGTAGGAGCCAACATGGGTATCCAGATCCGCTGTTGGTTATTGACCGAGAGGCATCTCGGTCATGTTCAGATATCTCCGAACCCGTAGGGTCTACACACTTAAGGTTCGGTGGCGCTTAGGGTTGTAGAGATATTAGTATGCAGTAACCCGAAAGTTGTTCGAGTCCGGATGAGATCCTGGACGTCACGAGGAGTTCGGAATGGTCCGGAGGTAAAGATTTATATATAGGAAGTCCAGTTTGACCACCGGAAAGTTTTGGGGTCACGGTATTGTATCGGGACCACCGGAAGGGTCCCGGGTCCACCGGTGGGGCCACCTATCCCGGAGGGCCCCATGGGCTGAAGTGGCGTGGGAACCAGCCTGGTGGGCTGGTGCGCCCCACCCAAGGGCCCAAGGCGCCTAGGGTTGGAAACCCTAGGGGACCGTTGCCAGGGGGCATCGCCCCCAGTTTGAAACCCTAGGGGCCGTTGCCCCCGAGAGGGCATGCGCCCCCTGGTTGAAACCCTAAGGGGTCGTTGCCCTGGGCCGCCGCCCCAGAAACCCTAAGGGGCCGTTGGCCGGGGCCGCCCCCCCCATCTAGATGGGATCTCCAAGGGCATCGCCCCTAGCTCCTATATATAGTGGAGGGGAGGAAGGGCAGCAAGACCCCGCATCTTGGCACCTCCCTTCCCCCTTGCTACACCTCCTCCTCCCACAGACGCTTGGCAAAGCCCTGCCGGATCCCAGCTGCATCCACCACCACGCCGTCGTGCTGCTGGATCTTCATCAACCTCTCCTTCCCCCTTGCTGGATCAAGAAGGAGGAGACGTCACGCTGACCGTACGTGTGTTGAACGCGGAGGTGCCGTCCGTTCGGCGCTAGGATCTCCGTGTTGGGGAACGTAGTAATTTCAAAAAAATTCCTACGAACACGCAAGACCATGGTGATGGCATAGCAACGAGAGGGGAGAGTGTCTGTCCACGTACCCTCGTAGACCGAAAGCAGAAGCGTTATAACAACGCGGTTGATGTAGTCGTCGCCTTCACGATCCGACCGATCCAAGCACCGAACGACGGCACCTCCGAGTTCTGCACACGCTCAGCTCGATGACGATCCCGGACTCCGATCCAGCAAAGTGTCGGGATGAGTTCCGTCAAGACGACGGCGTGGTGACGATGTTGATGCTCCACCGACGCAGGGCTTCGCCTAAGCTCCGCGACGATATGACTTCTCCGCGCGCGGCTTCGCCTAAGCTCTACGACGATATGACCGAAGTGGAATATGGTGGAAGGGGCACCGCACACGGCTAAGGAACGATCCGTAGATCAACTTGTGTGTTCTAGGGTGCCCCTGCCCCGTATATAAAGGAGCCAAGGGGAGGGGCTGGCCGCCAAGAGGGGGCGCCAGGAGTCCTACTCCTCCGGGAGTAGGATTCCCCCAATCCTAGTTGGATTAGGATTCCTGAGGGGAAAGAGAGAGGGGCGGCCCACCTATCCTAGTCCTAATAGGACTAGGGAAGGGGCGGCCACCTAGGGCTGGCCCTTTCTCCTTTCCACCAAGGCCCACTATGGCCCATGTAGTTCCGGGGGTTCCGTAACCTCCGGTACTCGAGTAAATTCGATTTCACTCGGAACACTTCCGATGTCCAAATGTAGGCTTCCAATATATCAATCTTTATGTCTCGACCATTTCGAGACTCCTCGTCATGTCCGTGATCACATCCGGGACTCAACAACCTTCGTGCATCAATACTTATAAACTCATAATGAACTCACATCGAAACGTTAAGCGTGCGGACCCTACGGGTTCGAGAACTATGTAGACATGACCTAGAACCATTCTCGGTCAATAACCAATAGCGGAACCTGGATGCCCATATTGGTTCCTACATATTCTACTGAAGATCTTTATCGGTCAAACCGCATAACGACATCGTTGTTCCTTTGTCATCGGTATGTTACTTACCCGAGATTCGATCGTCGGTATCCAATACCTATTTCAATCTCGTTACGGTAAGTCTCTTTACTCGTTCAGTAATACATCATCTCACAACTAACTCATTAGTTGTAATGCTTGCAAGGCTTAAGTGATGTGTATCACCGAGAAGGCCTAGAGATACCTCTCCGACAATCGGAGTGACAAAACCTAATCCCGAATACGCCAACCCAACAAGTACCTTTGGAGACACCTGTAGTACTCCTTTATAATCACCCAGTTACGTTGTGACGTTTGGTAGTACCAAAGTGTTCCTCCGGTAAACGGGAGTTGCATAATCTCATAGTTACAGGAACATGTATGGGTCATGAAGAAAGCATTAGCAACATACTAAACGATCAAGTGCTAAGCTAACGGAATGGGTCATGTCAATCACATCATTCTCCTAATGATGTGATCCCATTAATCAAATGACAACACATGTCTATGGTTAGGAAACATAACCATCTTCGATTAATGAGCTAGTCTTGTAGAGGCATACTAGTGACTATCTGTTTGTCTATGTATTCACACATGTATTATGTTTCCGGTTAATACAATTCCAGCATGAATAATAAACATTTATCATGGTATAAGGAAATAAATAATAACTTTATTATTGCCTCTAGGGCATATTTCCTTCACTCCGGTGATTGGATCACGACGTGTACAACTACTTCAACCCCGTTCTTTTGAACGCTTCCGCTCGCGATCTACAAAGTGGTATGTAGATGCATCTCCCATGACTCGTTGCTTAGATGAACTCATAGATGGATCTTGGTGAAACCGTAGGAAAAATTTTAATTTTCTGCAACGTTCCCCAACAGTGGCATCATGAGCTAGGTCTATGCGTAGTTCTCTATTGCACGAGTAGAACACAATTTAGTTGTGGGCGTGGATCTTGTCAATTTACTTGCCGCTACTAGTCTTATCTTGCTTCCGCGGTATTGTGGGATGAAGCGGCCCGGACCAACCTTACACGTACGCTTACGTGAGACCGGTTCCACCGACTAACATGCACTAGTTGCATAAGGTGGCTGGCGGTGTCTGCTCTCCTACTTTAGTTGGAGCGGATTCGATGAAAAGGGTCCTTATGAAGGGTAAATAGAAGTTGACAAGATCACATTGTGGTTATTCGTGGTAAGAAAACGTTCTTGCTAGAACCCAATTGCAGCCACGTAAAAGATGCAACAACAATTAGAGGACGCCTAACTTGTTTTTGAAGCAATTGACATGTGATGTGATATGGCCAAGTTGTGATGAATGATGAATGACATATTGTGATGTATGAGATCATGTTCTTGTAATAGGAATCACGACTTGCATGTCGATGAGTATGACAACCGGCAGGAGCCATAGGAGTTGTCTTTATTTTTGTATGACCTGCGTGTCATTCAAGAACGCCATGTAATTTACTTTACTTTATTGCTAAACGCGTTAGACATAGAAGTAGAAGTAGTCGTTGGCGTGACAACTTCATGGAGGCACAATGATGGAGATCATGATGATGGAGATCATGGTGTCATGCCGGTGACAAGATGATCATGGAGCCCCGAAGATGGAGATCAATGGAGTTTTATGATATTGGCCATATCATGTCACTACTAATTGCATGTGATGTTTATTATGTTTATACATCTTGTTTACTTAGAACGACGGTAGTAAATAAGATGATCCCTTACAGCAATTTCAAGAAGTGTTCTCCCCTAACTGTGCACCGTTGCTAAAGTTCGTCGCTTCTAAGCACCACGTGATGATCGGGTGTGATGGATTCTTACGTTCACATACAACGGTGTAAGACAGATTTACACACAAAAACACTTAGGGTTAACTTGACGAGCCTAGCATGTACAGACATGGCCTCGAACACGGAGACCGAAAGGTCGAACACGAGTCGATAGAAGATACGATCAACATGAGAATGTTCACCGACGATGACTAGTCCGTCTCACGTGATGATCGGACACGGCCTAGTCGACTCGGATCGTGTATCACTTAGATGACTAGAGGGATGTCTAATCTGAGTGGGAGTTCATTGTAATAATTTGATTAGATGAACTTAATTATCATGAACTTAGTCTAAAACTTTTGAATGATATGTCTTGTAGATCAAATGGCCAACGCTCATGTCAACTTGAACTTCAACGCGTTCCTAGAGAAAACCAAGCTGAAAGATGACGGCAGCAACTATACGGACTGGGTCCGAACTTGAGGATCATCCTCATAGCTGCCAGGAAACAATATGTCCTAGAAGGACCGCTAGGTGACGCTCCGTCCTGCAGAACCAAGACATTATGAATGCTTGGCAGTCTCGTCTTGATGATTACTCCCTCGTTCGATGCGGCATGCTTTACAGCTTAGAACCGGGCTCCAAAAGCGTTTTGAGCATCACGGAGCATATGAGATGTTCGAGGAGCTGAAACTTGTTTTCCAAGCTCACGCCGGTCGAGAGATATGACATCTCCAACAAGTTCTACAGTTGTAAGATGGAGGAAAATAGTTCATCGGTGAGCACATTCTCAAGATGTGCAGGTTGCACAACCGTATGACCCAGCTGAATATTAACCTCCCGATGAGGCGGTCATTGACAGAATCCTCGATCGCTTCCACCAAGCTACAAGAGCTTTGTGATGAACTACAATATGCAGGGATGGTAAAGACCATTCCTGAAGTATTCTCAATGCTGAAGTCAGCCGAGGTTGAAATCAAGAAAGAACATCAAGTGTTGATGGTCAATAAGACCACTAAGTTTAAGAAGGAAAGGGCAAGAAGAACTTCAAGAAGGACAGCAAGGAGGTTGCCGCGCCTGCAAGCAAGTTGCCGGAAGAAGTTAAAGAATGGACCCAAGCCCGAGACTGAGTGCTTTTATTGCAAGGGAAGAGTCATTTGAAGCGGAACTGCCCCAAATACTTAGCGGACAAGAAGGCCGGCAACACCAAAGGTATATTTGATATACATGTAATTGATGTGTACCTTACCAGATTACTCGTAGTAACTCCTGGGTATTTGATACCGTGCCGTTGCTCATATTTGTAACTCACAGCAGGAGCTGCGGAATAAGCGGAGATCGGCGAAGGGCGAGGTGACGATCGCGTCGGGAATGGTTCCAGAGTCGATGTGATCGCCGTCGGCACGCTACCTCTTCATTTACCCACGGATTAGTTATAAACCTTAATAATTGTTATTTGGTGCCAAGTTTGAGCATGAATATTGTATCCGGATCTCGTTTAATGCGAGATGGCTACTCATTTAAATCCGAGAATAATGGTTGTTCTATTTATATGAGAGATATGTTTTATGGTCATGCTCCGATGGTCAATGGTTTATTCTTAATGAATCTCGGCGTAGTATTACACATGTTCATAGCGTGAATACCAAAAGATGTAAAGTTGATAACGATAGTCCCACATACTTGTGGCATCGCCGCCTTGGTCACATTGGTGTCAAGCGCATGAAGAAGCTCCATGCTGATGGACTTTTGGAGTCTCTTGATTATGAATCATTTGACACATGCGAACCATGCCTCATGGGCAAGATGACCAAGACTCCATTCTCTGGAACAATGGAGCGAGCAACCAACTTGTTGGAAATCATACATACCGATGTGTGCGGTCCAATGAGCGTTGAGGCTCGCGGAGGATATCGTTATGTTCTCACTCTCAAAGATGACTTGAGTAGATATGGGTATGTCTACTTGATGAAACACAAGTCTGAGACCTTTGAAAAGTTCAAGGAATTTCAGAATGAAGTAGAGAATCAACGTGACCGAAAGATAAAATTCTTGCGATCGGATCGTGGAGGAGAATATTTAAGTCACGAATTTGGTACACACTTAAGAAAATGTGGAATCGTTTCACAACTAACGCCGCCGAACACCTCAGCGAACGGTGTGTCCGAACGTCATAATCGCACTCTATTGGATATGGTGCGGTCTATGATGTCTCTTACTGATTTACCGCTATCATTTTGGGGATACGCCTAGAGACAGCTACATTCACTTTAAATAGGGCACCGTCTAAGTCCGTTGAGACGACACCGTATGAATTATGGTTTGGGAAGAAACCTAAGCTGTCGTTTCTAAAAGTTTGGGGATGCGATGCTTATGTCAAGAAACTTCAACCTGAAAAGCTCGAACCCAAGTCGGAAAAATGCGTCTTCATAGGATACCCTAAGGAAACCGTAGGGTATACCTTCTACTTAAGATCCGAGGGCAAGATCTTTGTTGCCAAGAACGGATCCTTTCGGAAAAGAGTTTCTCTCGAAAGAAGTAAGTGGGAGGAAAGTAGAACTCGATGAAGTACTACCTCTTGAATAGGATAGTAGTGCAGCTCAGAAAATGTTCTGTGATGCCTACACCAACCAAGAGGAAATTCATGATGATGATCAAGGTACTTGGATCAAGTTGCTACCGAACTTCGAGGGTCCACTAGGACACGCCCGCACTGAGTGGTACGGCAACCCTGTCTTGGAAATCATGTTGTTAGACAACAATGAACCTTCGAACTATGAAGAAGCGATGGCGGGCCCAGATTCCAACAAATGGCTAGAAGCCATGAAGTCCGAGATAGAATCCATGTATGAAAACAAAGTGTGGACTTTGACCGACTTGCTCGATGATCACGAGCGATAGAAAACAAATGGATCTTTAAGAGGAAGACGGACGCGGATGGTAATGTCACCATCTATAAAGCTCGACTTGTCGCTAAGGGTTATCGGCAAGTTCAAGGGATTGACTACAATGAGACTTTCTCTCCGTGGCGAAGCTTAAGTCCGTCCAATCATGTTAGCAATTGCCGCATACTATGATTATGAGATATGGCAGATGGACGCCAAAACAGCGTTCCTTAACGGATATCTTAAGGAAGAGCTGTATATGATGCAGCCGGAGGGTTTTGTCGATCCTAAGAACGCTAACAAAGTATGCAAGCTCCAACGATCCATTTATGGGCTGGTGCAAGCATCTCGAGTTGGAACATTCGCTTTGATGAGATGATCAAAGCGTTTGGGTTATCGCACTTATGGAGAAGCCTGCGTTTACAAGAAAGTGAGTGGGAGCTCAGTAGCATTTCTCATATTATATGTAGATGACATACTTATGATGGGAAATGATATAGAATTCTTGGACAGCATTAAGGCCTACTTGAATAAGTGTTTTCAATGAAGGACCTTGGAGAAGCTGCTTATATATTAGGCATCAAGATCTATAGAGATAGATCAAGACGCCTCATAGGTCTTTCACAAAGCACATACCTTGATAAGATTTTGAAGAAGTTCAAAATGGATCAGTCCAAGAAGGGTTCTTGCTCAGATTGCAAGGTGTGAGATTGAGCTCAGCTCAATGCCCGACCACGGCAAAAGATAAAGAAGAGATGAGTGTCATCCCTATGCCTCAGCCATAGGATCTATTATGTATGCCATGCTGTGTACCGCACTGATGTAAACCTTGACGTAAGTTTGGTAGGAAGGTACCAAAGTAATCCCGCAAGGAACACCGGACAGCGGTCAAGAATATCCTGAAGTACCGAAAAGGACAAAGGACATGTTTCGTTTATGGAGGTGACGAAGAGCTCGTCAGAACGGGTTACGCCGACGCTAGCTTCGACACAGATCTGATGACTCTAAGTCACAAACCGGATACGTGTATATGTTGAATGGTGGAGCAGATGCTGGTGCAGCTGCAAGCGAGCGTCGTGGCGGGATCTACATGTGAAGCGGAGTACATGGCAGCCTCGGAGGCAGCGCATGAAGCAATTTGGGTGAAGGAGTTCATCACCGACCTAGGAGTCATACCCAATGCGTCGGGGCCGATCAAACTCTTCTGTGACAACACCGGAGCTATTGCACTTGCCAAGGAGCCCAGGTTTCACAAGAAGACCAGCACATCAAGCGTCGCTTCAACTCCATCCGTGAAAACGTTCAGGATGGAGACATAGAAATTTGCAAAGTACATACGGATCTGAATGTCACAGATCCGCTGACTAAACCTCTCTCATGAGCAAAACATGATCAACACCAGAACTCTATGGGTGTTCGATTCATCACAATGTAACTAGATTATTGACTCTAGTGCAAGTGGGAGACTGTTGGAAATATGCCCTAGAGACAATAATAAAAGTGTTATTATTATATTTCTTTGTTCATGATGATTGTCTTTTATTCATGCTATAATTGTATTATCCGGAAATCGTGATACACGTGTGAATACATAGACCATAACATGTCCCTAGTGAGCCTCTAGTTGACTAGCTCGTTGGTCAACAGATAGTCATGGTTTCGACTATGGACATTGGATGTCATTGATAACGGGATCACATCATTAGGAGAATGATGTGATGGACAAGACCCAATCCTAAGCATAGCACAAGATCGTAGTTCGTTTTGCTAGAGCTTTTCCAATGTCAAGTATCTCTTCCTTAGACCATGAGATCGTAACTCCCGAATACCGTAAGAGTGCTTTGGGTGTACCAAACGTCACAACGAATCGGGTGACTATAAAGGTGCACTACAGGTATCTCCGAAAGTGTCTGCGGGTTGACACGGATCGAGATCGATTTGTCACTCCGTATGACGGAGAGGTATCTCTGGGCCCACTCGGTAATGCATCATCATAATGAGCTCAAAGTGACTAAGTGGTTAGTCACGGATCATGCATTACGGATGCAGTAAAGTGACTTGCCCGTAACGAGACCGAACAAGGTATTGGGATACCGACGATCGAGTCTCGCAAGTAACGCACCGATTGACAAAGGGAATTGTATACGGGTTTGATTGAATCCTCGACATCGTGGTTCATACGATGAGATCATCGAGAGTATGTGGAGCCAACATGGGTATCCAGATCCCGCTGTTGGTTATTGACCGGAGAGGCATCTCGGTCATGTTCAGATATCTCCGAACCCGTAGGGTCTACACACTAAGGTTCGGTGATGCTAGGGTTGTAGAGATATTAGTATGCAGTAACCCGAAAGTTGTTCGAGTCCCTGATGAGATCCCGGACGTCACGAGGAGTTCGGAATGGTCCGGAGGTAAAGATTTATATATAGGAAGTCCAGTTTGCCACCGGAAAGTTTTGGGGTCACCGGTATTGTACCGGACCACGGAAGGGTCCCGGGTCCACCGGTGGGGCCACCTATCCGGAGGGCCCCATGGGCTGAAGTGGCATGGGAACCAGCCTGGTGGGCTGGTGCGCCCACCCAAGGGCCCAAGGCGCCTAGGGTTGGAAACCCTAGGGACCGTTGCCCGAGGGGCATCGCCTGTTGGAAACCCTAGGGGCCGTTGCCCCGAGGGGCATGCGCCCCTGGTTGAAACCCTAAGGGGCCGTTGCCCGGGGCCGCCCCCCCATCTAGATGGGATCTCCAAGGGGCATGCGCCCCTAGCCCCTATATATAGTGGAGGGAGGAAGGCAGCAAGACCCGCATCTTGGCACCTCCTTCCCCTTGCTACACCTCCTCCTCCCGCAGACGCTTGGCGCCCCTGCCGGATCCTCGCTGCATCCACCACCACGCCGTCGTGTTGCTGGATCTTCATCAACCTCTCCTTCCCCTTGCTGGATCAAGAAGGAGGAGACGCCACGCTGACCGTGACGTGTGTTGAACGCGGAGGTGCCGTCCGCTTCGGCGCTAGGATCTCCGGTGATTGGATCACGACGTGTACAACTACCTCAACCCCGTTCTTTTGAACGCTTCGCCGCGATCTACAAAGTGGTATGTAGATGCATCTCCCATGACTCGTTGCTTAGATGAACTCATAGATGGAGCTTGGTGAAACCGTAGGAAAAATTTTAATTTTCTGCAACGTTCCCCAACACATTTCTGTAGTGATCCTTGGCTGAGGTATTGCAGCACCAGCAGCAGCAACAAATGCAGATTGCTCAGGCAGTGGCCCATGAACCCTCTGAGGAGCTCTTCTTGCAAGCTCTCTCTGAGTCATGTTGTAGACCATACTGAATGGTGTGTCAATTGGATCCAGTAAAGGATCTGGCTGGTTAGGGAAGATGTTCTACATAAATTCAAATAAGTACAACAAATTCAGTAACATTCGGTAAAAATGCAGTGAAATGTAGTGCAAATCAGATAAGTACAACAAATGCATTAAAATTCAGTGAAATGCATTGAACAGAATTCAAGTATTGTAAAATGCATGCACCTAAAGAAATGTTGGGTCATCATAGTTCTCATCAACAACCTCTACCCCTTCTTCAATGAGAGCCTCCTGCCATCTGTAATGCCCCTTTCTGTTGTGATCAGCTCTCCCACAAATAGAGCAGTGCATTGTAACACCTTTTTTGTTCAAAACCCTAACACCATTCTTGATCTTATCCTCTGGTGTCTTCTTCCTGTTTTTCTTGGGTCTACCCAACTGTTTGGTGAACACTGGTGGACACACCTTATAGCCATTCTGTTTCTCCCACTCCTTAGGGTCTGCAAGAGGGACAAGAGTGTATCCATAAGCTTTGAGATATGTCTGAACAGTATAGCAGTCATGAACCAGTGTCTCTGGGTCAATTCTCTCCTCCCTGCAACATGCTATGGAATGGCCACATGGTACTCCAGATAACTTCCATCTCCTGCAATCACAAGTGTACAAGCAGAGGTCTATAGTGTAGCTATTGTTACCAGACTGAACTCTGAAGATTTGCTGGCCAGCTTCTGTTACATGGCAGTTAGCAGCAAACTCTATGTTCTTATCTAACTTCTTCTTGATCTTGGGACATATTCTCTGGCCTGCCCACTTTTCAATAGCTTCTCTTTGTTTGCTAACAATCATGTTCATCATCTTATAGAAAATATAATCAAGCATGCTGAGCACTGGCATCTCTCTGCCCTTAAGGATGTAGCTGCATACAGATAGGAAGAAAACATGTTAGTATGATATGATAATTAGCAGTACATATGGGTTATATGTTAAAATCAAAACAACTTGGCAAACTGACCACCAAACTACCTGTTAAAAACCTCAGAGTTATTGTTGAGCAGGATGTCACATTTTGGGAATTCACTGAAGAATGCTTTGCACCAAGTTTTCCACTCTAGTCTTTCAGTCCAGTAGAAAGCAGCTAAACTGTGGTCATCCATTTTCTGACAGTTTTCTCTCCACTTCACTTTGTTTGGAGATCTTGCAATTGCCCACAAGTCTTGCTTCAGTACCTCTCCTTTGTGCTTCTCATTGAAATTCTGGTAAATATGCCTGACACAAAACCTGTGTTCTGAATCTAGCCAAACTTTGTGCACTGTATTTATTAAATATTTATGTTTGTCACTCATGATTGTGAAAGGAGCATTGTTAGTGATGTTGAGATCATCTCTGAGAGTGGTGAGAAACCACTCCCATGAACCTGTGCATTCAACTTCCACCCATCCTATTGCTATTGGGAATATGCAGTCATTGGGATTAATACCAACGGCACTGAGTAGCACTCCTTTGAACTTTGTTTTCATGTGACAACCATCAATGAAGATGATTGTCCTGCGGCCCTTTAGCCACCCTCTCTTACATGCATCATATGACCAGTACAATGTTTTCAAACATTTCCTGCCCAATGGAAATTTTGTGTCTTTCACCAGTGAGGTTGTGACCAGAAATGTAGACCCAGGGTTTTTGGACCTTAATTCTTGTCCATAGTCCCAAAGCCTACTAAATTGCTCTTTCTCATCACCATGAATCTCATTAAGTGCTTGCTTTCTAGCCCTGGCAAGCTTCCATATGTTAGGAGTAACATTGAATTCCTTAGTAATTTTCCTTGAAAATGTTGCAAGTGACATCTTCTGGTCATCTCTGAACTCATCCAAGAAAAACTGGCAAAGAAACTTAGCTGTCAAATCCTTCAACTTCCACTTTTTCTGACAGAGATGCTCTCCAAAGTAGGCCTTGATGACAAATCCTCCAGTCCTGTTGTCCTTGCTAGCTTTAAGCAGCCATGGGCAACCTCTCTGACAAACAGCCTCTAATCTCATCTTATCATTCTTCACCTTCTTGATTTGCACTCTGTTCCTTATAGAATAAGCAGTAAGAGCTTTCCTCAGCTCAACCACATCAGAAAATACCATCCCTAATTTAAATATAGGGGATTTCATGTTCACCTTGGAATTGAAAGCTTTGAACTTGTATTTCAGTTGCTCTTGTTCTTCAACGGAGAGGTTTAGGTCTTCATCCTCAAGTAAATAGTCTGGCTCCACCTCTTCCTCAACTTGCTCAGCTTCTTCATCAACATCAAAATCAATGTTGTCTTCATATAAATCATCATCTCTATCATCTATGTCATAATCACTATCACTGAACTCTGAATCTGAGAGCACTGCATCCTCTGCACCATCATACAGCACAGAGTCTCTGCTGCTCCACCATCTGTCAGCAAGTTATCTGCTGATGCACCATCAGTTAGCAAAGTCTCTGTTTCTGTTCCATTAGCAACCAAGTTGTCTGCTTCTATGTTATCTGCTGCCACCTCTGAAATGGGCTCTTCAACATTTACTGAAATGATGCTCTGAGAAGATGTTGCACTGGCTACAACAACATTTGACCTGGCCATCATGACAGAACTGTGAACTGTTGGCACTGTCAATACCAAATGTTCCCTGCAATTACTGATGAAATCTGCATGGTCAACCATTAGTGCAAGCACCTTATGCTGACTACTAGCTCTGATCATGTGTTGCACATCCTCATCACCTCTAATTCTCAACATACCATCTGAAATCATTTTGTCATGCATGCACCAATAAATTATGTGCTCAGCCACAGGATATCCCAACCATAGCAAGTGCTCTTCAATAGCTGAATATGAGAATGTGCCAGCATCAACATAGTCAATCACCTCCACAGAAGGATTATAGTACTCCATGTTATTTCTTGATCCACAGAAAAGCCCATGATGCTCAAGTTCCAGTGTAAAGAAAGGGGTGTCCACAATCTGTCCCATTGCTGAATCACAAACTGCAGCAAGAAAGTGCATTATGTAAGCCAAAGCATATCACATCTCAAACAACCTCTAAGTAGATAACTGAACAGTAAAATAACTGCAACTCAACTTAATAAATTCATATGACTAAATTGTGTAACCTGCAAGTTAACTCCAAGCAGCAAGTTCACTGAATTTATTCAGTTAACTGCATGCTGCAAGTTCACCGAGGAAATTCAGTTATGCATTCTTTTTGCAAGAAACTGGGTAAGCACAATCTTCAACCAAACTAAACCAACCACAGTCAACAATAGTATCTTCAAGACTGAATTCAGTTAACTGACCAAATTTAGTTAACTGATCTAGCAAGATAAAACAACAAAAAGGCATTCTAATGATGTAGTGGCACTACTAAACTGCTGAGCAACTACTAAACAGCAGGACTACAACTACAAATTTCATGTTTTTAAAAGTACAAACATGCGCCCTGCTGTTCAATGTCAACCCTACAACCAAAGCAAATTTCGCACCAATGTGCTCTGCTGGTCAATGTTAACTGGTCAAAATAATACATTGTGCCCGAAAGAACATGAAACACAAGAACCCTAGCTTCTTGGCGAAATCCTAAATTTCACAGCCTAAACCCTAGCCTGAAATCAACGACCACCTCAATAACCAGCTTCGCAGCGCCGGAAGCTGTATAGACACAGAAATCCACCGTAAATAACCGCAACGCTATCCAAAGGGGGTGATCCGCCGGTGCTGCGGACGACACGGCAGGACGATCAAACCAGAGGAGGAGGGAGGAACATAGCAGAGAGGGGGGGAGGACGCACCATAGTCGGGAGGAAAGACGCCGTGCGGGCGAACTTGATGCGCAGTCGGAGGAGGGACAACACCGGCGGTGTAGTCCGGCGACGACGCTGCCATGGTTGT
The DNA here is from genome assembly GCA_021605205.1 of Aegilops longissima. Classification (NCBI taxonomy): domain Eukaryota; kingdom Viridiplantae; phylum Streptophyta; class Magnoliopsida; order Poales; family Poaceae; genus Aegilops; species Aegilops longissima. The sequence goes on from CM038681.1 coordinate 73,632,953, forward strand.
TGACGTCAGCCAGCCCCCAGGGCACGCGGTCGGTGCGAGCAAGACCGCAACCAAGCCTGAGTGGATGAATGATTGGGGTGGGGAGGGGGACAAAATAAATTCAGGTGTTTTTTGCTTCCATGGGGACGAGGAGTACTGCGGGTTGAGTCGTGATAAAGGTAGGGGGCTAAGTGCAAAATGCAGCGCACTGACCAGCCAGGCCACTTGGCATCCACTTGGCGAGTTCTGATTGGCCCTGGACTAAATTTGCACATCCATGACAAGTTGAGGGATGAAATAATCCACTTTTTCAACTTCAAGGACCAAACCATCACCTGACATGACCTGCAGTGCTATTACCTCTTTGTTTTTCATGTGGCTGGCCTCATCTCGCCCAGACCGCGCGTTGGTCAGCGGGCGACAGCATCCTGCTAAAGCTACCCGTGGAAGGCCTCGTGTCAACCTCCAGTGTATCGCGTGGCTATGGCTTGTTGTGAAGGGGTATGTCAGAGTTGGTAGTGCTTGTTCTGGTTGCTAGGTGGGCGCTCATGTAGCGTCCACGTGGTGGGTATCCCTCCGTGACTGCACGTGTGGTGGTGTTGGGCACCAAATTCGGTGGTGCAGGGGTTGTCTGGCCCTCCATGTAGGGAATTAGGCCCCTCTCAATGCTCCATGGTGTACAGGTGCTAAGGATGCCACATAGGCAGAAATGTGATGTGGCAAAGAAATTAAAGAGGAGAGAGAACATTATGGTGACCCTAAGAGGAAACAGTGCTAAGCACGTGGATCTATGCAAAATGACTATCAACCAATAGACGAAGGAGTTTAATTATTAAACAATTCAATAAGAGGAGCTTAGCTACAAAAGCTAAGCAACTATGCATTGGGAAGACTAGTTGCTAAGATATTTAATATACTTAGCACCTCATGTAAGCACCTTTGCATTGGTAGTAGCCTTAGGCTAGTCAGATCCCGTGTGGTATCTTCATCGTCATTCTTGCCATGTTGGTGGTGTGCGTCGCTCTCATCCTCCCCCACCTCCGTCTCTCGTCCCCTCCAGTTCTTTTGTTTAGCGTCATGCGTGGTATGGCTTGTCAGCTCAGCCGTGTGCTACACATATCTGATGGGCTCTGGCTAGGGGCCACGCTACCCCGAGCCTGGTGCACGTGGCTAACTTGGACAGAGTTTGGGGCCAAAAAGGTGTCTGGCGGCAGGTTTATACTAGTGGTGGGTTGGTCGATACACTGCCTTCATTTGCCCCGGCTACACCCGCCCATCTTCTCGGTGTGGTACTACTCAAGTGGTACCTGCTTGCTCCCGCAAGAGGATTTCTCAAGTGTAAGGGTGAAGCATAGTGGTGGCAAGTATTCCCATAAGTTAGAGAGCCAAGGTTATCAATCCAGTAAAAGTCTTTCAAGCTAAAAATGTGAGTAACACTTGCGCACAAAACACACACACACACACTTGACCCCAACACGGCAAGACGGGTGGCAATCCCCTTGTCTTGCTAGTTACAAAATTAAACACAAGTGATAAAGATAAATAGTTGCAAAGTAGCACAACAAAGTAGTAGCAATTGTGTAGAAGAATTCAGTAATGAAGAATAGACCCAACGAACCATAGGTTCGCCAGTGACATCTCTCTCGTAAATAGGCAAATGGCATGGTAAATAAATTATAGTTGGTTAATTGACCAGATTGTAATATTTATGACTATGATCATTCATGGCATAATCCCATATAAGCATTACGTCCATGATAAGGAGACTGTTAATCTAACTGCATCTACTACTAATACTCCACCCCAAAACCGCTAGCCAGCATGCTTGTCAACTCTCAAGGTATTAAATGTGCAAGAAGCAAAGTGTAGCAATAAGCAAGATGACACAATGTAGATAGGGAGAAATCAATCAATATGATAAAACCCCATCATTTTATCCTTAGTGGTAACAATACAATACGTGTCTTAGCCCTTATTGTCACTGTGTTAGATCACCGCAAGATCGAACCTATTACAAAGCATCACTCTCTCTGAAAAAACCCATCAAACTTGGCCAAAGAGGATAGATAGATCGGAGAGCATGCAAAAGTATTTAATTATACAACAAAAAAACTCAAAATATTCAATTGATTTCGATGAACAATCTGATCATAAAGTGATAATTCATCATGTCCGAACAAACACACCACCGATTACATGGAATTGATCCAGGTCACTGTCAGAAGGCTCACGAGAACATGATACTGAAGATCCAAAAAGAAAGAGAACCATCTAACTACTACTACAGACCCTAAAGTCCTAATGGAACTACTCACACATCATCATGGAGGAAGCAAGGTTGATGAAGAAGGCTCCAACAATGGCTTGCCCCTCCGGCAGAGCTCCGGAATAGGCCTCCAGATTGGATCTTCGCAAAATAAGAACATGCAATGCGATAAAATTCTTCTAAAAATATGGCGAAGGGTTTCCGTATTTATATGGATTTATGGCGGTGGAATCAAGATAAGGCGGTAAGATTGTGCCCCACACGCCCTACTGGCGCGCCCTAGGACTAGGGTGCGCCGTGTGGCCGTGTGGGCCCACGGTAGGTCTTCTACCCCATAAACAATATTATGCTGCAATAATTTTGAAATATAAACAAAATGTAAACAAGGAACAAAAAGGGAAAGCTAAAAAGACAAGCGAAACTAAGGAAATGAATGAATCTAATGAACCATATACTAATAGGTGAGCCCACCATAAGCCCTGCTTGAGGCGAGGGGGACTTCGGTCTCACGTGAAAGCTATTTCTGACCCCTGACCCGTACAAGATGTAACTTGGTCTCACCTCTCTAGCTCGAATTTATTTCTTTTTCTTCTTTGTGTTTCTTATGGTTTTTCACTGTTTGCAACGGTTTTTTTTCTTTGTTTTTTTTTTCTCTTTCTTCGGTTATAGTCTCTCCTTTTTTTTCTCTTTTTCATTTTTTAACACGTGTCTACTTTTTCATATATATTATACATTTTCGTATGCATGATTACATACAATTTTTATTCAGGTTACACTTTTTTCAGTAAAATAACTAATATTTGTTTTCAAGTATATGTTTTGAAGTCTATTTTTTCATACCTATGTTATATTTGTATACATGTTTAACATTTTATGTATACAAGTTTTTGAACTATTGCAAATACATGCTAACACTTTTCTAATACATATTAGCATATTTATTTTAGTAATACAAAAAATATTTTAAACTAGGCAAACATTTTTATAAATTGTATAAAATAAATTTTTATAATGTCATAAATATTTTTTGAGATGCAAACATTTTTGAAAACTACATGAGCCTTTTCTAAACTATACAAACATTTTTAAGGTACAAATATTTTGTTAATACTAAGCGACCACTTCTTTTTACATTCATAAACATTTTTTGAATGGTACAGGACATATGTTTACAAATTTTGGGACATTTCTTACAGTGTATTAACTTTAAAAAAATCATAACATATTTTTGAAAGATGCAAACATCTTCAAAATTTCCCGAAACATATTTTCACAATACTATAAAAAAAGAAGTTGCACCAAAATTTATTTACACTACATGTACATTTGTAAATGAGGATTAATATTTTTGTGGAAGTATAACAAAATATGTTCCCATTTCATAAATGCAAATCAAAATAATAAATAAACATGCGCTTGGCTGGCCCATTTAGGCTCCTTCAGGAGCCTCGTGCTTGTGTCTCGTTGCGGGCGAAAGCCGCTCCCGTCGGTCTTGCATGAAGTGAAATCTAGACGTGCCCGAGTCCGAATACCGTCTTACCACAAACACAGTGTATAGTGGGTCAGCCCATTAGTAATTACGTCCGTATAGATAGTTTCTTTTAGTTTCATTTCTTTTATGTATATTTCTGAAATGGGAAATATTTTACTTAAATTTTCAAAAGTAGTCATCGTTCATTTAAAAATAATTCATGGAGTGTAAAACAATTGTTCGTGCACTTTTTAAGAAGTGTTTGTACCATTCAAACTAAAATTTTGTGGCAACTAAAAATGTTCATGCATTCTCAAAACTTTTCATGAATTATTATTATTCTACATGTTTGACAATGTGAAAAAATTCTTCTAATTTTAAAAAACAAGTCAAAAAGTGTTAACGCATTTCAAAAGTATGTTTGTGACATTATTAAAAATATTTGCATAATTGAAAATTAATGAGAAACACCATTCAAAAACATGTCAACTGGAGAATTTTCTAGTAGGTTCCTGATATGTCAAAACAATTTTGCTGGAAGCAAATTCTAGTATCGCTGGATACAAATTTCCATGGTTTAGAAGATTTGTGGGAAAATAGATCTCGAATTATTTGCTATATTAATTAGTAAAAATATATTTTGGATAACAAAATTGTTAAATTGTATGATTACATGATTTTCCTATACACATTGATGTAAGTGTATGCAAGAGAGGTATTCCGCAGATACATGACTTCTCCCGGCATTTGGAGGTGCTCCCTCCGTTGATCTTGACATCAGGTTAAGTAGTTGCCCTGTTACTATTAAACAGGGGTTCTTATGTCTCTTAAATAAAACATACAAGACCTTTCACTACTAAGCCATGGCCAATTTGCCATGCCATATGAGCATCATTGCATCAAAACTGCTTCATAAGGATGTGTGTGAAAAAGATACATGCACAACTCATGCTTGTCTCCTTGGCTTAAGATCCAAGCTGTTTTTTTCTGGCGAGTGACAGGAAGACACAATTGTCCAGAAAACTGAATACCACGGAAGGAATTGGTATTCAAAAGGAGACTCATCTTGGAATTTGATTTGCTATAAAATACTGTAGCGAAACAATATGCTCCATTGCTACGTTTCTAGCTGGGTCAAATGTCCATATTCCCCTCGTAACTTAAATGCCCTTTTTTCCTTTTTATTCAGGGCTTGTTGAGCTATGCCCTCAGCATGATGTCTTTCTTTTCTGTTCTTTGCACCTCTGTCCATTTGTTTGCGTACTTGACATCAGTGGCGGAGCCAGGGGGACCAGCAAGCCCCCCTAATGTCATTGATTTAGGCCTAGCACTAATGTAAACATTGACTTTTTTGCTATTAAAATGGTGTGTTTTGATGGAATGGCCCTCCCCAACAAGACTTAAGAACGCTCGGCCCTCCTCATCCGGATTTCCTGGCTCCGCCACTTCTTGACATATGTTGGTATGTGGTCTTGACTTTATTTTTAAAGTGAGTCGTGAGTCTTTTTTGGTAACTCAGATGTCGTATTTCTTATAAGACCACTCATAAAAGGATCAACACCCAAATGTTAACAAATTCATGGAAGCCTTGGCCACATGTCATCAAAGAATAAGAAACCCCGACAGTACCAAAATACTAGCAACTGACAAAGTACCACAAGATGATTGTGATTTTTTTTAAACATTAGTACAAGTTAGCTAGCTTTTCTGTTGACCAATGGGCAATTCAATAACCAAGTAAACTAAACTGTGCCATCTCAACTCTCAAGAGTTTTAGAACACAAATCAATATGACTTGTGCAAAGAAAAGAAAAAAGCTGAACTTCAGAGAACGTTTCTGCACTACCTAATACAACGCTGATTCCATCCCATTCCATTCACATTCGAATTACAAGAGCACTTTTCTTTCCCATAATCAGTGCACCAACTTCAATGCTGAGAAGAATTAGGATGTCACAAATTGGTAGTGAATGCAGATAGGAACACATCTGAGAGATGCAGGCAAGATAAAATCACGAGAACGCTGATTCCATTCCATTCCATTCACATTCAATCGCCCTTGCAGTAACTACACAGACCGATGGAACAACGCACACACTCAGAAGAAAACCGTAGAGTAGAGACTGAACCAAGCAGCAGCAGCAGCAGCAGCTCAGCCGCCGAATCCGTAGAGGGTGCGTCCCTGTCGCTTGAGCGCGTAGACGACGTCCATGGCGGTGACGGTCTTGCGGCGGGCGTGCTCCGTGTAGGTGACGGCGTCGCGGATGACGTTCTCGAGGAAGATCTTAAGCACGCCGCGGGTCTCCTCGTAGATGAGCCCCGAGATGCGCTTCACGCCGCCCCGCCGCGCCAGCCGCCGGATCGCCGGCTTGGTGATGCCCTGGATGTTGTCTCGCAGCACCTTCCGGTGACGCTTCGCGCCGCCCTTGCCCAGCCCCTTCCCGCCCTTGCCGCGCCCGGACATGATTGGTTGCGTGGAGGAGCTGATGGAATTTGGGGATGAGGAGGAGCGGTGGCGGCGGCTGCTGTTGGTGGAAAGGAGACGGGAAGCAAAGGGGGATTTAACAAGGGAGGAGGGTGCAGCCCGCCGTTGGATCGGGACGCAATGGACGGTCAAGATCACGATCCGGGGAGAGATGGCACGGATCGCTGGCGTGGCTCTGGAATTTCGTCCAGTGAGGCGGGAGGCAGCTCAAAACAAATTGGATTTTATTTTGCCGGTTCCAACCGAGTTGTCACCGGTCCTCTGTTTCTTGCAACGAATTCATTCATTTGTTCATCATGTGTGATAAGCATTGAAATAGAAGCAAATATAAGAAAATGGCTTCGACGTTCAGGGTGTAGATTAATTTTCACCCACAAAAACAGCATTGTTACAAGGATGATGTCGATTTTTTTTAGTGAATAGTGGATTGTATTACTCAACCATGGTTAAATGTGCCAAATTTTGCGAGGGCACGCACCTGCCAAGCCCTGCCTAGGCGCTTGAGTGTCTCGCAATTCGCTAAGTAGTTGAATCTTGTGTGAGGGCACAATAAGTTTTAAGTTTCGGTTATTGAAACTTTTGATTTTTATTTTTAAACTTGCAATTTTCTCGCTCGCTTTTACCAAGTTCATAGATAAATTTTATAAGCGCATTGTTTTTTCGGTTGTAGGCGCAAAAAATGCAATTTTTATATGTCGCTCGTACTAAGTTGTAAGAGATAAACTAACATTTATTTGGAAAAAATCATCAAAGCATATTCAAAATGGATCTTATTTGAAAGCCATACTCATGAGAACACGAATATGAAATCAAACTTAATTTGGACAGTTCGTTATAAAAGTTTGAAAATCAGAAGTAAAAAATAAAAGCACGCGCGGGGGACTTGATGCCCTGAGACGAATATGAAATCCAACATGTATATGGACGTGTTTAGTAGCCTGCTTTCACTGTTCGGCCCGCATGGCACGAACCTTAAAGCACTCCTGGGCCTGGCTCCCTGGGAACGCACGAATCGGCAGTTTCTCTAGGGCCAGGCCCGAGCCGTGCACGTGGGCGGCGGCGGCGGCTGCACGCGCGCGGCCACGCTTGAGAAGCCGCATTGCTCCCCGAAGCACCGGCAGTTATTAGCCTCACCGCCCCTCACCGCTCCCTCTCCCCACTCTCCCAACTCTCACCGGCGGCGGCGGATCGGAGCAGAGCAAGAAGACCGCCGGACTCCATCACCGGCGAGCGGATCATCATTTGGCCCGCGGCAATGGCGGTAAGCACTTCTCTCTGTGAACTTTTCCCCATTCGATCCGGTGATAGATTTGATCCATGGCGGAGGGGAATGGGGAATAGAGGTAGATAAGCACGTAGAGGTAGTTCATACGAGTTCATAGTACTTGAAACTAGTTCATGCAAGATCGGAATAGAGGTAGATGCGGATGCAGAAGGGGGATTGGGGGATAGGGGGTACACAACGGACGCCGGCTCAGCGCGGCGGCCGTCACCGGCATGTGGAGCGGCGGGTCGAGCCGCTGGCCTTCATATTCTTCTTCATCGTCATGCGGGTCAGTGAGTCGTCGTCGTCCTCGGCGGAGTCGAGGTCGAGGTCGATCTGCCAGGTACGACGGCCTGGCTCTGGTGCCCTCGCTGGCATCTGCACCGATTCTTCCTCCTCCTTAGGCTCCCCACCAATGACCGTCGGCGGCGCGATAGCCGTCTCCCAGTATACTGCGGCACGACGGTCATTAGGAGCCCAGTAGTTCTTGTACTTGCACCACTTCTTCCTCTGTTTAGTGTCGAAGGAGACGCCCTAATTCATGGCCCAGCGAATGATGTCAACTGCCATCGCGCCCTTCGCTGGGTCAGGAATCAGCGTCCTCAGCTCTTCTGAAGTGGCCTTCATGAGCACTGCATTAGATTCCTTCTGCATGTCAGGCATGGAGCCGAAGTTCGAGCACACCTCCATGGTGTTCTCGAAATTGGTGCGGTCACCAGCCGAACGCCCGAGGAAGAAGGCCCTCCAGCCAATACCCCAAGGGAAGGGGTTGGCGTTGGAGCTGGAGCTAGAGCTCATGGCGATGGGGAGGAGGAAGGTTGACAGAGAGAGAAGAGAGGGGGTGGGTAACTAGTGCTGGGCAGGGTGAGTAAATATAGGGGCGATGGAGAGGAGGAGAAGAGTGACAGCCATGCCGTTTTAACTACATGCTCTTCAATAAGCCATGAACTCTATGTTGTGTCTGACTCCATGAATTGTGTGCAGATCGAGGAGAGCAATGAGGTGGTTGACAACAAGGGCAAGCAGCCCCTTCACCCAGTGCCCGACGAGGTTGTGCTGCCGCCCACCGCCGAGGAAGACCCGAAGACACCTGAGGGTGGCGACGATGAGGGCATGGAGGAGCCCCCCAGCAACAAGCGCCGCAACTACGGCCACTACCATCAGGAGGATGGCCCGACTCACTTCTGCAAGATCATCCTTGCACCGAAGCTTGAGTGCATCCCCATGCCCCTGGACTTCACCATGCACTTCGTCGCGGTGCCGACGGAGTTCAAGCTCAGGAACAACACCGGCTGCTCCTGGAGGGTGACGGTGAACTGATGAACGGCAGGGTGACCCTGGATCAGGGTTGGGTCACCTACGCAGCCGTTCATCAGATCAAGATCGACTCCGTGGTGACGTTCAAGCTCCTCACTCCCGACACCCTCAAGGTCATCATCTTCGACAACGATGGCATTGAGGTCGTCAACAAGTGCGGGAAGCATGACGAAGCCTTCGCCGCCAAGGAGTAGGGTCGGGGCCTCCCTAAGTACTATCGAGTCTGCTTTGAATTGTTTATGTTTATGGTTTGCGTAGAACTATTATGAAGTGTGGTATTGCTTATCTAAAATATGCTCTTAAGTAGTTGATCCTCTGTTTATACTCTGCTCTGCTTATGATGTGTGCTACATGGTTGTGCCAAAGTGTGTTGGTGACCTCACCAACTAGCCAAAGAGGTTACCACACACCACGCGTTGCATACAACCAAACACCATGCCTTGGGTTTGTCCACTAACTGCAGGCAATCAAACACCAGGCAGTGTGGCTCTGCCCATGCAGGCAAAAGGGCATGCAGGCAACTAAACGACATGCAGATGGTGCATTTGAGGTTGCATTTGCATAGCTAGGCTGAGTTCAGAAGGCTATGCAATGCAGCTACTGTTAGCTACGGCAACCAAACACGCCCTATATAACAATCCATCCGGCTCTGAGCCTATCCAAACTGTAGTTCTAGGTTCAGTTTGTTAGATGTGACTTCGTCCTCACCGTTCCACTTCGCGCACCTTCTCACCATCAAGATGCCGGCGGACAACTTCCTCTATTGGCGTGCGTAGGTCCTTCCTCTTCTTCATAGCCACAACCTTCTTGGCTATGTTGATGGGTCGTTGTCCTGCGTGTCGTCAACTATCGTGACCACCACAGCGGCTGGTGCGCAACACATGGTGCCCAACCAGACATACACTACATGGGTTCAATAGGATTAAGCCATACTCTCGATGATTCAGTCGTCGCTAACCGAGGGGGTGGTCGGCATGATCCTCTTTGCGGCTACTACTCGTGGTAGCTCTCGACCGCCCTACCGTGGTGGTGGTGGTTCTGCTGGCGGCAACGTGATCCTTCCCTCACCACCGCAGCAGCATACCTACAACAACAACAACAACAACAAACGTTCAAGTGTTAGGTCGTCATCTGTTGATGGTTCGTCCTGCCCTACTTGTGGCCGTCCCAACGGAGGACGACCCACTTGCCAGCTTTGTGGGTTTCAGGGCCATGTTGCATCCGGTTGCCATAAGCGCTTTAAGCGTTATTTCTTAGGCATTGGCAATGATGGGCATAACAATGAGCGTCAGGCTGCTATGGCTACTCATGGTCCTGTTGGTGTCCCTCAAGGCCACACTCCTTCCTATCTCATTGATGCAAGTTAGCACATGGACACAACAGCCTAGGGATCATCTGCCGAATGAACTTGACAAGCTTCACTCCCATGAACCCTACCATGGCCCGAACAAGGTGCACACTGCCAATGGGTCTCAGGTATGCGCATCGAACATATTGGTCAAACCTCTCTTTCCACTAGTACCTCTAGACAACTTCAACTTCGTGATGTTCTTCATGTTCTCACTGTCACACGCAATCTTCTATCTGTTCCTAAACTTACTCGGGATAATGATGTCTTTGTTGAATTTCACCCTTTTGATGTCTTTGTTAAGGATCGCACAACGAAGGGCGTTCCTCTTAAAGGTCGTTTTCAACATGATCTCTATCCGCTTGATTTTTATGAAGATGATAAAATGGTGATGACTGATAGATATTGAACTATAAGAATGTATACGCCCCAACAGGGCGAAGGCAGTTAACTAGTATATGCTCCGATTCGTATTAATTTCGCAGCTTTACTACAACTTTATATTAAAGTTGTATTAAGGCTGTGACAATTAATATGGATTGGAGGGAGTATTATAAAAGAGTTAGTTTTTTAGGGAGTATTAACGATCAGTGCCACTTGGCGCGCTCTCAGCCATTCGCCACGTGTCGCACTCTGGACGCTCCCTTCAGATTTTTTTTTTATTTTTTCGCACGCGTTTTCGGCTTTTTAAACGGTTTTTTCCGGGTTTTTTCGACGTTTTGGTTTTCCTCGGTCTTTCTTAGCTTTTCGATCAATTTTTTTTGCGCGAAAAAACGCGTTTTCTTTCTTTTTCTTTCGCGAAAGTCACGGTTTTTCTTCCGCGAGAGGCACGGTTGTGCTTTAGCGAGAGTCATGGCCGTGCCTTTCGGAAACGAAAAAAACACGTTTTCTGTTTTTTTTTCTTTCGCGAGAGTCACGGTTTTGCTTCCGCGAGAGGCACGGTTGTGCTTACGCGAAAGTCACGGCCGTGCCTCTCGGAAAGGGAAAAAATACGCGTTTTCTTTTTTTTTTCTTTCGCGAGAGTCACAGTTTTGCTTTCGCGAGAGGCACGGTTATGATTTCGCGAGAGTCACGGCCGTACCTCTCGGAAATCGAAAAAAACGCGTTTTCTGTTTTTTTCCCTTCCACGAGAGTCATGGTTTTGCTTCCATGAGAGGCACGGTTGTGATTTCGTGAGAGGCACGGGCGTGCCTCTTTCGGAAAGGGAAAAAACCGTGCTCCCGGTTCAGTTTTTTCGCCCGGTTTTTTCGTTCGTTTTTTTCGTGAAAAAAAAGGTTTGTCAAAACCTATCAACATGGGATCTAGTTTTGAAGATCTCGACGCGAGGAATCCAATGCTGAAAACGGTTCGAGATTTGAACGCATGGTTTAAGAGATAAAACGTTTTGAATAAACGGATCTACGAAAAAAGGGAAAACTCCCGGGTTGCGACAAGTGGCGCGCTGCATGTGCGCCACTTGTCGCGATCTGGGAAAGTGAAGTGTTCTTTGCAACGAGTACTCCTTAATTAGTGATTTCGTGATTTCAACCTCTCTCGCGTGTGTTCGTGTGTGGGCTTCAATCTTTGTGGGGGAAAGGAAAGGAATAGAACGTCACTTTGGGCCTCCAGTCATGGCCTCATGGGCTCTGAGCAGCAGCGCCGCGTGATATCCGCGTCGTCTCTTGAGCCGAGCGTCGCTTTGGACCTGCGCTTGACTCACCGCACACCACCCCGTACCGCACGACCTGCGTGAGCAAGGAGGGCGAGATGGCGACGGCCAGCCTCCTCGGCTCGCCGGAGGCGGCGGCGGCGGTGCTGGAGAACGACGACCTGGTCTCCGAGATCCTCCTCCGCCTCCCCCCGCAGCCGTCCTCCCTCCCGCGCGCCTCCCGCGTCTGCAGGCGCTGGCGCCGCCTCCTCTCCGACCCCGCCTTCCGCCGCCGCTTCCGCATTCACCACCGCCGCGGCACCCCTCCGCTCCTCGGCCTCTTCGGCTCGGGCCGGGGCGTCGTCACGTTCCAGCCTGCCCTGGTCGCCCCCGACCGCCTCCCCATCGGCCACTTCTCCCTCGAGCTCAACGACGACTACATGACCCTCGGATGGCGCCACGGCCTCGCGCTCTTCTACCTCCCGGACTCGCTCCAGGTCGTCGTCTGGGACCCCCTCGCCGGCGCCCAGCACCGCCTCGACATTCCCGAGGGGTTCGTGCTCGACCCGTCGGAGGACCCAGTCAACGGGGCGGTGCTTCGCGCCGCCGGGGACATCGACCACTTCCAGGTGGTCCTGGTAACCAGCGACGGGAGACGACCAGCACTTGCCTGCGTTTACTCGTCGGAGACTGGGTTATGGGGTGATTTCATCTCCGCGCAGCTCCAATCCGCGACCATGGTCCATTGGGGCGAGCCCTCTGTGCTGGCTGGGGGTTGCATTTACTGGGTGATTTCCGTGACGAGTATCCTCGAGTTTGATTTGGATACGCAGAGCCTAGCTGTGATATTGGTGCCAGCGGACATGCTTACCGGCAGGAGTCACCAGTCCACGGTTATGCGAGCAGAGGGTGGTGGGATGGGTTTCCTCAACGTGGCAGACTTCACTGCCGAATTTTGGAGGAGGGAGACAGACTGTGATGGTTCATGGATGCTTGGAGGAACTGTTGAATTGGACAAGTTACTTCCCCCAGGTTCAGATAACGAAGCCCTGCGTATGTTAGGTTATGCCGAGGAAAACAATGTGGTGTTCTTCTGGACAGTTGTTGGTGTCTTCATGTTCAACCTTAAGTCATTGGAGCCCACGAGACTTTCTGAGATCGGCATCTCTGGTTATGGTTATCATCCATTCGAAACCGTCTATACTCCAGGTACTAGCATGGCTTTTCACTGTGGTTATAACAAAATTGAGTTATTCCTTTCATAATTGGCTGATTAAATGTTGTTTATGTCCTTTTGTGTTAAGCTGGCCATTTTAGGTAGCAGTAATATCACTTGTTTCTTTTGCTGCTTCATGACCTCTTCAACATATCTCTTCCCTATCTACAAATGTTGTTTCTAATATTGTTATTTTTTCATCGAACTTTGAACTATCTGCTTCAAGTCAGAGCTATGCAAGGAAGAGCAAAAACAATATGAACTTAGGCATACCGTAAGAGAGAATTACTCGGCGGCTATGAAGCTGTGAAATTATCAAACGGACAATCTATTTTGTTGATGTCGTGGATTGACCCCACATCCATTAAACATGATACATTGATGATATGAAATGGCATACAATTAATACCAAGATTGGCTAATTCTTTGTATAATAACTGAACCGAATTACATAGTTGCCTGCCTGCTGAAATATGCAAGAGATGTATAATGGTAGTGTTAGCGGATAGCAGCAGTGCAGTTTTTTCTTTTCAAGATGAGATGCATAGCAGTTTAAAGTTTAGACAACTACTATATATGAATAACTAGCTTGAACAAACTAAAAATGTCAAATAGGTAGCTCCACTGGTACTTGGAAGATTAAAAGCTAGTTATATTTCTTCTGTTTGATATTGTTGTTTCTGGTGATCTTGCTAATAATATTAAATTGTTAATAACGACTTGGTTTTTAATGTATGAAATAATTGCTCATTTTGTCACTTGTAGGAGACTAGGAGAGTCCTGTTTTGCATGTGACAGGTCCATCTGTACCAGGGAAAGTTAATAAATAAAGTTCAGTTCATCTTTTCAGGATATTCTTTTGAAAAGATAATCTAAATCTAAATAGTCATGATCACTTCTGTTGGTATGAATTATTTTGTGTTGTTCGGTATGGAGTGGAATGAGAATAAGATAATTCTGGACAACTTCACTTCTTTTGTGATCAGATGACGGTCCAAGTCTGCATGTTCTTCACTTCTATGATATAATGAGTATCTACTGTTTTGAGAATATTCTTTGAATTTGACAGCAAGTGTGGTTCTGTTTATCAATTCATTTTTTTTATCAAAACTATTTTGTTTCTCAAATTATAGCTGCGAGTTGATCCAAGTATCTTGTTTGTGCATCCTCGTATCTATTTGGCCTTTTGTTTTTGTAATGCCATTGGTCGTTTGACTTCTTATGCATGTATAACAGGCATTGGTGGTGGACAAGAGGGAACTGACAAGAGGCGCTCGTGGTGGAAACGATGTAGGCAACACATAGGAGGATTATTCAGTTGCGCTCGTGGTGGAAACGATGGAGACAACAAATAAGTATTGGTCGAGCAAGGTAAGCTTAACCTGTGCATGCAAGTTGAGGCATCTGAACTGTTATTTTACGAAAATGTCTCGCTTTAATTTTTATTGCTATTTCCCAAGTACCAAATTTCAAGAGAGTACTCTATGATTCTCTCTACAACCCTTTGCTCAACTATTGCCCACCTAGCAGCCTCCCATCATGCTTCCATGAATCGCTGTCTCCTGGATGTTTTCTCCAGGCTCTACTTCATTGCCTTCTCATAGATGATGTGTCTGCCATGTTAAGTTGTGGCAGAATGAAAATTTTCCTCTTTCCCGTGCTTAGTGAAAAACTTGGATACTCTTTCTTCATTGGTGGTTCTTGTAAGTGGGTGCTGGTAGATTGTCCAGTTGCGCTCGATTTGAGTGTCAATTAGGATGTGAGTGAGCGTTATCTGGTCAATGGAGTGAAATCGCCTAGTGTAACGAGTATCTTCATGTTCCCTTGGTACAAATTTCTGAATGGATCAAATAATATCCTTTGTACTGAAATTTCTTTTGTGATAAATAAAAGTTCGATGGACCATATGTTTGCATCCTTATCATCTTTTTTCATACATTCACACTTCCTCTAGGTTTTTTAATACTCCCTTCATAAACTAATATAAGAGCGTTTAGATTACTACTTTAGTTATCTAAACGCTCTTATATTAGTTTACAGAGGGAGTATATTATAAATGCATCTGTATAGGCAATAAATGTTCATGAAAGAAAATGCCTAATGTGCTATATATACAGCTTGAGTGAAGATCCCATATCTGCTAGCAAACTGATTATTACTATTTGAAGTACAACAAAGGAAATTCGGCATTGCTAAGTACTAATTCATGCACTACTTCCTACTAGCATTATTATTCATTTCCCCTCTGAAATTGGCTTGGTGATTGTAAATTTAGTACAACTGAGTCTAGCTAAACAAATCTTGAGTAGAGAAATGCCTAATAAGCTATATCTGCAACATGGCTTGGAATAACATTGAAACTCGAACAGCTGATAGATCAGTAAGCTTTTTTTCCCACTGGCATTAGTGAACATCTGTGGATGAACAATGTCGAGCATGATTGGTTGGTAGCCAAGAATTGGCTAGCCAACATTTTGGCATGCCAAAATATTGCAACTCCCAAGATTTGCCAATTTTAGCAAATTTTGTGAGATGGTCAAAGTAAGTTGGTGGCTAACCAATTGGTAGCCAATTTTTTGTCTTGCCAAAATGTTGGCTGGCCAATTTTTGGTAATCAACCAATCACACTCTAGGAGAATCAAATTTTGGTTGTGCCCTTGGTTGGCCTATGCCTGCGTTGATTATGTTATGTTATAATTGGTCAGTGTTTTCTCTCTCCTTTTTTGCTATAGTTCGATTAGCATGCTTATTAGCTGATTCAACTTGTACTGTTTTCACGACACACTCCTTCTAGTTGTATATACCCACAAAGCTGTTTGATGTATACAAGTATTTCGGCTCCCCCTCTGTTCTCTGTGTCTAGGTGTATATACCCACAAAGCCGGTAGCATATGTTTGGTTACCTCCTTGTTCTCTGAATTACTTGCTGCCAGTTTGTTGGAGTTGGAAGTGAAAACCTTAGTTTCATACTTGTACCTCAGAAAGCTTATGTGGTCGTATCTTGCTGCCAGTTTGTCTGAATTACTTGTATTTTGTAGTAGTAGTATGAAAGCTTATGTAGTTGTATCTCAGAAATATTTTGTGTGGATGCTCGATTTCACATATATAAACATGCCTCGGCTACATATATGGTTCTAATCATCTTTCACCTTACCACTCCTTTTTCAGGTCGGCGGCATGATGCTTCGTGTGCGATAACCACTTCGTATCTGGTGAAATCTCATTTGGTCGCGTTACTACATAAATACGGTTGCCAGACATATTGCTGTGCCTATGGAAGTGAAAATAGACGTATTACACGAACATGTGTGTTCTTATGACACTGCCCGTCAGGTTTTTCCTATGTACCGTATCTCGAGGATTGGTTGAATTGCGAATATGTATGTGGATATCTGTGGACGGCAGAGGGAATGTATGGTGATGTCTTTTCGGGAGGGGAATACGGTGATTAGTTATTGGTAAGCAAGGAACAAATTGATTTGCCCATGGTTTTACCTGCTCCGCATGACGACATGCACGGCAGCACAATTTCTCCCGATTGCGTGTTGTATCAGGCCAGGAGATTTTAATTTGGCGTCGGGTATCTGCTTATATATGTTCCATGATGTCCCTGCTTGTCCCATTTGTGCTTGTCTGTGCGTGTGTGTTTGTGTTGAATCTAGAATCTGATTCCGAGCTCAGTATCTAGAAATCGCAGTGGTTTTGATGTGTGAATTGCATCAGTAGTCTGACCTAGGAGCTGTGAAGAAGCTCCTCCACCGTGTCCAGCTCGGACCCCCGGCGCTTCTCCATTGTCTGCTTCTCTCTGAAGAAGGAAGAAGCAGAGGATGTGGGAGCGTCCTCCGTGCCAAGTTCAGAAACAGATATGAGCCCTCTGAAGAGAAACTGTCAATGCACTATCTGACCCTGAGAGTCAACTTTGAGCTTCAGCTTCAGCTCGAACTCCTCAGGCGGCATCAGCAGCAGCCTCGCGCGTCATTCCAGCTGCAGAGGCCCGCCGCATGACATTGTAAAGGTTAAATAAATATTGATGTCGCTAATGCAGGGGCAGCCAAAGCTTTGGTTCTCCGAAATGGCTTGGTGTTGCCGGATCATATGGGCTGCACTGCAGTAAGGTTGAAGTTGAGTCTGACTGTCAACCAGTAATAATTGAAGCGATCTGTGATTCCTCTTAGTACTTTGGTGCCGACGCTGCGGTTTATGCTGAATGTCTGCAACTAGCGGTGAATTTTCGCAAATAATCTTCCTTCTATTTATGTAATCGTAGTGCCAATCATGTCACTGATACACAAGCAAAGGCTACTTTCAGTTCTAGAACATCAGTTTATTGGGATTCAGATCCCCAGACTTCATCTCATCACAACTTCTTTTTTTCAACCGGGCATAACCCCTTTCCATTACTTTGACATAGCGGAAATACATAGTTCTCAAACTGAAACTACTAAGGAAACTAGAAAGGGGAAAGCGAGTTCAACGCATCCTTGGAAAACCCACTACAAGCACTCGTCATCGAGCAGCTTACCGTGGGGCGAAAACCCAAGAACACCCAAACACGATCTAGGCCTAACCAGGAATCCAGCAAGTCTTAAGATACCAAAAGGCTTACGCAGGAGCGACATCTAATGCTCATGCAGGAGCAGAATAAGCAGTTTTCATGAAGTAAGGCGAAGGACCCAAACAAAACACAACTGTCATGACCCAGCGCTGGCCGAGCTCCTCCCATCAGTCCTGCGCCATCTCGCCTGATGCCGCGCAGATCCTCATCATGTTTGAAGCGCTGGCCCTTAGCATTTTGGCCCCCCACTCCATCGCCTCCCGATCCGTTCCGGTCATCATTCCTGCCCAATAAGACATAAAGCCACACGCAGAGTAAATCGCAGTGAAAGGGGTCTTTAATTTTTTCTGCTCAAAGGTAGCTTGATTGCGGCAATTCTATATTGCCCAGCAAATGGCTGCTAGCACAAACGTGTATAACTTTTCCCCATCAGGGAGGAAAACATAGCACCATGAGAAGTATTGCCAAATATTGTTCGGGCACTTGTCTGTGCCAAGAACACAACCCACTGTCCTCCAGATCACTCTGGCCACGGGGCACGTAAAAAACAGGTGTTTCGACGTCTCTCTGTCCCTGCAGAAAGAGCATTTAGGGTTTCCGGCCCAACGTCTTCTACTCATGATGTCCCTAGTTAGAATAGCATCCTGGAAAACTGCCACAGGAAAATTAGGATCTTTAGGGGGATTTTAGCCTGCCAAATCCACCTATAATTGCACCCTGCCAAATTTCTCTCCAGATGGTCATAAACCGATCTGGTTGTGATTTTTTTCTTTTTGCCCAGGGTCCAAATCACCTGATCAGGTTCCTTTGATAACTTCCATGAATTAACTGTAGCTTTAAGCTCATTCCATTGATCTAGCAGTGATGGGTGTAGTTGTCTTCGGAAGAAATTATCCCCCACACCACTTCTAAATTTATCCACCGTGATTTCTTGCTTATTGCAAATGCTATACAACACAGGGTATTTCTGATCCATAGGGGGTTCATTATTTAAGGAATCTTTCCACACCCTTGCTAGATTGCCCGAGTTCATTACCACTTTCCTTCCAACTAGATAGTATTCCTTAACTTTCAAAATAGCTTTCCACATGGGGGAATCACTAAATTTGCTTTTGACCGAGGTTACCGTATCTTTTTTTAAATATTTTGCCCGGATCACCTCTTGCCACAGCCCTTGCTGTGTTTCTAACTTCCGCCACCACTTGGTGAGAAAGCTAACGTTTTGTTTTCGGAGGTCTTTCACTCCCAGACCTCCTTTGTTTTTAGACCTACAGATTCTGGACCATTTTACCAGGTGATATCTCTTGCGACCCTCATGTTCTTGCCAGAAGAAGCGCTTACAGTGTTTATCCAGCTTCTCAATGACCATCTTAGGCAGTAGGAACATGGACATATAAAGGTAAATGATGCTAGTGAGCGAGGAATTAAGAAGGATTAATTTTCCTCCCGAGGAGGCCGCATTGCCTATCCAAGATTCACAGCAGTGAAGAAATCTTTCATCAGCAAAGTTCCAGCACAAAGTTTCTTTGTAGCTGGTCCTACACGGTGCCCCTTATCTATGCCGTTGATCTCCGTATCGAGATGTGTGCTAGCACAATATTATCACAGCAGCTACATAGTGTTTAGTCTGAAAAGTGAAGGCTATATGAACAGTGAATTGATTCCTAGTAGGTATTGAGGGCCACATACATAGCTGCCCCCGTCACATCACCACTAGCTGCCAGCATAGTGAGCAGTGTCATTTGCGGGCACTGTCATGTCCGTTGCAGGCGCTGTTCTGTCCAGCAAACAATAATCAAAAGCAAGCTAGGCCTGTATGCTAGTCTCCTCGCGGCTCAGTGGGCGTTCAAAGCTGGTCAAGAATTCACAGGCTCACATGCAACAGTTGCTCTCATGCAGCAGCTTTGCACTGTACATGACATTGTTTACTCTCTCTCTTTTCGAACTTTAATCGATGAACATGCAACACATGCAACCAAAATGTGATAGGAGAGACAAGAGAATGGGTCCATGCAGAATTCTTTGTCCAACTGGGAGTGAGGCCAGGAGAGAGAGGAGTTTGCAATGGAGAATCTTTTATCTCCATCCCTTTGTCCCATGTGCATTGAGTACTAGTAATTTCTTATTCAAGGAAGTGACATTTAGGATATTTATGTGATATTTTTAGAGAGCAGACTTTACTGAAAGTGAGAAGAAAGAGAGAGAGAGTTGCATGTAAAGTTT
This sequence comes from Aegilops longissima, assembly GCA_021605205.1. Classification (NCBI taxonomy): domain Eukaryota; kingdom Viridiplantae; phylum Streptophyta; class Magnoliopsida; order Poales; family Poaceae; genus Aegilops; species Aegilops longissima. The sequence goes on from CM038681.1 coordinate 73,652,704, forward strand.
ATGAGAGAAAGATGCGCTGCATGCAGAAAAGAGAGAGAGGTCTGCACTACATCTCAGTCTGACAGGAGATGGGCAAAAAGAACGTCACATCAGGTACAGTCCCTACTAGTCCTAGCGCAAGAGATTAAGATTTGAGGGCTGGCGCCGGTTGCTAATTTTCCATTGACGCACACATCCACATGAAACTGAGCACAAAATGGATGGCTACGATAGTGGGTACCACGTAGGACCAGCTACAAAAAACCGCACTCAAGTTCCAGTGTAGGTTACGAAGAGTAGAGTAGCTGACCGTCACTCCCAAATATTTCATTGGGAAATGTCTAATCTGACAGTTAAACAAGTCTGCATAGAAGGCCAGCGTATCATCATCCCCTCCGACACATAAGATTTCGCTTTTCAGGAAGTTTATTTTTAGCCCTGACATAAGTTAAAAAATGTACAGTAACAACTTCAAGTTTACAACAGCCTCTTTATCATGCTCAAGGCAGATGACTGTGTCATCAGCGTATTGGAGAATGGCCACCCCATCCCTCAACAAGATCCGGCGCCAATCCAGTGAGGAGTTTTTCTTTCTGTGCATTGCGGTTCATTTTAGACAATGCTTCAACAGCCAGGTTAAAGAGAAAAGGGGAGTGGGGATCTCATCACAACTTGTAAATGTTATTGCTATTATACGATGAATAGAGTCCTATATGTTGTATAACATTATTTATTTACTACTATTGAGAAAGACCACAGATTGACTATTATTTTCATTTATGTCTTTGGATCAATATTCCGTATTGCGGGTTTTGCAGGCACTCGAGAAAAAGAAGAACACAACATAATATAGGAAGAGTTTCCCAAATTTCTATTGCTATTTAATTAAAGTTTTTTTTATCACTGGATGTGAATGCTTGCTGCGAGTTACTCATGAGAGCCATCATCATCACATACAAAAACAAGGTGAAAATTCCCATACACAGTTAGTTGCTCAAACTAAAAATAGATGAACTATACGTCCTGTCTAAAGTAAATACTGTTTCACATCGGACGAGATACACCGGCCCATTTCCACATTTTGAAACAACAGCATCACATCTACAAGGTTGCCACCCGACAAACACGCAAATTAAACATTTTGTGGTTGTTTTACCTGATCTCAAGCATTCACCAGAAAGCAAGAACCTGAACTTGTGTGCGTTCTTGACCAAATAGGAAGGAGATGCATGGCAGGCAATGTTAGCTTCCTCCAATCAAATGCAAGATACACAAAAAGGGTATAAAACATTGTTTCCCATTGACCCAACAAGTTACAACACAGGGCCTCAGACACGAGTCATCTTCAAGTTGATTTTCCAAATTGCTTGCACATACATACTTTAGAAGAAAGTCACAAGAAACACTCGGGTTTAAAATTAATAAAGCCCGATAACGGAAAATAACAAAGTCACATAGTCTTACAAGGCAAACCGAAATAACAATGATACAAACTGTGCAGAGTATTGAGACAAGGCTCCGACAACAGTTGAGCACAAATAGATAATAGATAAGTAAGGCAAGATAAATGAAGCTGGCGACGATTAGTGCATCTGATTTGCACATACCTACTCATCTTTGTTTCCAGGAAACTAATCAAGTAGGTAGTTATGATCCAACTATGGCAGTGACTAGTTCTGTGGTGGCCTTGCCAAGGCTGAACTTGGTTGCCCCTGTGCGAATCGCGTGGGACTTGATGTCGGTGATGATGGGTTGCTACCGAGCCGCGATGTGGCGTCTGCGTTGAAGCTTGGCGGCGGAGTCTTTGACCCTCTTGGTGCGCCCAGAGTGCTTGCGCAGCTCATACTCACCCATGTAGGTAAAGTTGGATTCCTCTTTAAGTTGAGCTTCCTGTTCCAACTTTCTCCTATATAGCTTCTCATCTTCAAGTAGAGATTCTAATTCATTGCCTGGAAACTCGCTTATCCAGCAAGGCGTGTATGGAAAAGATGCGTCTGTCTTTCCATATGGTATTCCATATGGTCTTCCATAAACCCATGTCCATGAATTGCCCAAGTCTTGAAATTTTGAGTTGATCCAGTCATAGGCTAGACCTCTGGAATTTGATGAATTCAAGAAGACAACCTCTTTATAAGGATGAAATCCAAGGAAAAAATAATGTCTGTAGTTTTCCTCTTCAACGACGTCTACAGACTCTTCAACGACGTCTTCAGGCTCTTCAACGATGTCTTCAGTGTCAAGAATGTTATCCTTGTCAGAGTTCCAGTCGTAGTCATGTTTCTCGTCCACTGGGGCTTTGTGCTCAGGGTCCCCCTTACGGACATTAACCTTTTGCAAGATCCATTGTCTGCCCAGTTGTTGAGCATAGTCGACATATTCAAAGGTCTTAAGACGGGTATGATGTTTTAACGCCCATTCTATTCGACCGCAGGATTCACTGAGATACCAAACCTGAAGTCGATTCAAGACATCAAGTATTGCACAATACACCCCTCGCGATGATCTCCCGAGATGGTGGTTGTTGGGATATCCCATCAATTCATTGGCACCTGGTAGTTTAATTACTCTGTACGTGTGATCCGACAAGGACATTCTGCAAACATAAACAAATCGGATAATGCAGATTAATATACACACGAGTGAACCATGGTGGTATACATTTTTTAAAGGAGAATGATGGCCGATGAGGAGGTTGATACCGGGTAAGATAGCAATTCTTGGTTTGGATGTAGAGCGTTCTTTGCCAGTAGACGCCATAATAACGACACTCATCATACCACGGATACGACACCATGTTGGCGACGATCCCTGCAGCCTCCCCTTCCCGAAGGAAGGTCGTCTCGTCCCATCGCTGAGTCACCGACGAGAATACATGGATGGGGTATGACGCGGGAGGCCACTCCGACTCGGGCAACGGGTTGTCATCGTCGTCGTCGGATTCTCCGTCGGCTGGTAGTCGCCGTGGCACGCGTGGGATCAGAAAGACCTGGTAGTGCGGCGACACGGCGGGCTCGAATGCGAGGTGGGCGGTGTGGTTGAATCCTGGCATGTGCGGCCGGGGGCGTTTGGGCAAACTCGCCCACCGACGGGTGGCCGGGTTGACGACGTACTCGCGTGGGCGCGGCAGTGCACGGTCGCTCGACTCGCGGCAAAGCAAAAGGCCTTCGCAGTGGTCCTTGACCTTGACGCCCATGCACAGGCAGGGCAGGAAATCAATCCCTCCGTCGATCGCCGGGCCGGTCGAGGGGCGGGAGAAGAACTCCGAGAAGTAATCCCCCGGGAAGTTGATGAAGATGCCGCGCACCGAGCGCGGAAGCAGGCTGCCGCGCAGGCGGTCGTCGACGGCGTCGCGCCACGCCCTGCAGACCCGCCGGGCCACGGCCAGGACGTGCGGCGCGAGACGCCGGAGGACCTCCGCGAGGGCGTCGTCCGGTAGCACGGCCGGCTCCGATTCCATCGTCGGTCGATCTCGTTTCGGGATCGCGCACCCGGCGCGGTGTTTTGGGGCTGCAGCTCGTTCTCACACTCCTGGATCTGGAGGTTCAGGGGGGAATTGGGGGCTAGGGAACGAACTGAAGAAGCGGGGATCGGATTTGCTCCACCTGCTGTCTCACGCTCTATTTAACTACTTGTACATCGGCTGAGAGAAACCCACACGCGCGACCTGTTCACACATAACACGGACGCACGCATGCCAGTAGCATTGGCTGTCAATGTGGTTGTGACAGTTGGCGAATTATTATTTTTGAGTATGGCGAATTTTATTTTATTTTTCTGAGAAATGGCGAAATATATTTGGAACTGTCTGAAACCACGTGTTATAATATAACACGTAATTATGCGGTTAATACCGTAATAAAACATTTAGCTCATACTCTGTTCGTCCTAAAAAGGTTGTTTTAGATTTATGTAAATACAGATGTATCTGGGCACGTTTTGTCTAGATAAAGATCGAGAACCAAACTTTTTCAGCAATCAAAGTGACCATACAAGTTTTCTTGGCTAAGCTAGCTTACCATACAAGTTTACTTCTTCACTAAGCAAGCTTACCCAACAAGGAAGTTTCACTACTAAGAAACCTTATCATGCACCTTTGCTTCACACCTAAGGAAACTTGCGATGCAAGTTCCTTATGAAGCAAGGTTTCTTATGAAGTAACTTGGTGACCAAGGAGTGTAGCAAACTTATGAAGCAAGGTTTCTTATGGGCTAAGAAATGGATGGCTATATATAGTCTCCTTTTAGGAGTATTTGATAAATAAATAAAAACACAAAGGTATCGAGTAACTCACTTGATCTTTTACACAAATCCACCAAAGATTAATGACCGAGAGCTCCCAAGTTTCTCTCCCTACATATTGTGTTCATTGGTCTCCTAATCATGATTGTGCAATTAGTTCTTCTATGTTATTGAATGTCGTGATTGGCAAGTGTGATCAAGTGACTCCAGTGTTAGCCCCCAAGTTTCACAACTAGAATGAGGTGTGAACCTCGGATAATGTATAACTCAGATGATAGATTGTATTTCGGCTCATCTATTTTTTTGTCTGCTTTTTTGTTGCGGAAATTGAGAGCATTTATTAAAGATGGTCATTGAGTCATCACACCCATGAGGCTAGTGACTAAGAAGGGAGGAGTTAAGTTAAGTCAATCCTCACTCGGCTGAAGCGAGCAAGCATGCTCCGCAGACAACTGGGTTGGGAGATTGGCAGCTCTGTTAACATGTTGAATTACAAATGGATTAGCTGCAAGAGGGGCATGCGACAATACGGACGATCCTGCCCTACCTCTTCCTTCTTGTTGCAGACATTCTCCATCGCTTCATTGCGCGGGATCCACTACCCAGATAGCCCCTAACCGACGACGCCCCGTGTCCCTTCAGTCAATGCACGCATAACACGCTCATCATCGCGAGGGCTAGCGTCGAGGCAACAACTTGGATGAATGCGATCACGGACATGTTCTCCAACGCCATTGGGCCCGTGATCAAATTCAACAAGGATGGTGCCATGGCCCAGGGGTGCCGCAGGACACCGTAACTCAACCCATCAGGCTGGCACATGGCCCTCGTGCTAATATTGGGCCCCAGACTCTAGCCTGGCTTATGGGCTCTCAAAGAAGAAGGAAATCGGCATCTGTGTCATGCAAGTCAAGGAGATCGGACCGACATTGGACTCCTCCAATCGCCATAGATTGCTTAGGACTCTATAACCCTAATCATGTTGCTGATAGTTGAGCAAAGGCTACTTTCAGTTCTAGAACATCAACTTTCTGGGATTCAGATCCCCAAACTTTATTTCATCACAACTTGTAAATGACATTGCTATTGTACAATGAATGAAGTCCTATTCCTGTACAAGAAAATAGCTAATTGACACCATCGTCTTGTACAACATTATTTATTTATTATTGGGAAAGACCACGGATTTTTTTAACAGATGAAAGACCATGGATTGACTATTATTATTTACATCATTGAAAAAATCTGCTGCGCCAAAGGTTTTGCAGGCGTTCAAAAAAAGGAACATGTTTCACGACGGAGCGTTGGCTGAAGCTTCGGCCAATCGCGTCCACGCGCAAACACACTCAACTACTCGCCTAGCAACACGTAGGATGGGGAGCCCCCCCACGTGTGTCTTCTCCCTTCTTTTTCCCTTCTGCCTGTCGCTCGTCTCTCTCTTCTCTATCCCCGCTGCCATGGTCAACCGTCGCCCCACTCGGAGGCCTCCCAGGGCACCGCCGCCATGGGAATCAGCCGATCTGGCCGCCCTCGACCAGATTCGCGTGGATCCGCGTGCATCGGAGCTCTGCCTACCTTGCCAGACCGGCCACGCCGGAGCTGCAACCAGCCATGCCGGGATACACTCCCGCGGTCCAAATTTGGTGGAACCGGTAGACGTCGAGGTTACAACCATGGTGATTTTTTGGTACAACCGACGAGCCTCGGTGCTACAACCTCTCGGCGAAAATTTGCTGGAACCGGCGGACGACGAGGTTACAAGCATGGTAATTTTTTGCTACAACTGGCGAGCCTCGGTGCTACAACCTGTATCGGTTTTTGCTACAAACAGTCAAGGCGAGACGACATATGACCTTTTTTGCTACAATCGTTGTTGGTTTTGCTACTACCAGCGGTGAATTTTGCTGCATCGATGACAGACGACGACATAGCCACCGGCATGGCGTGCTTGCAACCGGGAAAGGGGTGTTGCAACCATGGCCACAAGAGCTGGAACCGCAGTCCAGCGGAGATGCAACGGCAGTCTGGTGGAGCTGCAAGAGTACCCCTACGGTTGGGATGTTGCAGCTGCTTACCAGGCGAGCTGGGACTACGGTGAGGTGGAGCTACAAAGGGGGTGACCTCTTTTGATTTTGGGGGTGATGCAACTACGGACCGGCGGAGAGAGGTCGATGCTGGAACCAGTCCGATGGAGAGCCAGCGACGCTGCTTCCCGGAGTAGCGGCGCTCACCACCAGCAGTGCTGGAACTACATATCAAGGAAGCTGAAAACGCCCGAGGAGGAAGCCACGACCACTCAACGGCGACGGGGGCGCGGCGGCGCGGGCGGCCGACGAGCACGGGGGACTCAGGGGCAAGCGTGGAGTCATGGCTGGTCGGCGCGAGGAAGGAGACTGGCGTAAGGAAGAAGACACACATGTGGGAGGCGAGGGGTGGAATCGTGTGGTTGGGACGCGTGCATCGTGCGGCTGGGGGCTGACCGGCCGAAAATTTCGGCCGGCACGCCGACGCAGAGTACTACCCTTGAGAAAAAGAAGAACCAAACGTAATACAAGAAGAGTTTCCCAAATTTCTATTGCCGTTTAGTTAAACTTTTTTTCAATCACTGGATGTGAATGCCCGCGCTGAGTTACTCATGAGATCCATCATCACTAGTTCACTACGTACTACAAAAACAAGGTGAAAATTCCCATATACAGTTAGTTGCTAAAACTAAAAGGGTTAATTATCCTTTTGCCTTCAGTGGTGTCCATGTGCTCAGTTTTACCCTCAGATGCGAATTGTCATCAGTTTTGCCCCTAGTCCGAGCACAGCAATTACGACGAGGCCAGACGGCCATATTTGAGTCCATTCCGTCCGCCGGCGTTAATAGTTGTGGGTCCGGAGCTTACACGTGGGACCGCGTGGACGTGGGTCCGGAGCTGACATGTAGGCCCGTGCGACTAAATCCCCAAATCATTCTAGCTCACACCCATCCGCCCGCCGGCTGTCCTGCGCCGCCGCCGCCGCCACCTGCGCCATGCCCAAGACCTGCCCGCCACCAGCTGCAAGGCCTGCTCGCCGCTACCTCCTGCGCCACGCTCCACGGCTACCGTGACGCCCACCACCTTCCCGAGACGCCACGGGTGGGCGCCCGCCACCTGCTCGATTCACGGCGCGGCCTCCTTCCGTGCGCCCGGCCGGGCGCTCAAGGTGGGGGCTGCTGAGCTATTTGAACTAGGAGGAAGAACCCTAGGGCGAAATGGTGAGCAGCGGCGACTCAGTATTTGGCGAGGCAGGCATCGGGCGGAGATCCGCCAGGTCCACGATGGGTTCCCGAGGGTAAGTCCGCCTCTTGTTTAGATTGAGCTTAGTTGTGCATTTGAACACTTGATTCGAGTAGGTTTGCCCAATTAGTGTGCTGATTGCGTCTCTGTTTTTCGCCGGTTAGGATGGAGTTGCGGTTTGCTTTCATGGTGCACATTAGAAGGGACCGGTATATGTTCGATGCAAAGGATAAGAAGAAATACCAAGGAGGTTTTGATTATCGGTTGCCAATGGCTAGTAATTGGAGTTTCAGACAATTTGGGGAGGTAATTTGTAGCCAATATCCTTGGGGTTTGCTTGATGAAGTGGTATACAAATACTATGATGGGGAAAAGAATTGGGTGACAGTTAGTAATGATGAAGTGTTGGGGAACGTAGCAGAAATTCAAAATTTTCCTACGTGTCACCAAGATCTATCTATGGAGAAACTAGCAACGAGGGGAAGGAGAGTGCATCTACATACCCTTGTAGATCGCTAAGCGAAGCGCTCAAGAGAACGGGGTTGAAGGAGTCGACTGTCGTGATCCAAATCACCGGAGATCCTAGTGCCGAACGGACGGCACCTCCGCGTTCAACACACGTACAGCCCGGTGACGTCTCCCATGCCTTGATCCAGCAAGGAGAGAGGGAGAGGTTGGGGAAGACTCCATCCAGCAGCAGCACGACGGTGTGGTGGTGATGGAGGAGCATGGCAATCCTGCAGGGCTTCGCCAAGCACCGCGGGAGAGGAGGAGGACTTGGGAGAGGGGGAGGGCTGCGCCAGGGGCAAGGGTGAAGCTCCCATGTGCCTCCCCACTATATATAGGGGTGGAGGGGGCTGGTTTCTTGCCCTCCAAGTCCATTGGGGCGTTGGCAAAGGTGGGAGGAAAGAAATCACATCATTTCCTTCCCCACCGATTGTTATCCCCCTTTTTTAGGGATCTTGATCTTATCCCTTCGGGATATGATCTTATTCCTTCTAAGGGGGGATCTTGGTGCGCCTTGACCAGGGGTGTGGGGCCTTGCCCCCACTACCACGTTCATGTGGGTCCCCCATGCAGGTGGGCCCCACTTGAACCTTCTAGAACCTTCCCGATACAATACCGAAAAATCCCAACATTTTCCGGTGGCCAAAATAGGACTTCCATATATAAATCTTTACCTCCGGACCATTCCGAACTCCTCGTGACGTCCGGGATCTCATCCGGACTCAACAACATTCGTAACCACATACAAACTTCCTTTATAACCCTAGCGCCATCGAACCTTATGTGTAGACCCTACGGGTTCGGGAGACACGTGACATGACCGAGACAACTCTCCGCCAATAACCAACAGCGGATCTGGATACCCATGTTGGCTCCCACATGTTCCACGATGATCTCATCGGATGAACCACGATGTCAAGGACTCAATCGATCCCGTATACAATTCCCTTTGTCTAGCGGTATTGTACTTGCCCGAGATTCGATCGTCGGTATGCCGATACCTTGTTCAATCTCGTTACTGGCAAGTCTCTTTACTCGTTCCGTAACACATCATCCCGTGATCAACCTCTTGGTCACATTGTGCACATTATGATGATGTCCTACCGAGTGGGCCCAGAGATACCTCTCCGTTTACACGGAGTGACAAATCCCAGTCTCGATTCGTGCCAACCCAATGACACTTCCGGAGATACCGTAGTGCACCTTTATAGCCACCCGATTCGCCAGACGCTTTGGTACACCCAAAGCATTCCTACGGTATCCGGAGTTGCACAATCTCATGGTCTAAGGAAAAGATACTTGACATTAGAAAAGCTTTAGCATACTAACTACGATCTTTGTGCTAGGCTTAGGATTGTCTTGTCCATCACATCATTCTCCAAATGATGTGATCCCGTTATCAACGACATCCAATGTCCATGGTCAGGAAACCGTAACCATCTGTTGATTAACGAGCTAGTCAACTAGAGGCTTACTAGGGACATGGTGTTGTCCATGTATCCACACATGTATCTGAGTTTCCTATCAATACAATTATAGCATGGATAATAAACGATTATCATGAACAAGGAAATATAATAATAACCAATTTATTATTGCCTCTAGGGCATATTTCCAACAGTCTCCCACTTGCACTAGAGTCAATAATCTAGTTCACATTGCTATGTGATCAACACTCATAGGTCACATCTCCATGTGACCAACATCCAAGAGTTTACTAGTGTCACTAAACTAGTTCACATCATCATGTGATTAAGACTCAATGAGTTCGGGGTTTGATCATGTTTTGCTTGTGAGAGAGGTTTTAGTCAACGGTCTGCAACATTCAGATCCGTATGTACTTCGCAAATCTCTATGTCATATTGTAAATACTGCTTCCACGCTCCACTTGGAGCTATTCCAAATGGTTGCTCCACTATACGATCCGGTTTGCTACTCGAGTCACTTTCGGATAGGTGTTAAAGCTTGCATCGACGTAACCCTTTACGCCAACTCTTTATCACCTCCATAATTGAGAAACATGTCCTTATTTACTCCAAGGACAATTTTGACCATGTCCAATGATCCATTCCTGGATCACTCTTGTACCCCGTGCTGACTCATGGCAAGGCACACTTCCAAAGGCAGTACACAACATAGCATACTACTGAGCCTATGTCGAAGCATAGGGACGACCTTCGCCCTTTCTCTCTCTCTGCCGTGGTCGAGCTTTAACTCTTAACTTCATGCCTTACAACTCAGGCAAGAACTCCTTCTTTGACTGATCCATCTTGAACACCTTCAAGATCATGTCAAGGTATGTGTTCATTTGAAAGTACCATTTAGCGTTTTTTATCTATCCTCATAGATCTTGATGCTCAATGTTCAAGCAGCTTAATTCAGGTTTTCTATTAAAAAACACTTTTCAAATAACCCTATATGCTTTCCAGAAATTCTACATCATTTCCAATCAACAATATGTCATTCACATATACTTATCAGAAATTCTATAGTGCTCCCACTCACTTCTTTGGAAATACAAGTTTCTCACAAACTTTGTATAAACCCAAAATCTTTGATCATCTCATCAAAGCGTACATTCCAACTCCGAGATGCTTACTCCAGTCCTTAGAAGGATTGCTGGAGCTTTGCATACTTGTTAGCATCATTCAGGATTGACAAAACCTTCTGGTTGTATCACATACAACCTTTCCTCAAGTATAACATCGAGGAAACAATGTTTTGACATCCTATCTGCAAGATTTCATCAATCATGCAGTAATTGCTAATCCAATTCCAACAGACTCTTAGCATCGCTACGAGTGATAAAGCCTCACCGTAGTCAACTCCTTGAACTTGTCGAAAAACATCTTTAACGACAAGTAGAGCTTTCTTAATGGTGATACTTACCATCATTGTCTATCTTCCTTTTAAAATCCATCTTTACCCAACGCCCTTCGACCATCAAGTATTTCTTCCAAAGTCATGGATCCTCTCTCGGATTTTATGGCCTTGAGCCATTCGTCGAATCCGGGCCCACCATCGCTTCTTCATAGCTCGTAGGTTCATTGTTGTCTAGCAACATGACCTTCAAGACAGGATTACTGTACCACTATGAAGTAGTACGCATCCTTGTCACCCTACGAGGTACGGTAGTGACTTGATCCAAAACTTCATGATCACTATCATAAGCTTCTACTTCAATTGGTGTAGGCGCCACAGAACAACTTCCCGTGCCTCTGCTACACACTTGTTGAAGTGACGGTTCAATAACCTCATCAAGTCTCCACCATCCTCCCACTCAATTCTTTCGAGAGAAACTTTTCCTCGGAAAGGACCTAATTCTAGAAACAATCCTTTTTGCTTCCGGAACTGAGACTGGAGGTATACCCAACTGTTTTGGGTGTCCTATGAAGATGCATTTTATCCGCTTTGGGTTCGAGCTTATCAACCTGAAACTTTTTCACATAAGCGTCGCAGCCCAAACTTTTAAGAAACGACAATTTAGGTTTCTCCAAACCATAGTTCAAACGGTGTCGTCTCAACGGAATTACGTGGTGCCCTATTAAAGTGAGTGCGGTTGTCTCTAATGCCTAACCCATGAACGATAGTGGTAATTCGATAAGAGACATCATGGTACGCATCATATCCAATAGGGTGCAACTATGATGTTTGGACACACCATCACACTATGGTGTTCCAGTAGTATTTATTGTGAAACAATTTCCATAATGTCTTAATTATGTGCCAAAGCTCAGAACTCAGATACTCATCTCTATGATCATATCATAGACATTTTATCCTCTTGTCACGATGATCTTCAACTTCACTCTGAAATTACTTGAACCATTCAATAATTCAGACTTGTGTTTCATCAAGTAAATACACTCAAGATCTACTCAAATCATCCGTGAAGTAAGAACATAACGATATTCATCAGATGCCTCAAAGACTCATTGGACTGCACACATCAAAATGTGTTACTTCCAACAAGTTTCTATCTTGTTCCATCTTACTGAAACCGAGGCTTTTCAGTCATTTTGCCCATGTGGTATGATTTGCATATCTCAAGTGATTCAAAATCAAGTGAGTCCAAACGATCCATCTGCATGGAGTTTCATCATGCGTATATACCAATAGACATGGTTCACATGTCTCAAACTTCTCAAAAACGAGTGAGTCCAAAGATCCATCAACATGGAGCTTCTTCATGAGTTTTATACCAATATGACTTACATGGCAGTGCCACAAGTAAGTGGTACTATCATTACTATCTTATATCTTTTGGCATGAAAATGTGTATCACTACGATCGAGATTCAATAAACCATTCCTTTAGGTGCAAGACCATTGAAGGTATTATTCAAATAAATAGAGTAACCATTATTCTCCTTAAATGAATAACCGTATTGCGATAGACATAATCCAATCATGTCTATGCTCAACGCAAACACCAAATGACAATTATTCTGGTTTAATACTAATCTTGATGGTAGAGGGAGCGTATGATGTTTGATCACATCAAACTTGGAAACACTTCCAACACATATCGTCACTCACCTTTAGCTAGTCTCCGCTTCTTCCGTAGCCTTTTATTTCGAGTTACTAACACTTAGCAACCGAACCGGTATCTAATACCCTGGTGCTACTAGGAGTACTAGTAAAGTACACAATAACTTAATGTACATCCAATATACTTCTATCGACCTTGCCAGCCTTCTCATCTACCAAGTATCTAGGGTAATTCTGCTCCAGTGGCTGTTCCCCTTATTACAGAAGCACTTAGTCTCGGGTTTGGGTTCAACCTTGGGTTTCTTCATTAGAGCAACAGCTGATTTGTTGTTTCATGAAGTATCCCTTCTTGCCCTTGCCCTTCTTGAAACTAGTGGTTTCACCAACCATCAACAATTGATGCTCCTTCTTGATTCCTACTTTCGCGGTGTCAAACATCGCGAATATCTCAAGGATCATCATATTTATCCCTGATTTGTTATAGTTCATCACGAAGCTCTAGCAGCTTGGTGGCAATGACTTTAGAGAAACATCACTATCTCTGGAAGATCAACTCCCACTTGATTCAAGTGATTGTTGCACTCAGACAATCTGAGCACAAGCTCAACGATTGAGCTTTTCTCCCTTAGTTTGCAGGCTAAGAAAATCGTCGGAGGTCTTATACCTCTTGACGTGGCACGAGCCTGAAATCCCAATTTCAGCCCTCAAACATCTCATATGTTCCGTGACGCTTCAAAAACGCCTTTGGTGCCTCAACTCTAAACCGCTTAACCGAACTATCACGTAGTTATCAAAACGTGTATGTCCGATGTTCGCAACATCCACGCACGATGTTTGGGGTTCAGCACACCGAGCGTGCATTAAGGACATAAGCTTTTTCTGTCCGCATAATCGCCATCACAACTTTCAACTATATTTTCTCTAGGAACATATCTAAACAGTGGAACTAAAGCGCGAGCCACGACATAATTTGCAAAGGTTTTTGACTATGTTCAGATAATTAAGTTCATCTCACGAACTCCCACTCAGATAGACATCCTCTAGTCATCTAAGTGATTACATGATCCGAGTCAACTAGGCCGTGTCCGATCATCACGTGAGACGGACTAGTCATCATCGGTGAACATCTTCATGTTGATCGATCCTCCATACGACTCATGCTCGACCTTTCGGTCTCTTGTGTTCCGAGGCCATGTCTGTACATGCTAGGCTCGCAAGTTAACCTAAGTATTTCGCGTGTAAATCTGGCTAACACCCGTTGTATGTGAACGTAAGAATCTATCACACCCGATCATCACGTGGTGCTTCAAACAACGAACTTTCGCAACGGTGCACAGCTTAGGGGAACACTTTCTTGAAATTTTAATGAGGGTCATCTTATTTACTACCGTCGTACTAAGCAAATAAGATGCATAAACATGATAAACATCACATGCAATCAAATAGTGACATGATATGGCCAATATCATTTTGCTCCTTTGATCTCCATCTTGGGCTCCACGATCATCATCGTCACCGGCATGACACCATGATCTCCATCATCGTGTCTCCATGAAGTTGTCTCGCCAACTTATTACTTATACTACTATGGCTACCGGTTAGCAATAAAGTAAAGTAATTACATGGCGTTGTTCAATGACACGCAGGTCATACAATAAATAAAGACAACTCCTATGGCTCCTGCCGGTTGTCATACTCATCGACATGCAAGTCGTGATTCCTATTACAAGGACATGATCAATCTCATACATCACATATCATTCATCACATTCTTCTTGGCCATATCACATCACATAGCATACCCTGCAAAAACAAGTTAGACGCCCTCTAATTGTTGTTTGCATGTTTTTACGTGGCTGCTATGGGTTCTAGCAAGAACGTTTCTTACCTACGCAAAACCACAACGTGATATGCCAATTGCTATTTACCCTTCATAAGGACCCTTTTCATCGAATCCGTTCCGACTAAAGTGGGAGAGACTGGCACCCGCTAGCCACCTTATGCACCAAGTGCATGTCAGTCGGTGGAACCTGTCTCATGTAAATGTACGTGTAAGGTCGGTCCGGGCCGCTTCATCCCATAATACCGTCGAAACTAGATTGGACTAGTAACGGTAAGCATATTGAACAAAATCAACGCCCACAACTACTTTGTGTTCTACTCGTGCAAAGAATCTACGCAATAGACCTAGCTCATGATGCCACTGTTGGGGAACGTAGCAGAAATTCAAAATTTTCCTACGTGTCACCAAGATCTATCTATGGAGAAACTAGCAACGAGGGAAGGAGAGTGCATCTACATACCCTTGTAGATCGCTAAGCGGAAGCGCTCAAGAGAACGGGGTTGAAGGAGTCGTGCTTGTCGTGATCCAAATCACCGGAGATCCTAGTGCCGAACGGACGGCACCTCCGCGCTCAACACACGTACAGCCCGGTGACGCCTCCCATGCCTTGATCCAGCAAGGAGAGAGGGAGAGGTTGGGGAAGACTCCATCCAGCAGCAGCACGACGGTGTGGTGGTGATGGAGGAGCATGGCAATCCTGCAGGGCTTCGCCAAGCACCGCGGGAGAGGAGGAGGACTTGGGAGAGGGGGAGGGCTGCGCCAGGGGCAAGGGTGAAGCTCCCATGTGCCTCCCACTATATATAGGGGTGGAGGGGGCTGGTTTCTTGCCCTCCAAGTCCATTGGGGCGTTGGCAAAGGTGGGAGGAAAGAAATCACATCATTTCCTTCCCCACCGATTGTTATCCCCCTTTTTTAGGGATCTTGATCTTATCCCTTCGGGATATGATCTTATTCCTTCTAAGGGGGATCTTGGTGCGCTTGACCAGGGGTGTGGGGCCTTGCCCCACTACCACGTTCATGTGGGCCCCCCATGCAGGTGGGCCCCACTTGAACCTTCTAGAACCTTCCGGTACAATACCGAAAAATCCCTAACATTTTCCGGTGGCCAAAATAGGACTTCCATATATAAATCTTTACCTCCGGACCATTCCGAACTCCTCGTGACGTCCGGGATCTCATCCGGACTCAACAACATTCGGTAACCACATACAAACTTCCTTTATAACCCTAGGCCATCGAACCTTATGTGTAGACCCTACGGGTTCGGAGACACGTAGACATGACCGAGACAACTCTCCGCCAATAACCAACAGCGGGATCTGGATACCCATGTTGGCTCCTACATGTTCCACGATGATCTCATCGGATGAACCACGATGTCAAGGACTCAATCGATCCCGTATACAATTCCCTTTGTCTAGCGGTATTGTACTTGCCCGAGATTCGATCGTCGGTATGCCGATACCTTGTTCAATCTCGTTCGGCAAGTCTCTTTACTCGCTCCGTAACACATCATCCCGTGATCAACCTCTTGGTCACATTGTGCACATTATGATGATGTCCTACCGAGTGGGCCCAGAGATACCTCTCTGCTTACACGGAGTGACAAATCCAGCCTCGATTCGTGCCAACCCAATGACACTTTCGGAGATACCGTAGTGCACCTTTATAGCCACCCGTTATGTTGTGACGCTTGGTACACCCAAAGCATTCCTACGGTATCCGGAGTTGCACAATCTCATGGTCTAAGGAAAAGATACTTGACATTAGAAAAGCTTTAGCATACTGAACTACACGATCTTTGTGCTAGGCTTAGGATTGGGTCTTGTCCATCACATCATTCTCCAAATGATGTGATCCCGTTATCAACGACATCCAATGTCCATGGTCAGGAAACCGTAACCATCTGTTGATTAACGAGCTAGTCAACTAGAGGCTTACTAGGGACATGGTGTTGTCCATGTATCCACACATGTATCTGAGTTTCCTATCAATACAATTATAGCATGGATAATAAACGATTATCATGAACAAGGAAATATAATAATAACCAATTTATTATTGCCTCTAGGGCATATTTCCAACATGAAGAGCTAGCTACCATGTTTGTTAGGCATAAAGAGAAAGATAATTTTCATGTGAGGCTGCAAGTTGATGTGCTTGAGCAGGCATTTGGACCTAGGATGGCGGGTGCAACATCTCGAGGAGAATCAAGTCGTCGTAATGGCATCTCTAGCCAGAACAGTTCAGTTGGTGCACGGCGACGTGGTGGCTCGACAAGTGTGGGCAACAGCAGTAGGGTCCCCTTGAAGTGGAGCCCGATGGCTACAATTCAGGGGTTGATGAAGAGAAGTTATATTCGATGTTATTAGGAATTTACGACGGCACCTCGGATTGAAAACCAAGATGAGGCTCACAATGCAGTCCGTGTGGATGATGACGCGATGGGTGAGGACGAAGACCTTGCAGCTGTTGAATGGGACCCTTTGAACCCTCAAATGGAAGAAGGTACAGTTTTGCATCCATGAATGAGTGTAGAAATGCACTTGTGACATATTGCATCAAGGTAGAACGTACTTTCAAAGTTGACAAGAGCGATCAAGCACGCTACAGAGTGCAATCGTCCGACCGAGGGTTGTCCATGGAGGCTGCTTGCATCTAAAATGCGGAATAGCACTAATGTTCAGGTCAAAGTGAACCCTTTTAAGCACACATGCCAGAATCAACCCTTAGGAAGGATACAATCAGAGAGCCAAGTCAAGATGGGTGGCAGAAGAAGTAAAAAAGTGGGTGAAAGAAAACCAACAAGTGGGTCCAAAGGAATTGCGAAGAACATCAAAGATAAGTTCAAGATAAATTTACCATACATGAGGTTGTTCAATGGTAAACAACATGCTATGGATTCTATTTA
This sequence comes from Aegilops longissima, assembly GCA_021605205.1. NCBI lineage: Eukaryota > Viridiplantae > Streptophyta > Magnoliopsida > Poales > Poaceae > Aegilops > Aegilops longissima. Next base: position 73,669,939 of record CM038681.1, read on the forward strand.
TGGTAACTGGCGGGAAGTTTTCAATTGTTGTATTCATTCAAAGGTGAAGTGGAGAGGACAAGCCCAGGTAGTATTGTAGATATTGATCACCACACCGTGGAGTACACATTCGTGGGAGTGACAAAGACCAAGGAATGCTTTAGAAGGGTTTTGTGCCTTTGAGGCTTGTCGCTGGGTTTTTTGGCAGGCTGCAGGCCTTATTTGGCTATTGATGCCACTTTTCTCACAGGGAGGTTTAAAGGACAGTTAGTAGCAGCTTGTGCAGTTGATGCACATAGTTTTGTATTTCCAGTTGCATATGGTGTGCTGGAGATAGAGTCTGAGGAGAGCTGGACTTGGTTTTTGCATAATCTCCGCCGGGCTATTGCACATCCCAATGGGTTGGTCATTCATACAGATGCCTGCAAAGGTTTAGAAGTGGCCGCGGACAATGTGTTCCCTGGAGTAGAGCATAGGGAATGCAATGCATGCGTCACCTTGCTGCAAATTTCATGAAGAAATTCAAAGGAAAGGTGTATACCGACAATTTATGGCCAGCATCTTTGACATGCAGTGTGAAGAAGCACAACTACCACTTGAGGCAGTTATACATGAATCCCAATGTGAAAGAATACTTGGAAACACACCACTCCAAGTTATGGGCCAGAAGCCAATTCAGTGAAGTGAGCAAAGTTGACTATGTGCACAATAATCTAGCAGAGTCTTTCAACTCAACGATTCGAAAACTAAAGGGTCATTATGTGGTGGATTTGCTTGACAGGATAAGGATAGAATACATGCAGAAATTTCATTATCGTGCAGGAATAGCCGAGGCAAAATTCATGGGCTACATTATCATCCCTGCCGTGATGAATGAACCAAGCGAAAACAACAGCTTGAAATGAACATGGCGCTTTGCTCGGTACCACAGCAGAGATATCATATTTGGATAAAGAGAATAGGGAATGGAGATATCCAAAGGATTTAGAAGCTAGAACTTGCAGTTGTAGGCAATGGCAGATAACTGGGTTGCTATGCATTCATGCCTTGTTTTTCATCACTTCTCTCCAGTGTCCAGCAGGGAACATACATCAAGATGTGCATGATTACTACTCTGTTGCAAGGTTCAAAGCCACATATGCTTATGCCTTGCCTGCTATGGAGGGAAAACAACAATGGGACATAGTGGACCCTGGATTCAAGCTTTGCGCTCCAGCTCAAGAGAGCAGCAGGTAGACCAAGGAAGAGTCGAATCAGACCTCGCAGCCGAAGGAGCTGGACTTGGAGCGAGGAAGCGAGGTGAACAAGGTCCGTGGGTCTGGTCATTTTGGTAAGTATTGTGATAACACAGAGATCCAGCGCTCGGAGAGAGTTTCATGAAGGCTTCATGAAAATGTTGGTCAGCAGCGGTTGCCTCAACGATGATGAAAATGATGGTCAACAGCCGGTTGCATCAGATGAGGATTTTGACGAGGTTCCAAATGATGATGGTCAACAGCCGCATGATTTTGACGATGATCCAAAATATCCTCCAAATAATGATTCAAGTGAGGCTCCAAATGGTGATCCAAGTGAGGCTCTAAATGGTGATCATGGTGATCCAAGTGAGGCTCCAAATGATGATCCAAGTGAGGCTCCAAATGATGATCCAAGTGAGGCTCCAAATGATGATCCAAGTGAGGCTCCAAATGGTGACCAACCTTCTGTTGTTGTGAGGTATGCTAGGTATGTAAATCTTGCAAGGGTCAAATACTACTGTACATCTATCACTTGACACGATCTCATTACCGTTTAGTTTGGACCCTTTATGTTTTGCACAGCTCTATGGTAGGTTTGAAGAAGACGCGCAAGGTACCGACAACCAAGAGAAGAAGAGAAGAAACAATGAGCACAAGGTGCACGAGGAGCAAAGTGATGGCAAGAAGCTCAAGGAACAGATAGAAGCCCCAACGCTATCTATGAACAACTATGAAACATTATGAATAAGGAATGATGTTGTATTATGAAACATTTATCACTTGACATGTTGTATTTCTGTTGGATGATGTTGGACCTCTGTTAGAAGTATGTTTGACATGATGTTTAAATATCTGTTGGATGATGTTTGAATGAGCACATGGTTTTTCCTTTTTTTGATTTTTTTGAATTTTGTTTTGCTCATTTAAATTCTGGTCAAACCTAACTTTGACCAAGATTTAAACAAGTCTAAAACATCAAAATGAAAAACTAAGCCTGGATACTTCTTAGTCAATCCAAAATGAAGTTGTGGTGAGGTTTTTGAAATTTTCATGAAAAATGTGCTAAAAAGAGGGGTCCAAAGGTAGGGTAAACGGCCTCATTTCTAAGCAAGGTTTTTTTCGACCTTATCTAAATCAGCCAAATAACTTTCCTACACATATATTCTATATGTACAGACTATGTGCGCTGGTTTTTCCATTTTTTGATTTTTTTAAATTTGTTTTGCTCATTTGAATTCTGGTCAAACTTAACTTTGACCAAGATTTAAACAAGTGTAAAACATCAAAATGAAAAACTAAGCCTGGATCCTTCTTAGTCACTCCAAAATGAAGCTGTGGTGAGTTTTTTGAAATTTTCATGTTCATTTCCCCAAAACACTTCTCTTCACTTCATACAAGAGAGTTTGAGATACTCGAGATATCATACAATACACATGAACTTATCATTTAAATGTATGTAAAGCTTGTTTATCAACTTAAATCGTTAGTATATGACATAAGAAGACTATGTGCTTGAGGTTTTTCATTTTCTGATTTTTATTTAATTTATTATGCTCATTTGAAATCTGGTCAAACATAGCTTTGACTGCTCCAAACCCCTCCCAAACCCCGCTAACCCTAGCGCTGAATAAGGACCGTTCATCTAACCCTAGCGGCGATCAAGGGCCGTCGATCTAACCCTTCTAGAAGGAATCTGCGAGGAGGAGGGGGGCGATCCGCGAGATGCAATCTGATTGGCTGGGAGATTGTTTTTTTAACAAATATCGGGCGCGCTGGATGGACCGTTGGGCCGTCTCGTTGTCTGGGCCTGAGACCGCAGTAAATAGCCCATCTCAGCCTTTCCAGGCCTTGCATGCATGGAGGCGGCTACGTGGGTTTGCGCATGCGCGGGAGGCGGCGACGTGCATACATGCGAGTGAGGCAAGCGAGGCGCGCTAGGCGAGCTAGGCTAGCGAGGCGAGCTAGGTGGTTCAGGGCAGTGGTTCAGGGCAGCGATTCACATGCACTGCCCGGTCAAAGATGCATCGTTTTCGTGCAAAAATTTAAGTGTGCAAAACGTAACGGATACACACACGCGTCCGGATTCACACACGCTTCACACACGCACTGCTTCTCATCCTTTCTACCCTTCTCTCTTCCTCTCCCACCCACAGCCTATAAATGGGGTGCCTCTTCCTCTCCCACCCACAAGCCAGATCCGATCCTCTCCAACTTCAAACACCCAAGCGAATCCGAGCCTCCCCAAGCGAGACCAAGTGAAGAAGATGCAGCTCAACGGGCCGACCTTCACCGTCCACTTTGTGGTGCCGGAGCTGCGCTACCCACCGGGCGTGCTCGTGGAGAGGGAGCTCCGTGTGTGGGCTATTTCAAGGTGGAGGGGTTCCGTCGAATCACCCACGCCTTCCTCAGAGCCGGCTATGCCCACCTCCCACGGGCTCGCCGAGGATGTTCACCTCAACGAGGTTCGTGACAGCAAGGCGCCCTCCTACTGCTCACGGTCACCGCCACCAACCCATTTGACGCCACAGCTCCTCGGCCAAGTCTTTTGGTGCGGTTATGAGGCCATCTTCTTCACCATCTACAACATCTACACCAACTCTGAGCGCATCTTCCCGCCTCCAGCCAGATGCACTCCCTTCCCTACGACGACGGGAGGAGGTGTGAAGATGAAGACGGTGTTGAAGGGGCGCGCGCGGCCAAGGTGGAAGAAGGAGGTCAAGATGAAGATGTTCAAGCCCGGAGTCAAGCTCGTCATGTTTGGTTTTTTTATTTTGTTGCTTTTCTATGTCATGTCGTGTCGTGTCTTGTTTCGTCATGTGTCCGTGAACTGTCCGTGAACTTATCTAAGTTATTGTAATGGTACGGTGTGTTCCATCTTATTATGTGTGTTAAAAAATGTCCGTGCCCAAACTTATCATTTCTTCCCTAAACAAGTCATGAAGTTCGAGAACTTGTGGTTTTCGGAGGGTGAGAAGCCCTCTGTTTCATTCAAACAAAAGTCATGAACTAACATGCAAATTTATTCCTTTAAATCCTAAACCAAGTGCCACTCTAACCCTAAACCAAGTGCCACTCTGACCAAAATCATGTGGTAGTGCAACATACATTTTCAACCTTCCAACCCTCCAAAATTTAAGTGCAAAACAAAATAAAACCACTCTCACGCGTGTGCAAACATTCACGGTCTCACTATTTTTTTAAAAAATTCACAGTCTCACTATGTATACCTTCCTTCCCTACCCATGTCAAAGTCTTGCCATCTGTCCTAGCGGTTATCAGCAAGAGCCCTAAACACCACAAACCCACGCGGTCCTGGGTTCGAGTCACCAGCCGCACTAATTTTTGTGCATTTTCCACCCTTCATTTTTGGGTTTTAGACATATTATGTTTTTCTCAATGTAATGCCCTTAAAAATGTTCATTTATTTTGGCACTGCATAAACCTCTACCAGAGCTGAGGCACATTTTCCATGACATTTTGGTCTTTGATTTAAATCACGGTGTATTTGAATTGATTAATTAACAGCTCCAAAAATTTCTAACCTTAATTGTTTGGCTCGAATAATTCAATTAGCTTCCACAAAAGTTTCAGATTATGATTTACTGCCTAAATTAAACCAGAATAGAAAACAGAAAATACGCAAGAAAACCCCTGAATGGGCCTAATTAGATGCAGTTGGCCCATTAGTCTAGCCTGCACTTGGCTCTCACGCCTGAATTTGGCCCAAGAGCAACCTTTTTTTGGACAGAAAGGCAGAGCAGAGAGCTGCATTTCATTGATCAAAAGTTTCTGAATTCCTAATTTCTTCTCTTTTTTCCAACATATTTAAATGTTGGTCACTTCTTCTCTTTTGTTTCAACATTTAAACAACTTTAACCAACATTTAAACTAGGTGAATTTCTCAAACAATTTCAAGATTACAAATTCCTTCATAATTCATGCCTTTCCATACATTTTCAACATTACAACCAAGTCACGATGACCATACCTACAAATGCCCAAAAGTATTTGCAAATGGGTATTGGTAGTGCTTGATCTTCAAGCTTCCTAACCTTCTTCTTCAACATCCTAAGCTCAATAGCTAGCTCTCTGTCGCGTGCTTCGCCATCCATCTCTTCTTCCGGAGCTCGTGGTGTGGCCATTGCCGTCGTGGCAGCATGCGCAACCATTCTTCATGCTCTTCTTGCGGTTCATTCATCGAGTCTTGGCGAGCATCGACCCAAAGAAAGAAGCATGTCACCTGCATGAACACCAAAGCAGATCAACCCATTGCTCAAACATCCCGACGACGAAAATGGTGCAATTGCCCGATTCTTACCCCATTCTCGCTGCACACGAGAACGGACGATTCTGGTTCCTCGGTGTCCGAGAAACCTTCGATCAACGCCCGCCCGCACACGCGGACAGACGAAGACAGGCATGTCCACACGCGTTCGGCTCAGATCCGCGAGGTGGCGCGGAGCTTGAGGAAGACATGGAGCTCGGAGCGAAGGGGATCTCAACGCCGCCGCGCCTCCATCGCTAGCTTCCCACCGCCGCCTCCACAGCTAGCTTCCCGCCGCCGTGCTCTCTCGCCGTGGTCACCGCCGTTTCTCTGTCACCGTGGTCACCACATTGCCGCCCTTATATAGCACACCCGCCAACGGCTCTCGCTCAACGGCTCTTTGCTGGGTCCCACAAGCCACGCATGCAACGGTCTGAATAAAATTGGCCGTTTCTGCCGCCTGGTCCCACCTGTAAGGGCCGAGTCAAAAGGTTGACCTGACGGAGACGGCAGAGTTCACGGAACGAGTCGGTGCGCACGGACTAGGGGCAAAACTGAGGACAATTCGCATCCGAGGGCAAAACTGAGCACATGGACACCACTGAGGGCAAAAGGATAATTAACCCAAACTAAAAATAGGTAAACAATATATCCTATCTAAAGTAACCCTGTTTCATATGAGGTACAGCTTATTTGCACATTTTGAAACAACAGTGTTGAGATTATCATGATCACATGTACATTAGGCGGCTATGATCTCCTTATATTATTTTCTAGTCTACAGATATCTCCCGTTCCTTTCCTTCTATAGCGGATATGGTTGAGATATTTCTATCTATGTACTCCATATATGCTACGGCATACGATCAATGAAAATATTCACAATCCATATGGTATCAGATACTGCATACCTTTCCTAACCTAACGCTTCTGATGCTGCTGCCTCACCTGCGCCGCCACCGCCTCCCTGCCACCGCAAATCCTTCTGCCGCTGCATCTCCTACCCTACCCCGGCCGCTGCTCTCCCTTGCCACCGCCGCCCACCCTCCCTTTTCCATCTACCCGAGCCACACCCTAACCCCTACCTCCCATCGCCACCATGTCCATCGCCTCCTTCTCCCTCTCTGGTGGCTTGAACCCCTTCGCCATCCCCGACCCCGTTCCCGCCAAGGACATCCGCAACATCGACATCCTCGCCCGTGTGCCCGTCCGTCTCTCGCAGGAGGATTTCTCCTATTATGCATAGAAGACCTAACTCAACCTCGTCTTCCATGAGTACCACATCCAGGAGCACATCGACGACACAGTCGATGCCAAGGCAATGGAGTTCGACGCCGAGTGGTTGGCTGTTGAAGCAACTCTCATCTGCTGGTTTTTCCTAACCATCTCCAAGGACCTTTTTTACACGATGTGTAGGATGACGACGATGCGCACGCCGTCTGGACGAAGCTCAACGGCCTCTTCACCGACAACCGGCTCAAACGGCTCGTCTTCCTTCAACAAGAATACTCTGGGTGCCATCAAGATAATTCCTCTGTGGATGACTTCTGCATGCGCCTAAAGCATCTTTGCGACGAGCTGCGCAACTCAGCGAGAAAGTGTCCAACGATCTTCTCCGCGGCACCCTCGTCACCGGCCTCAATGAGGAGTTCACCCACGCGACTACCAACCTCACGCTCATTCCCAACCCGACCTTTCCCAAGGTCGTCGCCTACTTGCGTTTGGAGGAATGCATGATGAAGCAGATGAAGGCGCGGGCTATCCAAACCGCCCTCGCAGCTGGCACCTTCCATGGAGCGCATGTAAGTGCATCTAGTGCCATCCCTAGTTGGTTTTGGAGTATTGACAACAAACCTGGTTGAGGGACTAATGTGTTTGTGAGAATTGCAGGATAACACAGGTAGTAGTCCCTCCTTGATTCGGTTTACCTACCGGAGATGACCCCTAAAAATGTGTGAAGACATTGAAGACAATGGTGGTCTGTGAAGATATCCACATTGAAGACTATGACTTTTTCTTATTTATTGAGTCATAGGAACCACCACACTGTTAAGTGGGGTCCAAGTGAACAAAGTCAGAGTGACTGAAGTGATGCTCAAACCAAATCCTATGTCTTCGAGCGAAGACAATGAGAGCAAATCTTATCCTGTGTCGGATAAGTCAGCTTTACTTGTAGCCCAAGTCAAGCTGCCGCGTGTGTTTGAAATCTGACCGTTGTGACATGTGTCAGTTCCTTAGTGACCCAGGGTCATTTCGGAAAAATCCGGTCGGGTTGCCCAGTGGCTATAAATAGCCCACCCCCTACACCATAAATTGGTGGCTGCTCAGAGTTAGTACACGGCTTTTGTCGTTTGAGAGCAACCCACCGCCAAAGCTTTCGAGAGAGAATCCTTGCGAGGACAAAGCCCAAACCACCCAGAGCCCAAAGAGTGTTTGGCATCACTGAAGTCTTTCTATCCACGTGAACTGAAGACTTGTTACACTTGAGGACTGTGAATCCTCCAGCCGGTTAGGCGTCGCGTTCTGAGCATCCAAGAGCCATTGTGGATTGCCGGTGAACGAAGTCTGTGAAGGTTCGGAAGTCTACCTTGAAGACTTACCAGAGTAATTGGGCGAGGACTGTGTGTCCTTAGCTCAAGGGGAATAAGGTGAAGACGCGGTCTTCTGAGTTGAATCTCAGCCTCCCTAACCAGACGTACAATTGTCACAGCAACTGGAACTGGTCCAACAAATCCTGTGTTCTTCTGAAGCCACTAGTTCTATCTCTTACTCCTCTTTACTTACAGTTTGTCTTCGTGAAGTCATTGCCTGCTTGTATTATTTGTTTGACTTCACTGTGTGACTATCTGTTCTGATTGGCTTCATACTATCTTCCATCCTGATCTTTACTACCTAGCTGCTATTAGTCTTCATGCTTTCACTCCATTAAATACTTGACTATGGCTTGTTTAGTGTAGTATACCTTCCGCTGCATTAGAATAGTGTTGTTTATATTGTCTATCTTCGAAACTCCCATGTTTTGAAGACTTTCATAAAAATCGCCTATTCACCCCCCCTCTAGTCGATAACTAGCCCTTTCAATTGGTATCGAGCAAGGTGCTCCTTGTTACGTGTGATTCGTTTAACCACCGGAGTTTAGCTATGTCGATCGCAGGATAATCAAAGTCTCCGCTCGTGCCCCATCTTTGATGGCACCGAATATCCCTTTGGAAGAATAGGATGCGCATGCATCTTGAAGCCATCGATGTCGATCTATGGTATGTCGTCAAGAACGACGTTCCCAAGACTGGTGAAGGTGTCACCCCTGCCGATGTCAAGAAGTTCATTCAATCGACTCTCCGCCAAGAACATCATCTGTGGTCACCTTTCCAAAGGACAGATATGGCGCGAGTGCTCTGGAAACGTCGAAGCTAGTCTGGGACTGGCTATCCAAGGTCAATGAAGGCGTCTCAACTCAGCGAGATCAACGTATCAGTACTCTCCGCTACCTCTTCAACCGCTTCAAGAGACACGACAACGAGAATGTCCAGCTCACATTTGGTCGCCTCACTGATATCACAAATGAGCTCCAAGCACTCGGCGCCACTTAGATCACGAAGCATGAGATAGTGAAGACACTACTGAGATCTCTTGACAGCTCGTTTTACACCTTAGCCCTGATGATACAAGAACACACTAATTTCAAGACTCTCGATCCGTCTGACATACTTGAGAGGCTCAACACACATGAGTACCAGCTATCTGAGAAACGAGATATCTACGGCCCCAACTATGGCCGAACTCGAGCTTTGAAGGCAAAGGCTGCTGCTTCCTCATCTGAAGAAGAATCTGATTGCAGTTCTGGTGATCCTAAAGACATTGGAAAGGAGATTTCTATGCTTGTGAAGAAGTTCCAGAAATTCACCAAGAAGAAAGGCTTCAGAAAGTCTTGACGATCCAGCTCAAGAAATGATGAAGCTTCTGCCTATGACCACAAGTGCAAGAAACCTGGTCACTACATCTCTGAGTGCCCAAAGTGGGACAATGAGAAGAAGAAGAAGAAGAAGAAGAAGAGAAAAGAATGTGATTCTGATGACAAGAAGAAGAAGAAATCCTCAAAGTCTTATTCCAAGTCTTCTTCCAGATCTTCATCACACAAGAAGAGCTCATCTGGCAAGGCCCGTGCTTTTGTTGGCAAGGAAATGGATTCTGAGGAGGAGTCAGCTTCAGAGGAGGCGGAGGTGGAGTCCGAGGGGAGTCGACTCGGGTGTTGCGAGTCCGGCCTAGCTACGCCTCGCCGCCAAGTCCATCTTCAACATCAAGACAATGGCTCCGTCACCAACACTGATGATAATGACGAGGATGACTCGCCTCCCACCTACTCCTTCATGGCACGTGGTGCCAAGGTAAAATCACGCGATGCTTACTTTCAAACATCAAGTGAAGATGACTCTGATTGTGAATCCAAACCCAGCTACAAAAAACTTGCTAAAATTGCAACTGAACAACAGAAAGCTATGGAACATACTAAAAAACTGTTAGACAAAAGCGATGACCTGTTGGACGCGGAAATGACCCTTTCTCAGTCCTTAGTTGAAGACATAAAAAATCTTCATGCTAAGTACCAGGAACTTGAAAGTCGTCATGAAACGCTCACAACTACTCATGAAAAGATCTTCTATGATTATCTTCAAAGGAAGCAAGAGCTTGAGAAATTGAGAGCGGTTCATAAAGATATTCAAAAAGAGAATGAGTCACTTCACGCTCAACAGATCAGTTCCGCTCAGGAAGGATTTGAACCACCATGTCTAAAATGCCTTGAGCGTGACAACGCTACCTCTGTTGCTGAATGTTCTATAGCTGCTACTATTGCAATATCATCAACTGCTAATGTGGTAACTAGCCCCTCTGCGGAGGATACCACTACTATTGCTGATGAAAATGCTAGGTTGAAGACATTGCTTGAAACAGGGATGTACAAAAGTCTCAAAGGGCATCGATTAATCGTATGCGATGTCCTCGAAATAAGATTCTGAACCGAAACCCTAGGAAAGAGGGTGTTGGGTTCGAGAGGAAAATGAATGTTGATGGCTCCTATCGAAGCCCGAGCGACCCAAAACCACATGGGTTGCTGCAAAGGGACCTTCAGTGGATCCATCCACCTTATCTGGCTTCACCTGTGCTAACCCTATTATCATTGATGAATCCTTTGATGCAAACTATAAATTGTTTAAGAATCAGAATGGTGAAGTGTTTGCCAGGTATATTGGTACTAAATGCAGGAACGGGCCACCTATGAAGAAGATCTGGGTTCCCAAAAGTTGTCTTTAGAATCTTCCTGTGAATGTCATCATGACACCACCTGGGAAGAAGACAAATCCCAGATCAAAGGCTTCATATGACCCAAAGGCTTCATAGAGACAGAGGACTCACCTGAGTCACCCTAACGCTAATTTTTTGCAGGGAAAGCATATTCAGACTTATGAATATGAGCGTGTGTCTTCAAACCGATATGTTCATAGAACTAAGAACTTTTCTGCTTATTCATATGAGTATCGTTCTTCTCCTGCAAGGCTATTTGCTAGGGCTCCAAAGCCGAAGTTCTCAGATGCTGCACTTAGACTCATTGCTTCTAAGCCACCCCTGAAGATGTGGGTGGTTAAGAAGAATTAACTTTCTTTTGCAGGGAAAGGTCTCCAGCCAGAAATCAAAGACGTTTGATGCTATTGCTGGGGAAATAAAACATCTTGTAGGGCGCAAGATCAAATACCCAAATGGTCTTACTATGTATTTTGTTCCTGTATCGCTTGCCAAACATCCTATCAGTCCTAATCTTGATCTGAGCTTTGATAATCCTCTTGCTCGTCAAATGTTTATGCTTCACAATACTCTTGGTGAAGCCTATCCCCCTAACTGTACTGTAGGGTATGACACCTCATGCTTCAGAATGGATTATGGATAGTGGATGCACTAATCATATGACTGGTGATCGAAGTCTTCTCGACTCAACCTTACGTCCATCAGACAAAAGTCACATCACATTTGGCTTGACCTTTGGTAAAAGCAAGGTATTGGGTCTAGGTAGAGTTGCAATCTCAAAGGATCAACACATGGATAAAGTGATGCTTGTTGAATCCCTTGGTTTCAACTTAATGTCTGTCTCAATGCTTTGTGACTTAAACATGATTGTGCTATTTGGAAAATATCGATGCCTTGTACTAATGGAATCTGACAAGTCTCTAGTCTTTGAAGGGTATCGAAAAGACGATCTATATATGGTACATTTCTCAGCAGGACCACAGATGGTCGTATGTCTTCTAGCAAAGGCTTCAAAATGCTGGCTCTGGCATCAAAGGCTAGGGCATGCTGGCATGAAGAACTTGCACACTCTCGCAAAGAAGAAGCATGTCGTGGGCATCGAAGGCGTCAAGTTCAAGAAGGACCATCTGTGGCGCTGCGAAGTCGAAAGATGACTAGGCCAAGCATCCTCAAGACAATCATGACTACATCTCAACCCTTCGAGCTGCTTCACATGGATCTATTTAGCCCTACTCACTAATCTACTCTCAATGCTACTGCTTGCCTCTATGGCTTCGTAATTGTTGATGATTACTCTAGATATACTTGGGTACATATAATCCTCTACAAGGCTGAAGTGCAAGATGTCTTCAGACGCTTTGCCAATCGTGCCATGACGAACTATGGCGTCAAGATCAAGCACATCAGAAGCGACAACGGCACTGAGTTCAAGAACACTGGCCTCAACCTCTATCTGGATACACTTGGCATCACACATGAGTTCTCTGCTCCTTATACACCTCAGCAGAATGGCATCGCCGAGCGCAAGAACAGAACTCTCATTGAGATGGCCCGAACGATGCTTGATGAGTATAAGACTCCACGGAAGTTCTGGCCTGAAGCCATTGACACTGCTTGCCACATCATCAACCGCGTTTATCTTCACAAGCTTCTGAAGAAAACATCCTATGAGCTCATAACTGGTAAGAAGCCAAATGTAAGCTACTTCAGAGTATTTGGTGCTAGGTGCTGGATCAAGGATCCACATCACACTTCAAAATTTGCACCGAAAGCACATGAAGGTTTTATGCTTGGTTATGGAAAGGATTCACACTCCTACAGAGTCTTCAACCTCTTTCACTATAAAGTGGTTGAAACTGTGGATCTGCAGTTCGATGAAACTAACGGCTTGCAAAGAGAGCACCTGCAAAATGTTCTTGATGAAGTACCTCCAAGTGAATCTATCAAGCAGATGGGAATTGGAGATATCATACCCTCTGAGAATCAATCTGAAGAGGAGCTTGTCATTTATGCACCTAATCAACCTGAAGACAATGCTTAGTCTGAAGACAATTCCCCAAATGATGACATTGATCAGCAAGAGCTAAATCTTCGTTCTGCTCATCCTCGTGTTGCAAATGAAGTTCAGATTGAGAAGATAATTGACATCTTGAATGCACCTGGTCCACTCACTTGTTCAGAAGCAACTCAAAGAGCAACATAGCTAACCAACTTCTGCGGGCATTTTGCATTTGTCTCAATCTCTGAACCCAAGAAAGTTGATGAAGCCTTCATGGAACCTGAATGGATTCAAGCTATGCGAGAAGAGCTTCAACAGTTCGAGCTGAATAATGTGTGGGAATTGGTCAAGCGTCCTGATCCTCGGAAGCACAATATCATTGGCACCAAATGGACAAGCAAGATGAGCATGGTCAAGTTTTCAGAAACAAGGCTCGTCTCGTTGCGCAAGGTTACACTCAAGTGGAAGGAATTGACTTCGATGAAACATTTGCTCCGGTGGCAAGACTTGAAGTCATTCGCATACTGCTAGCCTATGCAAATCATCACAACATTCTTCTGTATCAAATGGATGTGAAAAGTGCTTTTCTCAATGGAAAGATAGAAGAAGAAGTATATGTCGCACAAACTCCAGGCTTTGAAGATCCAAAACATCCCGATATGGTATACAAGCTCAACAAGGCAATCAGATGGCCTCAAACAAGCCCCTCGTGCTTGGTATGACACACTCAAAGACTTCCTGAAGAGCAAAGGCTTCAAACCTGGTTCACTAGATCCTACACTCTTCACGAACACATATGATGGTGAACTATTTGTGTGCCAAATCTATGTGGATGACATTATCTTCGGCTGCACCAACAAGAAATACAGTGATGAATTTGGTCACATGATGCAAGAACAATATCAAATGTCCAGGATGGGCGAGCTGAAGTTCTTTCTGGGTCTCCAAATCCGTCAACAACGCAACGAAATCTTCATATCTCAAGAAAAATACCTCAAAGATTGCCTGAAGAAGTTTGGAATGCAAGACTGCAAAGGATACACGACACCAATGCCAACCAAAAGTCATCTGGGTCCCGATGACAATGGTAAAGAGTTCGATCAAAAGGTATATCGTTCCATGATTGGTTCTTTGCTTTACTTATGTGCATCGAGGCCGATATAATGCTTAGTGTCCGCGCATGTGTGCTCGATTCAAGCGGCACCAAAGGAATCGCATCACTTAGCGTGAAGCGAATTCTTCGATATTTGGCTTACACCCCAACACTAGGATTATGGTATCCAAAGGGCTCAGAGTTTGATCCAGTTGGATTTTCAGATGCTGATTATGCTGGTGACAAGGTTGATCGTAAGTCCACATCGTGCACATGTCACTTTACGGGACGATCTCTTGTCCGTTGGTCTTCAAAGAAGCGTAACTGTATCTCTCTCTCGCTGAATCTGAATACATTGCTGCTGGATCCTGCTGTGCTCAGCTTCTCTGGATGAAGCAAACTCTCAAAGACTATGGTATCCATCTGAAGAATGTGCCTCTCTATTGCGACAACGAGAGTGCCATCAAGATTGCCAACAACCCAGTTCAGCACTCAAGACAAAGCACATTGAAATTGGCCATCACTTTCTCAAAGATCATGTTATAAAGGAAGATATTGATATCATTCACGCCAAGACGTAAGAACAGTTGGCTGATATCTTCACAAAGCCCTTGGATGAGAAAAGGTTTTGCAAGTTGCGGTGTGAGCTAAATATCTTGGAATCCTCAAATGTCCTGTGAATGGACACGCATCCTAACACTTATGCATTTTAATGACTTAGATGTGCAACACACGAAGTAATGTATATCTTCAATCAATGAAGACATACACTCTAAGTGTGAATACATTAATGCGGAATTTGACTTCGGAGCGCCACGATAATTGTGCGCCGTGTCTGGGTCTAATACTTCCTATACGGTGGGTAACGCCACCACCAAACTTTTGTTTGAAGTGTTTCTATTGGCGTTATGTTTGCATAGTTCATCCTTGGCTTATATTCAAGTTTATCTGCATTTGGTTGAATTGGACTAGTACTATATATATTTATCTATGTTCTGTCCTCTACAACATTCACTTATAGCTATGACTTCGTGTTGAATATTTTGAACTAAGTGAATGTGATCGGACCCTAACCTATCTATGCTTCTACCTCAACTCTATCTGTCCAAGTCATATGCATTCTATTGAAAACTGTCGATTGTCTTCACTAAGACCTTGTCAGCTGAAGTCAATCTAACACACATTTATATATGTTTTTAATGCTTTATCCTATTTGCCTGAAACCCGGAGAATTCGGAACGACCACCCCGACAATCCAGGCGTGCGTGGGAACATGGAACAACTCCCAAGGTGTTGCATGTTTGCCACGTGTCCGTCAGATGTGAACCGCCAAGGGCACCTGCGTAATTGCGCTGTGCCGTCTCTTTCCTTATAAATACCCGTCTCGTCTCGGTAAAAAATTCTTCTTCCTCCTCGCCACCTCTCGCAAACCCTAGCGCCTCCGCTAGCTCTCGACGACGCCGACGATGAAGCGCTTAGCTGCCGCGACTTCTTCGACGCCGTCCTCACGCTGGCCGCGGACCTCGTCCTCTCCGCCGTCGCCGTAGGTGTCTTCCGTCGCCAAGTTAGGGCACGGGAGATCGAACTGCTCGGCCTCTTCCTTCGCTCCGTCTAGCAGTTCTTCGTGTGGTAAATAAATTTTACGTTTTACCGTCTTTTCGATCTGATAGATTCATCCGTCTTTACCAAAAGTGGTTTCTAGATCTCCAAACTTGAATCTATCTCACTCTGCATCTCATATTCTGCCTAGTCTATTCACTTATGCTTCTTTACAAGTTAGATTCCTCACTTGTACTTATTCTTGGATTTGTACAACTCTGGAACCAACTCTCATCAAATAAGTGAATGTCTTCGCATTATGAGGTCAATGTCTTCAAACTGATTTATCTTCAAAATCTTCTGAGAATGCATATGACC
Organism: Aegilops longissima; assembly: GCA_021605205.1. NCBI lineage: Eukaryota > Viridiplantae > Streptophyta > Magnoliopsida > Poales > Poaceae > Aegilops > Aegilops longissima. Next base: position 73,685,727 of record CM038681.1, read on the forward strand.
TCTTCCCCTTCCCTCGCACCTCTAATGCTGTCACAGGTACATGTCAGTGGGAGAATCCCTTGGTTCTCATAGTCTGCATTCGTTTGCAGAATTCTTGCAGAGTCACATCAATTCACCTGAAGCCCGTTCTTGTCTGACCAGCCGTCTGAAGCCAATGCACGTACTGAAGCCCTTCAGTTTAAACTTCATGGCAACTGTGAAGTCAGCACGAAAGGGAGGTAGACACCGCCGTGGTAACACTTCCAAGGATTTGCCTCCAGATTTGCACGAGCTGTACAAAACAGACCCTGAGGAAACCTATACGGGCCGCAAGAACCGAATCCAGTGGATTCGAAGATATTGGGCAGACGAATGGTTCAAGTACCGCTTCGTCACTGAAGAATATGCAGAGAAGAATGCCATCAAGGGACCCTGGGGAGATATTGTGTACAAAAATCTTCAACCCCAGTACCTTCCTGAAGCCATCCAACGAGAATTCTATCTGTGCATGATTCGCGGACCGCAGCCAGAGAACGTTGACCCTTCTTCTTTGCTGTGGTGCCGTGAGGACCATTTGTTCAAGCGCAACTACCAGTTCGCCAAACACTCAGCTGGAAAGAACAAGAAAGCTCTAGGGCTTCACTTCAACCCTGGTCCTTCCTCACCTCGGGACGATGGCACCCGTGAAGCCAATGAGAACAGGATCGGCCCCTTCTACAACCTTGCTGGCCTCATCACCCACATTGCTGTCCAAGGTGCCAAAGTGGATCATTATGATGATGGTGCTGACACTGATGAAGCTCCAGCTCCTCCTCCAAATCCGCAGAAGCAAAAGAAGCTGCTCCAAAAGCTTCGCGAGTGAAGCCATTGGAAACTGCCCCTCCTTCTCCCAGTAACACCTCTGAAGATCTCTCTCGCATCTCCAAGAAGCGTGAGAAGCCACAGAAGAAACCTGTTCAGCAACACAGTCAAGCACTGACACCTGCTGCGGTTCTGAGGAATGAATCTGAAGCCATTGATTTGTCTTCAGATGAAGAATTTGGCAATGATACTCTCGAGCAGTTGATCAAGAGCAAGCAAGAGGCGGAGATCTTCAATGATCTGCCCCTCTTCGATGTGAACATATTGCACAACTTCATTGATGAATGGTTCGACAATCAAGATATCAGCTTTGATAATCTTCAACTCCCTATTGGCATCAACATCTCCTTTCAAGGCGCCATTGCTCCTGAGCTGGCTCTGGCTCAGCGAATTGTTGAACTAAAGCACAAGATTGATTTTGAGAAGGAACAGTTCAAGAAGCATGTGGCCAAGCTGAGTGTGGCTGATGTCCAGAAATTCAAGGTGATGCTCAATGACCTCAAGGAGGCGTTTCGAAAGAAACGTGAGGAAGCCAAAGGCTCAAAAGAGCGCATGAAAACTCTAGCTGCAAAGTGTGTTCAGGCTTACAACGAAGCTGAAAAGCGCAAGGCTCTTGGGCGTCCTAGCATTGACCCCAAGATGGCTGCCAAGCAGAAGAAGAAGCATACTGTGGCCCAGACTGAAGCACCACGGTGGGAAGAACCTCATATTGTCTTCCCAGCCAGCATGACAGGCTCGAAGCCTAAGGTCTCCACAGTGGCTTCAGATCAGCAGAAAACCAAGGCAGCTGAAGCCTAAGCCAGAAAGCGCAAAATCAAGTGCACTACTGATGATGCACCACCTCCCAAGAAGAGAAAAACCAAGAAGAGAGATCGGGCTGCTCCCACAGAGCCCCTTATAGTTGAACCCATTGCTTTCGCTCACCCTGACAATCAAGAGCGTCGATTGATAGTCCATGAGTCTGCTTCCACAGAGGCTCCTGAGGCTCAAGAAGTTCCAGTCGTTGACCCCATCGCGACTGAAGACATTGGTCCTCACGACAATGTAGAAGATGATGACGTCCTTCCTCAAATTGAGTGCCCAACGGTATCATCGCCTATTCTCATGAACAGCGAGCTCATTAGCATTGGTCGTCCTTTGACGCCAATCTCTCAAGATGCCTCGTGGGCTGATCGTCCCCAACCAGCAACTTCAAGTCAAGATTCACCAAGCACTCCCCGTCCTCCACCAGCGCAAGCCACCAGTCCGTTGGTGAATGATGATAATTACATGGAGACAACACCTTCGCCAAAGGCGTCGCCCGTGTTTCTACGGCTTCGCAAAGGTCTCAAGCCCTCTGTCTCCATGACCACCATCACAGAAGGAGACTCAAACCAGACTGGCTCAGTGGCACGTCAAGTGTTCCCTGAAGATAATCCTTCTGTGACGGTTCCGTCGTCTAAAGCAAATGTTCCTGAAGAAAATCCGGCTGCATCAGCCGAAGAAAGACAAGAAGAAGAGCATGTTGTTACTCCCCCTACCACCCAAGAAGTTGTTCTCGAGGAGAACGTATCTGTGCCCGACCCTCCAGCTCCTCATGTGGAGGTTGAGAATCCTGAGGCGGCCACCAACAACACCTCTGAAGCAAATGACGTTGTCATGGCTGAAGACAATGTGGCGCCTACAGTGAATACTGTGCTTGAAGCCATTGTTGCTCCTACAACGAATGTGCAGCCTGACGCCTCTGCTGATGCCACTGCTCCTGTTCCGCCACCAAGGCCCCACACAATTGAGCATGCATTCTACCAAGGAGAGCTTGCTCCTGTCAGATGGCCCATTCCGGTTCCTCCGCCTGCTCCTGGACCACAATTTGACTATCATGTGGAGCACAGGCCTCAAGTTCAGAAGCCAAAACCAAGGCTGCCAAGGTTCCCAGGAACTGCATCGGCACCAGGCTCATTCAATGTCAACGGCTTCATTGCACAAAACACTGATAACCCACAAGTATAGGGGATCACAACAGTTTTCGATAAGTAAGAGTGTCGAACCCAACGAGGAGCTAAAGGTAGAACAAATATTCCCTAAAGTTCTATCGACCACCTATACAACTCTACGCACGCTTGACGTTCGCTTTACCTAGAACAAGTAAGAAACTAGAAGTACTTTGTAGGTGTTTTTGGATAGGCTTGCAAGAAAGTAAAGAACACATAAATAAAACTAGGGGTTGTTTAGATGAAGACACAACTAAATTAGTTTTAGTAAAGAGCTTGTTGTTACGAGAAAGTTATTTGTCCCTAGGCAATCAATAACTAGACCGGTAATCATTATTGCAATTTTATTTGAGGGATAGGCATAAGCTAACATACTTTCTCTACTTGGATCATATGCACTTATGATTGGAACTCTAGCAAGCATCCGCAACTACTAAAGATTCATTAAGGTAAAACCCAACCATAGCATTAAAGTATCAAGTCCCCTTTATCCCATACGTAAACAACCTACTTACTCGGGTTTGTGTTTCAGTCACTCACGCAACCCACTATAAGCAAATAATAAACATATTGCAAACCCTACAGCGGGAATCCCTCACGCTTGCGCGACACGGAGAGCACCATAGGACAGCACCAATAATAAAACATGCAACTCAAACCAATCTTGATCATCAAATAGCCATTAGGACAAAACAGATCTACTCAAACATCATAGGATAGCCATACATCATTGGGAAATAATATATAGCGTTGAGCACCATGTTTAAGTAGAGATTACAGCGGGTAAGAGAGAGGTTACACCGCTGCATAGAGGGGGGAACAGTTGGTGATGATGGTGATGAAGTTGTTGGTGAAGATCATGGTGATGATGATGGCCTGGCAGCGCTCGGCGCCACCGAAGCAAGGGGAGAGAGCGCCCTTCTTCTTCTTCTTCCTTGACCTCCTCCTAGATGGGAGAAGGGTTTCCCCTCGGTCCTTGGCTCCCATGGCGTGGGAGGCGAGAGCCCCTCCGAGATTGGATCTATCTCTCTGTTTCCGTGTTCTGTTCTGGCTCTGTTTCACCGTTTCGTGTATATATGGAGATCCGTAACTTCGATTGGCGTAAAGCCTTCGCCGTGTTTTTTTTTCCGAATATTAGCTTTCTTGGGGAAAAAGAAGAGCGTCAACCGCCTTACGGTGGGTTCACGAGGGTAGGGGGAGCGCCCCCTGCCTCGTGACCACCTCGGGCACTGGTTCGCGTTGATTTTCCCTTCCAAATTATCTATATTTTCCAAAAATAAGCTCCGTCCGTTTTTATCCCGTTTGGACTCCGTTTGATATGGATATTCTGCGAAACCAAAACATGCAATGATGTGGACTGCACAGGCAATTTGGATCAATATGTTAGTCCCAAAATAATATAAAAGTTGCCAAAAGTATATGAAAGTTGAATAATATTGGCATGGAACAATCAAAAATTATAGATACGACGGATACGTATCAGCATCCCCAAGCTTAATTCCTGCTCGTCCTCGAGTAGGTAAATGATAAAAAAAGATAATTTTTGATGTGGAATGCTACCTAGCATAATCTTGATCATATGTCTAATCATGGCATGAATATTAAGACACGAGTGATTCAAGGCAATAATCTATCCTTTGACATAAAAACAATAATACTTCAAGCATACCAACCAAGCAATTATGTCTTATTGAAATAACATAGCCAAAGAAAGCTCATCCCTACAAAATCATATAGTCTGGCTATGCTCCATCTTCACCACACAAAATATTCACATCATGCACAACCCCGATGACAAGCCAAGCAATTGTTTCATACTTTTGACGTTCTCAAACCTTTTCAACTTTCACGCAATACATGAGCGTGAGCCATGGACATAGAACTATAGGTGGAATAGAAAATGATGATGGGGGTTATGTGGAGAAGACAAAAAGGAGAAAGTATCACATCAACTAGGTGTATCAACGGGCTATGTAGATGCCCATCAATAGATATCAATGTGAGGAGTAGGGTTTGCCATGCAACGGATGCACTAGAGCTATAAGTGTATGAAAGCTCAAACTGAAACTAAGTGGGTGTGCATCCAACTTGCTTGCTCATGAAGACCTAGGGCATTTGAGAAAGCCCATCGTTGGAATATACAAGCCAAGTTCTATAATGAAAATTCCCACTAGTATATGAAAGTGATAACTCAAGAGACTCTCTATATGAAGAATATGGTGCTACTTTGAAGCACAAGTGTGGTAAAAGGATAGTAACATTGCCCCTTCTCTCTTTTTCTCTCATTTTTTTCTCATTTTTTATTTTTTTTTATTTTTTTGGTGGGCTTCTTTGGCCTCTTTTATTTTTTTTGTATAGTCCGGAGTCTCATCCCGACTTGTGGGGGAATCATAGTCTCCATCATCCTTTCCTCACTGGGGCAATGCTCTAAAAATGATGATCATCACACTTTTATTTACTTACAACTCAATATTACAACTCGATATCTAGAACAAAGATATGACTCTATATGAATGCCTCCGTGATGTACCGGATGTGCAATGATCTAGCGTAGCAATGACATCAAAAACGGACAAGCCATGAAAACATCATGCTAGCTATCTTACGATCATGCAAAGCAATATGACAATGAATGCTCAAGTCATGTATATGATGATGATGGAAGTTGCATGGCAATATATCTCGGAATGGCTATGGAAATGCCATAATAGGTAGGTACGGTGGCTGTTTTGAGGAAGATATAATGAGGCTTATGTGTGATAGAGCGCATCGTATCACGGGGTTTGGATGCACGGGCGAAGTTTGCACCAACTCTCGAGGTGAGAAAGGGCAATGCACGGTACCGAAGAGGCTAGCAATGATGGAAGGGTGAGAGTGCGTATAATCCATGAACTCAACATTAGTCATAAAGAACTCACATACTTATTGCAAAAATCTATTAGTCATCGAAACAAAGTACTACGCGCATGCTCCTAGGGGGATAGATTGGTAGGAAAAGACCATCGCTCGTCCCCGACCGCCACTCATAAGGAAGGCAATCAATAAACACCCCATGCTCCGACTTCGTTACATAACGGTTCACCATACGTGCATGCTACGGGACTTGCAAACCTCAACACAAGTATTTCTCAATTTCACAATTACTCAACTAGCATGACTCTAATATCACCATCTTTATATCACAAAACTATTGCAAGGAATCAAACATATCATATTCAGCGATCTACAAGTTTATGTAGGATTTTATGACTAACCATGTGAATGACCAGTTCCTGTCATCTCTCTAAATAGATATAAGTGAAGCAAGAGAGTTTAATTCTTTCTACAAAAGATATGCCCAAGCTCTAACAAATATAAGTGAAGCAAAAGAGCATTCTACAAATGGCGGTTGTCTATGTAAAGAGAAACAGGCAATCCAAACTTCAAATGATATAAGTGAAGCACATGAAGCATTCTATAAAGCCATACTCAAAAGATATAAGTAAAGTGCATAGAGCATTCTATAAATCAACCAGGGACCATCTCATACCAGCATGGTGCATAAAAGAAAAAAAGAAAACTAAATGCAAAAGACGCTCCAAGATTTGCACATATCACATGAACGAAACGAATCCGAAAACATACCGATGCTTGTTGAAGAAAGAGGGGATGCCTCCCCATCATCCCCAAGATTAGACGCTTGAGTCTCCTTGAATATTTACTTGGGGTGCCTCGGGCATCCCCAAGCTTGAGCTCTTGCCTCTCTTCCTTCTTCTCACATCAAGACCTTCTCGATCATCGAACACTTCATCCACACAAAACTTCAACAGAAAACTCGGTAAGATCCGTTAGTATAATAAAGCAAATCACTACTCTAAGCGTTGGGGAACGTAGCAGAAATTCAAAATTTTCTATGCAACACCAAGATCAATCTATGGAGATTCTAGCAACAAGAGAGGGAGAGGATGAGCATCTTCATACCTTTGAAGATCGCTAAGCGGAAGCGTTACAAGAACGCGGATGAAGGAGTCGTACTCGTAGCGATTCAGATCGCGGTTGATTCCGATCTAAGCACCGAACAACGGTGCCTCCGCGTTCAACACACGTACAGCCCGGGGACGTCTCCTCCTTCTTGATCCAGCAAGGGGAGACGAGAAGTTGAGGGAGAACTCCGACAGCACGACGGCATGATGGTGATGGAGCTCGTGGTTCTCCGGCAGGGCTTCGCCAAGCACTACGGAAGAGGAGGAGGTGTTGGAGGAGGGAGAGGGCTGCGTCAGGGGAAGGGTGCGGCTGCCCTCTCTCTCCCTCACTATATATAGGGGGAAGGGAGGAGGGGAGGCGCCTAGGGTTCCCTAGGGAGGCGGCGCCATAGGGGAAATCCTAGATGGCTTTTGGCGCCCCCACCCCCTAGGAAACTTGCCCCCCAAGCCGGGAGGGGCGGCTGCCCTAGGGGTGGCGCCCACACATCTCCTGGTTACGTGAGATGGGGTGGGAGGGGCGCTCAGCCCCTTAGTGGGCTGATGTTCCCTCTCCCCTTGGCCCATAAGGCCCCCCAACACTTGCCGGGGCCTCCGAAACCCCTTTCGGACACGCTGGTCATCACCTGGTAGCCCTGGAACAATTCCGGACTCCAATACCCTTCGTCCAATATACCGATCTTCACCTCCGGACCATTCCGGAGATCCTCGTCATGTCCGGATCTCATCCGGACTCGAACAACCTTCGTAACCACATACTATTTCCCATAACAACTCTAGCGCCACCGAACCTTATGTGTAGACCCTACGGGTTCGGGAACCATGCGAACATGACCGAGACGTTCTCCGGTCAATAACCAACAGCGGGATCTGGATACCCATGTTGGCTCCCACATGTTCCACGATGATCTCATCGGATGAACCATGATGTCAAGGATTCAAGCAATCCCGTGTGCAATTCCCTTTGTCAATCGGTATGCTACTTGCCCGAGATTCGATCGTCGGTATCCCAATACCTCGTTGAATCTCGTTACCGGCAAGTCACTTTACTCGTTCCGTAATGCATGATCCCATGACTAACTACTTAGTCACATTGAGCTCATTATGATGATGCATTACTGAGTGGGCCCAGAGATACCTCTCCGTCTCACGGAGTGACAAATCCCAGTCTCGATTCGTGCCAACCCAATAGACACTTTCGGAGATACCCGTAGTGCACCTTTATAGCCACCCAGTTACGTTGTGACGTTTGGCACACCCAAACAATTCCTACGGTATCCGGGAGTTGCACAATCTCATGGTCTAAGGAAATGATACTTGACATTAGAAAAGCTTTAGCAAACGAACTACACGATCTTGTGCTATGCTTAGGATTGGGTCTTGTCCATCACATCATTCTCCTAATGATGTGATCCCGTTATCAATGACATCCAATGTCCATGGTCGGAAACCATAACCATCCATTGATCAACGAGCTAGTCAACTAGAGGCTCACTAGGGACATGTTGTGGTCTATGTATTCACGCATGTATTGCGGTTTCCGGTCAATACAATTGTAGCATGAATAATAGGCAATTATCATGAACAAGGAAATACAATAATAACCATTTTATTATTGCCTCTAGGGCATATTTCCAACACTAAGTACTGTTGAAAACCAATTCATATTTTGTTTTGCATTGTGTCTACTGCAATATAACTTTTTCATGGCTTAATCCACTGATATAAATTGATAGTTTCATCAAAACAAGCAAACTATGCATCAAAAACAGAATCTGTCTAAAACAGAACAGTCTGTAGAAATATGAACATTGACCATACTTCTGATACTTGAAACATTCTGCCAAAATTAGGACAAATACAAAATTTGTACAGCAAGACAATTCAAAAAGAATCAGAACCATTTGACGTTCCACTAAAAAACTAAAATTCGCGCACTACAGCCAAAGTTTCTGTCCTGCACCGTACAAACCAACAAGCATTGTAAACATCCTAAAGGCAAACCTTGGCACATTATTTTTATAATACAATGGAATTGTACAAGGGGATAATTATTTTTGTTGAAAAGTTTTTGTAATCAAGATTTACAAAGTTGCCGTGAGCATGAACAAAATTCAAGGAGCTCTCCCACTTCAACAATGCTTGTCTTTCTCACTTTCACTTTCCTTTTTGAACAAGTTTTGGGTTCCCCTCTTTATTTTTGTTGTTTTTAAACTATATGAAAGCACTCAACAGAAATAGGTGACTCTCTAAAACTTCCGGGTTGTCTCCCTGGCAGCGCTTTCTTTAAAGCCATTAAGCTAGGCATATAGTGCTCAAGTAGTGAATCCACCCGGATCCCAAGGTATATCAAAGCCAATTTTAATTAGCAATGATTTGTAATTTAGTAGTGAGCACAAAGTAACATATATCATGTAATGACGAAGTCTAACTCTCTTCCTATGCATCGGCATGTCATAAAAGAACAATTCATGCACACATAGTAAAGGCCAATGCATAGTATAAACAGTTTCTTGCAATTTTATTGTATTGGAAACATAGAGAGGTGGAGATATAGTTCCTCTCTCATAATAATTGCAAGTAGGAGCAGCAGACACATGCATATTATATCTATCAAAATCATCATGTGCAACGGTAAAAGGCAACCCATCAATATAATCCTTAATAAGTGCAAACTTCTCCGATATAGTATAATCGGGAGAATTCAGAAAGATAATAGGACTATCATGCGTGGGTGCAATAGCAACAATTTCATTTTTAACATAAAGAACTATAGCAAGTTCATCTCCATAAGCATAATTCATATTGGCATCTTGGCCATAAGCATAGCAAGCATCATCAAAAAGGGATATTTCAAGAGAATTAATGGGATCATAATAGTCATCATAGCAATCATCCTTCGGTAAGCACGAAGGGGAATTAAACAATGTATGAGTTGAAGATTTACTCTCATTAGAAGGTGGACACGGGTGATCAATCCGCTCTTCCTCCTTTTGTTCTTCGCTCTTCTCATCATCTTTTTCATCCAATGAGCTCACAGTTTCATCAATTTTTTCTTCCATAGCTTCCTGCAAAATATTAGTCTCTTCTTGGACAACGTTAACTTCCTCAATAAATGTATCAATATTGGCATTGAATTTATAATTTTCATAGCAATATCTATGTATAGAAAAATTTTCAGGTCTGTAAATAGCATCATCAAAATTTTCACATGTTTTAAACAAAGATTTCATAAGCACCCATAAAAGCAACAAATTCTTCTATTTGTTCCACATCATAGTAATCATATATACCTTTAGCATAAGAAGCTAAGGTTTTATTATCATTAAATTCGCATGAAAAGTCAAGGTGTGGAGACTTCATCCTAGAGCAACAAGTATAATCATATCTCAACCATAGTTCCCGAGCATACCAATGCAACATATTAATTTGATCCCATAATAGTTTCCCTTTTTGTGTCGAGCGATAATCCCTAAAGTATTCACGTTGATCCAACGTTACTCCCATTATAAAGTTGAATGGGGTTTTCTCAGGATTACCAAAGTAGTACAAAATATTTTTCTCATGACGAGAATCGAGGGTTTTAGGAGTTACCCCATCCTAATGAGTAGCAAGTACACCTATTTTTTTTTTTGGTATTTTGTGTTCCATATCCATAACTAAAGATAGAGAACAACTAAGAACAGCAAATAAAAATTACTTAGTTATAAAGCAAACAAGCACACACGAGAATATTCACCCCACGCTATGGCTCCCCGGCAACGGCGCCAGAAAAAGGTCTTGATAACCCACAAGTATAGGGGATCGCAACAGTTTTCGATAAGTAAGAGTGTCGAACCCAACGAGGAGCTAAAGGTAGAACAAATATTCCCTAAAGTTCTGTCGACCACCGATACAACTCTACGCACGCTTGACGTTTGCTTTACCTAGAACAAGTAAGAAACTAGAAGTACTTTGTAGGTGTTTTTGGATAGGCTTGCAAGAAAGTAAAGAGCACGTAAATAAAACTAAGGGCTGTTTAGATGAAGACACAACTAAATTAGTTTTAGTAAAGAGCTTGTTGTTACGAGAAAGTTATTTGTCCCTAGGCAATCGATAACTAGACCGGTAATCATTATTGCAATTTTATCTGAGGGAGAGGCATAAGCTAACATACTTTCTCTACTTGGATCATATGCACTTATGATTGGAACTCTAGCAAGCATCCACAACTACTAAAGATTCATTAAGGTAAAACCCAACCATAGCATTAAAGTATCAAGTCCCTTTATCCCATACGTAAACAACCTACTTACTCGGTTTGTGTTTCACCACTCACGCAACCCACTATAAGCAAATCATAAACATATTGCAAACCCTACAGCGGGAATCCCTCATGCTTGCGCGACACGGAGAGCACCATAGGACAACACCAATAATAAAACATGCAACTCAAACCAATCTTGATCATCAAATAGCCATTAGGACAAAACAGATCTACTCAAACATCATAGGATAGCCATACATCATTTGGAAATAATATATAGCGTTGAGCACCATGTTTAAGTAGAGATTACAGCGGGTAAGAGAGAGGTTACACCACTGCATAGAGGGGGGAAGAGTTGGTGATGATGGTGATGAAGTTGTTGGTGAAGATCACAGTGATGATGATGGCCCCGGCAGCGCTCCGGCGCCACCGGAAGCAAGGGGGAGAGAGCCCCCCTTCTTCTTCTTCTTCTTCCTTGACCTCCTCCATAGATGGGAGAAGGGTTTCCCCTCTGGTCCTTGGCTCCCATGGCGTGGGAGGGGCGAGAGCCCCTCCGAGATTGGATCTATCTCTCTGTTTCTGCGTTACATCCCGGCTCTGCTTTCACCGTTTCGTGTATATATGGAGATTCAGAATTCGATTGGCCTGAAACCTTCGCCGTGATTTTTTTTCAATATTAGCTTTCATGCGGCAAAAGAAGAGCGCCAACCGCCTTATGGTGGGCTCACGAGGGTAGGCGCGCCTAGAAGGCGCGCCCCCTGCCTCGTGACCACCTCGGGCACTGGTTCGCGTTGATTTTAGCTTCCAAATTTTCTATATTTTCCAAAAATAAGCTCCGTCCGTTTTTATCCCGTTTGGACTCCGTTTGATATGGATATTCTGCGAAACCAAAAACATGCAATGCAGACGGACCGCACTGAGCAATCGGATCAATATGTTAGTCCCAAAAATAATATAAAAAGTTGCCAAAAAGTATATGAAAGTTGAATAATATTGGCATGGAACAATAAAAAATTATAGATACGACGGAGACGTATCAAACACCTTCTTCGATACTGGCAAGAACCCATATTCCAAGCTAAGAATATCATCAGATCAGTTCTGGAGGTATCAACAGCGCAGCTACTACTCCTGTATTCTATACAATCAGGAGCGCATATTTCCTCATATGCGACTGGACACTGAAGCCATTGCTGGTCTGCCCTGCCTAGAAGAAGCCCTAGACTGCTTTCGTGATGCTGGCCTTCTGCAGTTTGTCACCGACAAGGAACATTGTAATGAAGAGCTTCTCCTGCAATTCTATGCAACCCTCCACATTCGCGGCAACAACAGGGATACAACGACATGGGTCCTTGAGTGGATGACGGGCAATGTTCATCATGAAGCCAAAGCCTTTGATCTCATTGAGCTTACCGGCCTCTCCACTCCAGGCGAACTGTATGAACCTAGTTGTCAGCTTCATTGCGATGCATTGGAGAGCCTCTTCCAGAAGCCAGAGCTCAACATGAGCCAGATGCTTAGTATGATGAAGCCACTGCCCCAGGATGCTGAGTATCCCAAGGAATTCCTTGTTGAAGACCTAGAGTATCTGCCCCGCACTATCTATCATATCATTAGGCGAACTCTATGGCCCATCAAAGGGCATTCCTCCTCAGCAAAGTTTGAAGGTGCAATGAAGACATTGGTCTTCTACATTCTAAATGGCAAAAGCTTCAATACTCAAGATTTCTTCATTCGCCAGTTTGCTGCATCTGGGTCTGACATTTTTGGTCTGAAATTCTATGCTCCTTGGATTATGCGTCTAATCAAGCTCCACTCTGCCATTGACTATCAACCCTCTGCTCGTAACCATCTCATATTTTTACCAGAGGTTGATATGTCCATTGAAGCCATTTACCCAGAGCCTGCCAAGGAAGCACTATATCTTCACAATATAGATCGTCAGAGCTTTTCCCAGCATGTTGAAGGTGTTCAGGTTGCTTCTCGTGTTTATCCACTGGCCGGCAACACTAGCCGTGCATGTACTGAAGCCACTGAAAGCACCATTGCTCCAAGGCCTCGGAAGCGCTCTCGTGTGCTCAATGACCGAGAGCTTCTCGTGGCCTTGCATCAAAAGCATGACAAGCATCACTACTGGATGAAGCGTCAAATGCAAAGCCTCTTGGTGGATGTCAATCGCATTCGCAATCTTGCCACCAAGAATGCCTTTGTCACCCATGAAACCTGTCGGAGGTCTTGGAAGAGTCTGACATTGCTAAGTGCTGAAGCTGATCTTCAAGACGATGGCTTCACTGAGAGATTCAAGTTCGACTCCACTCCTCCCAGGAATGCTGTCTTACGTCGAACCCCGTCTCTTGAAGACTCAGAGTACTCCTCCTCCGCAGCAACTGTGAATGCCAGAGTCTTGGATGACGCAGATGATGCTACCTCACCACCTCCACCCTCAGCGCGTGTCGACACTGCACCAAGTTCTTCTGCACCACCAAACCTCAACGACGACCCTGCTGCTTCATCTTCTCCTCATGGGAACGAGTAGAGCCTATGTCTTCAAACATTTTTGGTCCTTACTGACAAAAGGGGGAGAAGCATTAGGTTGATAGTCTTCAAGCGGGTCCTGATGGGTGGTTGATATACTTTTTGCCTAGTGCTTACAACTCTCGTTTTGCTACATTTGGTTCTTTGAGTTGTAACACTTGAACTTGATGGTCGTCTGCTACTTTTTCTGCTATTCTGTGTGATGCGATGATAAATTCCGCATATGCGATGATAAATCCCGCATGAACTCATTCCGCAGATGTCCATTTCTCATTATGCATATCATTATTCCTGTGTATCTGTTCATGCATGATGTATTGTCTTCATATGGTGCAGAAGATCTCCACAAGTACAACCTGCCATGTGCATTTTCATTCCAACCAAAACAATTGTATGCACATCTTCAGGGGAGCCTTTTTGCCATCTATGAAGACAATATCTTAATCCTTACAATTTCACATACTTTTACCCCCGTTGAAAACTTCAACCAGTTTGTCATCAATCACCAAAAAGGGGGAGATTGTAAGTGCATCTAGTGCCACCCCTAGTTGGTTTTGGATAATTGACGACAAACCTGGTTGAGGGACTAATGTGTTTGTGAGAATTGCAGGATAACACAGGTAGTAGTCCCTCCTTGATTCGGTTTACCTACCGGAGATGACCCCTAAAAATGTGTGAAGACATTGAAGACAATGGTGGTCTGTGAAGATATTCACATTAAATACTATGACACGAGAAGACATTGAGTGAAGACTATGGAGCGCGAAGACTTAGTTGTTTCGTTGTTTCTTTTTCTTCTTTGTTGAGTCATAGGAACCACCGCACTGTTAAGTGGGGTCCAAGTGAACAAAGTCAGAGTGACTGAAGTGATGCTCAAACCAAATCCTATGTCTTCGAGCGAAGACAATGAGAGCAAATCTTATCCTGTGTCGGATAAGTCAACTTTACTTGTAGCCCAAGTCAAGCTGCCGCGTGTGTTTAAAATCTGACCGTTGCAACACGTGTCAGTTCCTTAGTGACCCAGGGTCATTTCGGACAAATCCGGTCGGGTTGCCCAGTGGCTATAAACAGCCCACCCCCTACACCATAAATTGGTGGCTGCTCAGAGTTAGTACACGGCTTTTGTCGTTTGAGAGCAACCCACCACGGAAGCTTTCGAGAGAGAATCCTTGCGAGGACAAAGCCCAAACCACCCAGAGCCAAAGAGTGTTTGGCATCACTGAAGTCTTTCTGTCCGCCTGATCTGAAGACTTGTTACACTTGAGGACTGTACGTGTTTCCCTCTAGTTAGGGTTTTGGTTTTCTCCCGGAGGCGACCAAGCCGCCGTCGAGACTTTATCCTTCCCTGCTACGTCCCTCTATCTCCGGCGATCGTTTTCGACGCTGGGAGCGGCCGTGTGCTGTTGCCTTGCTTCTTCTTGGCTAGGGGGCGGTGGAGCTAGGGTTCCCCCCAAGAAACAACCCGATCTACTACCCATCGGGTTAGGGTTTCGATGTCTTCTGACGCGGCGGCGGACGCAACGACGGTAGATGATGTTGAGGCAATGATGAGAGAGCTGGGATTGAAGGAGGAAGACCTTGATGATGTGATATTTGATGAAAAGGAGGCCCCCGCAGACGAGCCTAGATGGATCATGCTTGCCAAGGTCAATACCACCAAGACGTATAGCCAGACCTGGTTCTACAGGAACATGCGATCGGCATGGGATGCTGCGCAGGTAGTGAAGTTCAAACCCCTGGAAGAGAACCTGTACACCATCCAGTTCTCATGCTTGGGAGATTGGGAGAGGGTGATCAATGATGGGCCATGGAATTTCAGAGGAGATGCGGTGGTGATGGCTCGTTATGATGGGATCTCGAAGCCATCGACGGTCAAGCTGGAGACGATCGACGTATGGATTCAAATCCACGATGTGCCCGACTTGTATGCCATATGATTACGCCTCTGGCAGCGAAGGTGGGGGAAGTTTTGTTTACGGAGCCCGCATCACATGATTTCATCGGTAACTTCTATCGGGTGTGGGTTCGGATCAATGTCTCGAAGCCTTTGAAGAATGCTGTATCCATGGTCAGAGACGGGAAGAGGCAGATCTACAGGATAAAGTATGAGAAGCTACCTGACTGGTGTACCGTGTGTGGTATGCTCGGGCATCTGTATAAGGAACATGGGAACGGGATCCATCCCCCGTCTGCCTTAGTTTTTAAGGATCTGCGGGCGAGTTGGGCTATGCGGACTGGCAGGGGCCCTGGGGGAGGCCGAGGCAATCGTGGAGGACGAAGAGGAGGTCGTTCGGGTGGTAGAAACAACAACAGATATGAGGAGGGCAACACTAGCTATTCTGGTGCTAATGCTATGGGAAAAACAGGGATGGCCACAGCGCCGGATTCAGAGGATATTGACAAGGAAGAGGTGACCAGGAAAAGACTTGCGGCTGGATTGCTGGCAGGTACCCAGAATGACACCGCAGGTCAAGCAAGGGCTACAGAAGATGGGAGTAACCTAGCGATGGTGCCCGTGGGAAGCTCTGTTGTCAGTCCACCACCGAGGAGAGATTCGAAAAGACCTAAGACAGTTGAAGATGGGAATGAGGAATCAATTTAAGCAGTTAAAAATTTTGCGGGCTCCTTCGAGGAGTGCCGCCATGCCCAATGAGTGCCATGTGCTGGAACTGCCACGGAGCGGGCAAACCTGCGGCAGTCCGAGAGCTTTGCGAGTTCGCGATTAAGTTTGCCCCTACCCTGCTTTGTATTGTAGAAACACAGATTGAAGGATCTAGGGTAGAATCTTTAGCAAGTGCGATTGGATATGATAATTCTTTTGCAATTGATAGTCAAGGTAGGAGTGGTGGAATTGGCCTTTTTTGGAACAATGAAATAAAGCTTGAAATTCTCGGTTACTCCGGGTATCATCTCGATGTGTCAGTAGAATAATAAGGGGAGGATAAGTGGAGGATGACTTGTGTGTACGGTGAAGCCCAAACCCATTTGCGCCACCAAACATGGACGACCCTGAAAAACATTAGCACTTTGAGAAACTTGCCATGGCTGTGCATGGGAGATTTCAACGAGGTATTACGTCCAGATGAGCACGAAGGAGTTGGACAACGCAGCAATGCACAGATACAGGCTTTTCGAGATACAATTGATGTTTGCATGTTGCTAGACTTGGGCTATCGAGGCCAGTTCTGGACTTTCGAGAAGAAGGTAACGGGCGGCTCCTATACTCGATGTAGACTTGATCGTGCCCTGGTGAATACAGATTGGATGGCAAGGTTCCCTATGGCAGTGGTAACACACGAAGAAGCGGCGACGTCTGATCATTCAACGATTATGGTTGATTGGGGCGGCACAAAAGAAAGACCGAAGGCACGCGACTTTAAGTATGAGTTGATGTGGGAGTCACATGAAGGCTTCCAGGGCATGGTCAGGGACGGTTGGGACTCGGGACCTCCTTGTACCACTGTGGATGAGTTGCGCCAAAAGCTGAGTAATCTTGCGGGCGGGCTGTCACGTTGGAGCAATGACACTTTTGGCAGCGTCCGGAAAGAGATTAAAATGCTCAAGAAAAAACTGGAGGAACTACGGACGGACCGGCTGCGGTTGGGACCTTCTCATATAGAGTTAAAAATCAATGAACGACTAATAGAAATGTATCATCGAGAGGAAGTAATGTGGCGCCAGAGGGCAAGGGTTCAGTGGTTAGCAGCCGGAGACAAGAATACTAAGTTCTTTCATCTAAGAGCAAGCCTACGGCGCAAAAGGAACATGATAAAAGCATTGAAAAATTCTTTGGGGGCAATTGTTGTTGACCCGGATGAACTTAAAGCCATGGCCAATACTTTCTATCAACACTTATATACCTCAGAGGGGGTACATGATATCGAGGCCGTGTTGAATCATGTCCCTAGAAGGGTGACAGATGAAATGAACGCAAGTCTGAATGCTGAATACACATCTGAGGAGGTCAAAACAGCGCTGTTCCAGATGTTCCCAACAAAGGCACCGGGACCTGATGGTTTCCCTACACACTTTTATCAACGCAACTGGGATATCTGTGGAGAGGATGTTTCGAGGATTGTGCTGCGTATAGTACGGGGGGAGGAAAGCCCGGAAGGAATAAATGATACAATCCTGGTCCTAATACCGAAGGTAATCAGCCCCTCTTTGTTATCACAGTTTCGTCCTATAAGCCTTTGCAATGTGTTATATAAAATTGCTTCAAAGGTTGTGGCCAACAGACTGATGTTAGTGCTGCCTAACATTATTTCGGATGAGCAATCAGCCTTCGTGCCTGGTAGGCTTATCACAGACAACATCATATGTGCTTATGAGTGTTTGCATTTTATGAAAAAGTCAAAATCAAAGTCAAACAGTTTCTATGCATTGAAGTTAGATATGATGAAAGCATATGATAGGCTGGAGTGGGCATATCTGAAGGGTATTATGGCTAAACTGGGATTCTCACAGCAATGGATCAATACAGTTATGAGTCTTGTTTCTTCGGTATCCTTCTCAGTTCTTTTCAATGGAGAGAAACTAGAATCTTTTAAGCCGACGAGAGGTATTCGGCAGGGAGACCCAATATCCCCTTACCTATTCCTTATTGCAGCAGAGGGCCTTTCGTGCCTCCTGAAATCCAGTTCTGAGTCATCCATTGCAGGTATTAAGGTGGCCCCCACGGCACCCACCATAAACCATCTTTTATTTGCAGATGACAGCCTGCTGCTTTTTAAGGCTACGGTGGAGGGATCAGTTGCAGTGTCAAACCTGCTGGATACATATTGTAACGCTTCAGGACAAAGAATAAATCATGATAAATCTTTGATCTTCTTTAGCAAGTGTTGTCCCACAAATCTAAAGGAAGAGATCAAAAACTCATTGCATGTACACAATGAATCCTTGAGTGAATGCTACTTGGGAATGCCTACTGATGTAGGACACTCAAAAAGTGGCACTTTCAAATATCTGAGAGATCGGGTCTGGGAGAAGATCAAAGGGTGGATGGAGAAGTTGCTGTTGGCGGCTGGTAAAGAAGTGTTGATTAAATCTATTGCACAAGCTATTCCCGTGTTCTCTATGTCATGTTTCCATTTGCCAAGGGGTTTGTGCGAGAATATTACATCGATCATACGACAGTTTTGGTGGGGAAGCAAGAATGGAAAAAGAAAACCCAGTTGGGTGGCATGGGGTACGATGACGAAGCCAAAACACTTGGGGGGTCTAGGTTTTCGTGACCTGGAGATTTTCAACTTAGCACTCTTGGCAAGACAATCTTGGCGACTAATGGCAGATGAGAATTCCTTGAGTGCAAGAGTGTTGAAAGCCGTGTATTATCCACAGTGTACCCTTCTGGAAGCAGAACTGGGAACACGACCTTCACAGATTTGGCGTGCAATATTAGATGGAAGGGATATCTTGGCCCAAGGGATTATACGGAGGATTGGTAACGGAGAGGAGACTGATGTGTGGGTACAAAACTGGATCCCTAGAGACAATTTCAAACGTCCGGTCACATCACTTGTTCCTAACCCTCCATCAAAGGTCTCAGATTTCATTGATTCAAATGCTGTTGAATGGAAGGAAGGGTTAGTACGGACAGTGTTTACACCCTTCGATGCTGAAGAGATCTTGAAAATACCTCTGTGCACAAGGAACGTGACAGATTACTGGGCCTGGCATGAGGAAAAGCGAGGAGTTTTCACAGTGCGGTCGGCATATCACATGATCATGAGAACAAAATTGAGCTGGGAACGTTGGCTGTTTGATGAAGAAGGCACATCAACAAGGGAAAGCGAGAAATGGAGCTCTATTTGGCACATACAGGTCCCATCGAAGCTTCGGATGTTTGTATGGCGACTCGCTAGGCAGTCCATGCCGACTGGAGAGGTTCTTAATCACAGGAAAATGGCCGATGATGATACTTGCAGACTCTGTGGGGCTAAAGATACATGGAGACATGCGTTACTGACTCGCTCCATGTCCAGGAGTATATGGGCTCTTGCACCGGAAGAGTTTGTAGAAAAATTCATCCATATCCAGGAGGAGGATCCGAAGACGTGGCTCTTTACGTTACATGAAATACTGGATAGAGAGGACTTCACTCGCTTGGTGGTTACGGCCTGGGCAATTTGGGGAGCGCGGAGGAAAGCGGTATATGAGGAAATTTTTCAATCTCCAATCTCCACCAACAGCTTCATAACGCACTACTTGCTAGAATTAAAGCAAGCTTGCTGTCGAGTTCAACAGCCAACGAGAATTCCTGATCCAAGAACGACAACCTGGCTGCCTCCGACTCAGGGGTGTGCAAAACTAAATTCAGATGCAGCTATCTCCGTACGCAGCAGGTATGGCACAGTAGGATCAGTTTGTAGAGATCAGCAAGGGGCTTTCCTTGGAGCATCGGCTATGGTTGTCAAACACGTCACCGACCCAGCAACACTTTAGGCAATGGCGATTAGGGAAGCTTTATCCCTTGCGGCAGATCTTTATATCCAGGACATCTATGTTGCATCAGATTGCAAGACGGTGGTAGATGACGTGAAGAAGGGCACGGCCGCGATTCATGGGTCTGTTATCAAAGAAATTATAGGCAGGTCGTCAGAGTTTCATTCTTGTAAAATAGTTCATGAATTTAGGAGCTCGAATTTCAAAGCTCACAATCTGGCAAAGCACGCACTTACACTTCAAGCTGGCCGCCATGTTTGGTTAGGTCAGCCTGGAAATCTTAGCTTCGTCCCTGTAAACATTTTGACGGGTTAAATAAAGGCTTTGTGAGGTTGTCTCAAAAAAAAAACTTGACGACTGTGAATCCTCCAGCCGGTTAGGCGTCATGTTCTGAGCATCCAAGAGCCATTGTGGATTGCCGGTGGACGAAGTCTGTGAAGGTTCGGAAGTCTACCTTGAAGACTTACCAGAGTAATTGGGCGAGGACTGTGTGTCCTTAGCTCAAGGGGAATAAGGTGAAGACGCGGTCTTCTGAGTTGAATATCAGCCTCCCTAACCAGACGTACAGTTGTCACAACAACTGGAACTGGTCCAACAAATCATGTGTCCTTCTGAAGCCACTGGTTCTATCTCTTACTCCTCTTTACTTATAGTTTGTCTTCGTGAAGTCATTGCTTGCTTGTATTATCTGTTTGACTTCACTGTGTGACTATCTGTTCTGATTATCTTCCATCCCGATCTTTACTACCTAGCTGCTATTAGTATTCATGCTTTCACTCCATTGAATACTTGACTATGGCTTGTCTAGTGTAGTCTACCTTCCGCTGCATTAGAATAGTGTTGTTTATATTGTCTGTCTTCGAAACTCCCATGTTTTGAAGACTTTCATAAAAATCGCCTATTCACCCCCCTCTAGTCGATAACTAGCCCTTTCAGCGCCTCCCCAACAGCAGTCGGCGATGTCGTTCCAGCTGCCCTTCCCATTCCCTCCTCAGGGGGCGCCGATGCCTGTTGCTCCCACCGATCGCGGTGGCCGCCGCGGCAAAGGGGGCCGCAAGGACCAGCTGTGGGTAACCAACCCTGGCGGGCCGACTCGGGTCACCCAGCAGCAGCAGCTCACACCGCCATGGGCCTACGGGCACAATCGTTGGATCGGCGTTGTACACACCTACTCTATGCCGCCCCCCCGCCCGCCCACCCCCGACTTCTTGGGCCTTCGTCCGGCGCACCACCAGGCCCATCACGCCGCCCCGCAGCCGCTCGCGGTGCCCGCGACGCTCCAGCAGTACGGGGCGTACCCGGCGCTGCCGGCCCCTCCCCCGCAGCAGACCGACGCTGGCTTACGGCGCTCTCACCACCGCCTTGGGACCCGGCTCTACTAGCCGCGCTGCACTCCGCCCCCATGCCCAACAATTACCACGGTGGTGACGACTGGTACATGGACTTCGGGGCAACTGCCCACATGTCTTCTAACCTCGGTAACCTTGTCACTTCTTTTCCCACAAACACCTCCACTTGCATTACTTTCGGCGATGGTTCTTCCCTTCCATTACACATATTGGTCATGCTTCTTTTCCATCATCTAATACACCCATCAACATGTCTAATATTCTTGTTTGTCCTGACTTAATCAAGAATCTAGTCTATGTTCGCTGCCTTACTCGTGAAAATTCAATTACTATTGAATTTGATGATTGTGGTTTTTCTGTGAAGGACTTCCGTTCTCGGATGGTTTTTCACCGATGTGACAGCCCCGATGAGCTCTACCCGGTCCACCCACAATCCTCCAACAACACCGCCCCCGTCGCCCTCTCCGCCGGTGTGGACCTCTGGTACGCTCATTTGGGTCATCCCAATCCTGCTACACTTCGTCATATTCTTCATAGTTTTCCTTTCATTTGTAATAAGGTCGATGACCATACTTGTCACGCTTGCTGTGTTGGCAAACACGTGCGTCTACCCTTTAGGGACTCTACTACTACTAGTAGACTGCGCGTGCGTTGCCACGGGCATTTTATATTTTTGGCTGGTATTATTTATAAACCTAATGTATGTTAAGTTTCACAATATCAGAAAATAATTGAAATCCAATTTACTTGCAATGTAAGTTAATAAGTTGATGATTTATACGAGAGAGCGATGATCCAACATATAATCCCTTATAATCCTTGCACAGGCAATATAAACTAAGATATTCTTGACGCGCCTCGTACAATATCAGAAATGTTTTTAACTTCATTCGCGTGATACTTGAGCAAGTATAATAAAATTTTCTTCCTCAACTCATAATCCCTGCACAAGCAATATATATAGTTAACATAAATATTTCACATGGAAGGTGTATGAATGTGCCACGAAAAAGAATACTCACCTTAACCATTCCACGAGAGGATAAAACAAAAACAAAATAGCTAGACAAATCCATGCAATTGACTATATATTTCTAAAATATAGTGATATTTTCAAAGTATCATACATATTTATCCGCTTTTATCGCCGATCAACAAAAGTGAACCATATAAACATATATTAAAATAAAATAAAAAATAAAAATATGCGTGTATACATTACATATTCATTATGGCATAATGTTCTTGTTTTATAGATAGTGAGTCGCATCCTAATTTCTAGGAGCTATAAATTGTAGGCCCACCTATACATAATTTGTTGGTTTATTCTCTCAAAATGACTTTGACAGGCCATGTGACATTTATCTCACCACATAAACAACTGCTACTTTATTTATTTTATTTACAAAAAATATATGAAAAAACAGCCCCTCCTCCCACTAACTTCTTGCGCAGACATCCGTCTTCTGCTCTCCCCGCACAGTTCACCATCTATCGGGTGTTGGTCACATCTCATATCTCCCCGGCACATCTTGTCCCTGCCACAGAGACGTCCACTCCTCCCTCCCCCTTTCCCAGCGTCGTCTGCCTCCTCCACTCCCCACAAACCTCTCGTGTTTGTCGCCTCAGCATTGAGCCCGCATGCCCACCAGTATGGCATACTCAGCATCTGGATCCAACTTGGAGGGGGGGATGGCACCCTAGTCATCGGTCCCAGTCGATCTGCGCCAAGCATAGTTGCATTGTGGCATCCTTGGTCTTAATGAGGAGGCCATCCCAGGTGGATTCCTAGTTCCAATGAGTGCACCCCGTCATGCTAAGGGCGGCCACTATGGCGACACGACCTACTGCTAACCGAAGTGTCGCCACCTTCTCCGACTGCGGCGTCCACCGGAGGATTGACGCCATTGATTCCTAGGTTCTCCCTGCCTGTCCCATCCACCCTACTCGTTTGTTGCTGCTGCCAGCACAGCTGCGCTTCCTCTCCATTAGGCTAATGAAGAAAAGATGTCGTGATTGATCTACTCCCTACTCGTACAATAGAAGTTTTAGGTTTATACATGTATGTTGCTTCTATGTTATCATGAAAAGGCCTACACTAAAAAAAATAGGCTCTATTGGATTGATGCGATACAAACTCAGGTTTTTGTTCATATTTTTCCAGTTTATCAATTTGTACAAATAGATGCATACACCCCAAAGGTTTAAATAAGCATTCTATTATGAGAAGTCTCATTTTCTGTTTGAGTTTTCCGAAGGGATTCATCTTAAGAACTTTGCATAACTTGACACCAATTAGATACATGGACTATTGCTGCAATTTATACACTGGAAGACTAAGAATGGCTAATTGTGGTCATTTTTTTTGGTTCATTGTGGATCGTTTGATCTAGATTCCCCCAACTCTCTCACACACCCTCTCACACCGCACACGAAGAGTTTCCCTATCTAAGAAAAATTAAGGATAAGCTAGCTCTAGAATTTGTTACCAGTAAGTAGCTATTAATTACAAGCATAACTTTGAGATCAATGCACCAATGTTTGTCGTGCATGAGGGTAACATGTGGCGCAAGTTGTGGCGGCTAACATGTGCTAATTGTTCATGTGCATCCACATCTCCAAGTATTAGCACAAGAAACCCTTCAGTTGTAACACACCTAGCCATGCCTGAAAAGGGATTACTTGAATGCTCTGCTCGGTAAATTATTACCTAGAGCATATAGTTTCACCTATTTTGAACAAATGGACTGGATCGCTTAGTAAGTATTTTTCAAGCAATGAAAATAATATCACATGTGACACAAATACTTTTGAAGCTTTCATTTTACAATACTACAAGAAACTTGGCTCTCTCACATCTGGAAATGAACCTATTATGATAATGTTTATCCAGCCATGCATATGGAAACACCAATTGATGTTTACTCAATAGGATAGCTAAAACTTGACAGTGGCCATTTTTTAAATGCTAGAGAAGTAATCCAGACAAAAACAACAAGGTAAGCGAGTGAAAGAAGCAACTTACCTTTACCAAAATTTCCTCATTTGCCAAACAAATTTCATCCCTGAAGTTTTAACTAAGTGCTGCTTTTGTCTCTTTTCATTCCTCCATATCACCCTGCAATGAACATATCCCATTGGAAAAATTAGATGTATAAAAAAACAAAATGACAACAATTACTATTCAATAATGAACAATCAGGCTACTGGAACACCCATTGCAATAGTCTAACAATTGTGTAGCACCATAGCAACATCTTAAATTGGGATAAAGACAACAGAAGTGCATCATGAAAGCTAGTCTAGTCTCGGCAGTGAGGCTTCTGAACAATAGCTGTCAGCAGCCCAACAGTAGTAATCAAATGCAATAAGACAAATTCAGTTAACTAATTGCTGAAAAAAGAAGGATAAAACAACAAGCTGTAAAACAATTATCAATTATTTGGATATGATGAATACTGATCAAATGAGAAGCAAGAACAACAATAATTTCCTAGCATTGAGTACTTTGTCTACTTTTCTTCAAGCCCTCTACTAATCACATGATCATTGTACGAGGTTACCTATATTGTCACTCGAATATGACACCATGTCAATATAATCACTTCCTAGTTACAGTTGTCCATAGAATGAATTGAAGCATGACATTCAGAAAAAGCATTCAAGATAAAGCAATGCTCTTTATCAATACAAGCATTCAAGATCCCTTCATATGAAGTTGGGCCCTGCTCATATGAAGCTCCCTCAACATTGGTTCTTCTTGCTTCTTTCATGGAACCATCTTTCCTTCTACAACACCATGAACCACTTCACTTGGCCAATGTGGCATTGTGATAATACGTTTCCTTCCACGTGTGCTCTCTTCCTCACTCCATCAACGTGTCAGAAAAATTGCTGAAACAGTTGGAGACAATGGGCTTGAAGGCGCACGCAATGCCGGGCGTTCAAGATATGCAGACTGCAGTTCTGCATAATTATCTAGAGAAGCTGATTGTACGAAGAAAGAGTTTTATAAAAGCTTTTCGAGAATTGACCTCAATATAAAACAACAAGGTTAAAATAAGCTATCCATTATTTGCACACCAAAATAATGAAATGTCATGATGAAGGAATAAGATACCTTTATGACCATGCATTTGAATTACAGAATTCCTCGCTAACATAAGAACTCCGATGTGTGGCACATAACGGTGGATTAGCATATCTAATAGGGCCACATGCCAAAACAAAGGATTGAATCATATAAAAAATGTACACATGTATCCAACTGAATAAGGAAACCTCATCCTACTTCAGAAGTAGAACTAATGAAGCATAACATAAGGAGACCTCAGAACATTTACACGATATTTTCTGAAAAATCGTTCATCCAACTGAATTTAGACCCCTATGCAAAGAATAAATGATCATATTAGTTGGCAGATCCGAGATCACTTCTTCTATCAAAATGATTTCAGCTACATTAAGATTTCAAAAGTGCAAGCATAGTTATAAATGAGAGTGGAATCTTTTTAAGGAGTAAATGTAAAACTGGGTGGATTAACCAAAGCTGATAGCACAAAGAATGATTAACCAAGATGATAGCACAAAGAAAATTTAAACAAGATGATAACAAACAATGATACTTACTAAAGAGTACAAGACGAACAAAATAAAGATTGCAATTTTTTGACCCTGCGACCTGAAGTGCACTGTGTGAATACCAGTTAGTATCCTTAAATGTTCATAATCAAGAATTCTTTTGTGAATATCACTTAGAAAGTTAGAATCATGAAGAACGAATTTTACACATAACCGCTTGACAGGAGCGGTTCGCTGTCTTAAAAATATATCAAATTATATGCATAGGCGGTGACTTAATTAAAAGATTTATTCTTGACACACACTAAAAGAATGAAATTAACAACTTCATTAACACCCAATGACCGATTCCTCAGGTTGATTTATCAAATTGAATTAGTAGGCGGGCAGGCTCAACAACACCGGGCTATAAGATGCAACCTGTTATGACCGGCCAGGTCTATGGCCGCCGTAGGCCCACCAGGCAATCTTAGCCCACAAGTTATCTTAGGTTAATTCTTATGCAAGTTATCTTAGGTGAATTCTTATGCAAGTTATCTAGGTTATAAATATAGGTTGTAAGACTCTTTTTGGAATTAAGCAATAAGACTATTCTATTGCCCGGCTCCCGAGGAGCCGGAACCCTAAACCCTAGCCGCCTCCTCCTCATTGCGCCGCCCCCAACCGCCAGACGGCGCCTCGCCGCCGCCAAGCTCCAGCCTCGCCCTCCTCCCTCCTTCCCGTATAGTTTACGCCCAAGGCAGGGCAAAACCCTAGCTCCTAACACCTTGGTATCATCAAGCTCAGGTTCGACTATGTCATCCCCACCACCATCGCCGTCGCTGCCTCGGCCACCACCACCGCCGCCGTCATCCCTCTCGCCCGGGGCCATTGGTCTCCTCCCGGCGCCTCCACCGCCTGCCGCGGGGCACCACCACCGAGCCGCCGCCGTCTACATCACCGATGCCGGCCAACTACACCCCGGAAGCCATGGCGGGTGTCCTCAACGATCTGGTGCTCGCGGTCCAGGGCATCCGGCTCTTCCTCGCCAGCCCGTACGGGCCGCCACCGCCACCCCAGCCACCAGCGCCTTCCCCGCCGGCGCTTCCGTGGTACTCGGTGCCCGCCGCCCTCGCCGGCGGCTACCCGCACTTAGCCGTCTGCCGCCCAGCGCCCGCTTAGCGCAAGACTGGGCGGTCCAGCAACAGCAGCATCGGCCGCCCCAGCCGCCGGCCTGGCCCCACTGCCCGCCCCAGCAGCAGCGGCGTCGGCAGCGCCCGCCCGCACCGTGGCGGCCTGGCCGCCCCGTCCCTCCGCCCGCCGCCCGGTTCCCACGCCACCGCCACCTAGCACCGGCCGAGCCAGGTCCTACCGGGGCTCTCGATTCAGCACGCGCGTTCCCTCGCCGCTTTCTCCGATTCCCGCTTGGCTCACCGGCACGTCCTCACCGCCGGTCTACACGGAGGCCGGAGACCCGTCGGTTCCCATGCTGCAGCACGGTGCGCCGCCCTCGGCTCTCCGCATCGACGAACCGGTGGCCACTGGCGCGTCGACTCCGACACCACCGCGTTTCGCCCGGATCGACTTCGCCACCTATGACGGTTCGGAAGACCCCCTTAACTGGTTAAACCAGTGTGATCAGTTCTTCCGGGGCCAGCGCACACCGGCGTCCGAGCGCACCTGGCTCGCGTCCTACCACCTTCGGGGCGCCGCCCAGACATGGTACTACGCTCTCGAGCAGGATGAGGGCGGCATGCCCCCACGGATCGCTGTGAGCTGTGTCTCCTTCGCTTCGGACCTCCACGGCGCGGCAGCCGCTTGTCCGAGCTGGGCCGTCTACCCTTCACCACCACGGTCCAGGATTTCGCCGACCGCTTCCAGGCTCTGGCATGTCACGCTCCGGGGGTGACGGCTCTACAGCGGGCGGAGCTCTTCGTCGGTGGCCTTCCCGACCACATCCGCGTGGACGTCGAGATGAAGGGCCCCCAGGACCTACAGACGGCCATGTACTACGCTCGGGCGTTCGAGCAGCGCGCCCAGGCCTTGACACGGCCAGCAGCACCTCGGGGGAGCCGCTTGCCTCCACGACCTTCGCCAGCAGTGGCCGCTTCTTCAGCCGTCTCACCGCCGACCACACCGGCCGCAACACGGCCCTTCCGGCGCCTTTCGCAGGCTGAGCAGCTCGAGCGCCGCCGCCTGGGGCTGTGCTTTAACTGTGATGCGCCCTATGCCCCGGGCCATGTCTGCCCGCGCCTCTTCTACTTGGAGACCGTCGACGCGGTGGAGGACGCTGTCACCGAGGAGGGACTCGGCGACCCAGCAGCCGCCGCGGACGCGCCGGCAACCACGCCCGCGCCGGCTACGGCCCTTGTCGTCTCACTTCACGCGCTGGCCGGCATCCGCAATGAGCGGACTATGCTTATTCCGGTCACGAACCACGGCGAGACTCTGGTGGCTCTTTTGGACACGGGTTCTACACATAACTTCCTTCCGGAGTCTACTATGCGGCGATTTGTTCTACAGCCCGCAGCGGGGAGCAGCTGCGTGTCACTGTCGCTAATGGTGACCGCCCGCTGCCATGGACTCGCCGGGGCGTTCCCATTACTATCGGTGACGAGCACTTCACCATCACTTGTGCCGCATCGATTTGGGCTGTTTCGACTTCATCCTCGGCGTCGACTTTTTATGGACCTCGGTCCCATCCTGTGGGACTTCGACGCTCGACGATGACCTTCGGCGCATGGGCGCCGATCCGGTGGAGGGCGTTGAGGCACCCCTGCCCTCCTCCACTTCAGCTAGCCGCGACGACCACGGAGGCCGAGCACCGCTGTTGATCACCTCCTGCAGCAGCACGGTGATCTTTTGAGGAACCCGTGGTCTTCCGCCGCCCGGGTCTCGACCACCGTATTCATCTCCCCGCCGGCTCGGCTCCGGTGGTCAGACGTCCTATCGGTACCCTCGCCTGCGTAAGGACGAGTTGGGCGGCAGTGCACACTCATGCTTGCCGCCGCATTATCCGGATATCGACATCACCCTTTACGGCACCGGTTCTTCTCGTTCGCAAGTCGGACGGCACTTGGCGCTTCTGCGCCGACTACCGTGCCCTTAATGCTCTCACACTTAAGGATAAGTTTCCTATTCCGGTGGTCGATGAGCTCTGGATGAGCTCCATGGGGCGCGTTTTTCACCAAGTTGACCTCCGGTCGGGATATCATCAGTGCGCATGCATCCCGACGACATCGCCAAGACGGCGTTCCGGACTCATCACGCCACTTCGAGTTCTTGGTGATGCCCTTTGGCCTCTCCAACGCCCGGCGACATTCCGGCCTTGATGAATGATGTCCTCCGCCCTACTTACGCCGGTTTGTGCTCGCTTTCTTTGATGACATTCTTATCTACAGCGCCTCTTGGGCGAGCACCTCCAAAGATGTGGCCATCGCCTTCAACGAGCTTGGGCGCATCATCTTCATCTTAAGCGCCGAAGTGCTCGTTCGACACCTTCGTCGCTTACCTCGCCACGCTATCTCGGCCGAGGGTGTGGCCATGGACGCCGACAAGGTGGCGGCCGTCGCCGCTGGCCGATTCCGCAGCCTCCACGGGCTCTTCGCGGGTTTCTTGGCCTTGCAGGTACTACCGAAGTTCATCCGGAATTTGGGCTCATCGCGGCCCCACTCACGCGCCTACTCCGTCGCGACGCCTTCTCTTGGGATGAGGAGGCCACGTCCGCATTTGAGGCCCTCAAGGGGGCCCTTACGACGGGACCCGTCCTACAGATGCCGGATTTCGACCTTCCCTTCACCGTCGACTGCGACGCCCGGTCGGGGTTTGGTGCGGTCTCGCATCGTATGGCGATGGACCCTCGCCTTCTTCACCGTCCATTTGCTGCACGCCATCTTGTTGGCGGCATATGAGCGTGAGCTCATTGGGTTGGTACAGCAGACGCCACCGGGCGGCCCTATCTTTGGGGTCGTTCCTTCCGGATCCGCGACGACCACTACAGCCTCAAGTTCATGCTGGATCGAGGCTCTCGACGGTCCTCAAAGACCAGTGGATCAAGAAACTCTTTGGCTTTAATTTCACCGCCGAGTACCGCCGGTCGCTTAACATCGCCGCCGACGCCCTGTCCCGGCGTGACGCCGATGTGGACGACGGAGCGGCTGATGGGACGGCCTTCTGCATCATCACCGGGCCCTCTTTCACCCTCTACGCCGACATCCGCCGCGCGACCGCGACCGCGGCCGACGCCCTCCTCTTGCAGCAGCAGCTGGCGGCGGGCGAGCTGGAGGAGCTGTGGCGAATAGCCGACGGCCTGCTTCTCCATGGGCGCCGCATCTTCGTCCCGACACACGACGATCTTCGTCAGCAGGTGCTGCGTCTTGCCCACGGGGCGGGCCATGAGGGAGTGCAGAAGACGCTCCACCGTCTCCGCACCGACTTCTACATTCCAGGCGATCGTGCCCTGGTCCGTGATTGGGTACGGTCTTGTGTCACGTGCCAGCGCAATAAAACAGAGACGCTGCGACCCGCTGGCATGCTTCAGCCCTTGGAGGTTCCATCTCAGGTTTGGGCCGACATCTCCATGGATTTTATCGAGGGCCTTCCCAAGGTGGGCGGCAAATCCGTCATTCTCACAGTGGTCGACCGCTTCTCCAAGTATGCTCATTTCATCGCCCTTGGCCATCCATATTCAGCGGCATCTGTCGCGACGGGCCTTCTTCGATGGCATTGTCCGCTCTCCACGGGTTTCCTTCTTCGATCGCCGCGATCGGGACCCTGTGTTCACGGGCCATGTATGGCGCGACCTTTTCCGGATCGGGCGGGCGTGAAGCTCCGCCAAGATCGCCTTCCACCTCAAACGGACGGCCATGCGAGATCGTTAACAAGGTGATTGCCATGTATTTGCGTTGTGTTACAGGTGATCGCCCTCGCGCATGGGTGGACTGGCTCTCATGGGCGGAGTACTGCTACAACACCTCTTTTCACTCCGCCCTTCGTACTACGCCCTTTGAGGTGGTGTATGGTCGGCCGCCCCCGCCGATCTTGCCGGTGGATGCGGCCTCGGCACGGACCGAGGCGGCCGGAGCTCTTCTGAGGAGCCGTGATGAGATGCTCGCGGAAGTCCAGCAACGACTTCTCCAGGCCCAACAGTTGGCCAAACGATACTATGATGGCCACCATCGCGAGGTGGAGTTCACGGTGGGCGATTGGGTCTGGCTGCGTCTACTTCACCGCTCTACGCAGTCGTTGGACCCACGCGCGCGGAAGAAGCTTGGTCCTCGTTATGCCGGACCCTTTGCTATCCTGGAACGCATTGGGAAAGTGGCGTACCGTCTTCAGCTTCCAGCCGGCGCGCGCATTCATGATGTCTTCCATGTCGGGCTGCTCAAGCCATTCCGCGGTGATCCACCCGCGGCACCGCCGGCCCTTCCGCCGGCCTCGGACGGACGTCTCCTTCCTGCACCGGAGAAGGCGCTCAAGGCCCAGCTGCGCCGAGGCTCCTGGTACGTGTTGATTCGGTGGGTTGGACTACGAGGAGGACGCTACTTGGGAGCAGCGAGGAGTTCCACCAGCACTACCCCGACTTTCAGCTCGAGGACGAGCTGTTTGCGCAGGCGGGGAGAGATGTTATGACCGGCCAGGTCTATGGCCACCGTAGGCCCACCAGGCAATCTTAGCCCACAAGTTATCTTAGGTTAATTCTTATGCAAGTTATCTTAGGTGAATTCTTATGCAAGTTATCTAGGTTATAAATATAGGTTGTAAGACTCTTTTGGAATTAAGCAATAAGACTATTCTATTGCCCGGCTCCCGGAGGAGCCGGAACCCTAAACCCTAGCCGCCTCCTCCTCATTGCGCCGCCGCCCAACCGCCAGGACGGCGCCTGCCCGCCGCCGCCAAGGCCCAGCCTCGCCCTCCTCCCTCCTTCCCGTATAGCCTACGCCCAAGGCAGGGCAAAACCCTAGCTCCTAACACAACCTTTGTTTTAGAACTCATGGCAGGAAATATGCTTGTTGTTCAAGAGAGACAGACGAAAAAGGCAAGCGACATGATCTTGGGGAGCACTGGTCACTTCTTCTCCAGCCTCCACGTGCGGTGCAACCACATAGTTGATGCACCTTTCGCTTTGCTCCACTTGAGGCAATGCCTATCGCAGCACAATGCTCTTGAGCAAGGATAAGTAGCAATTGGCCAGGTTCTTCGTGGTCTTGAACTCCTACAACAAAGGACATAACTAATCGAACATGACAATCAATCCTAATCAAGCAACCGATCATTCAGTAACTAACAAACAGAGACATGGTACTTACCGCGCCAACAAGGTCATCTTCTAGAATTGCTAGTTCAACATCATCTCTATCTGGTCATCTCCCATCTGCCTCACTCCTACCGGTGGGAGGTAATAGTGAAGAATAATCATGTCCAGGAGATGCAGCCTCAAACATCTCTTTGTTGCTGGAGTGACTTAGAGCTATTAAACCTGCTCCAAGACCAGCTAAAGCTGGACATACTACAACAGGGAGACCAATGTTTTTCCTTAGTAGTCAAAATTCTTTGTGAACCAAACAACCAGCTGCCTACACTCAGTACCCTGCAAAGCATGCCTAGAATAAGATAGAGTGGAAGCTCTGTAGAATATAACTTTAGTCAGTTGCATACTTAGACAACTGGAAATTTAGAAAACACCAAATACACATTAGGAAATGTTAGAATTGTGAGTTATTACCAACGAGGATGCGGTCATACCGGCCAGACTTGACTGTAAAGTGCAGGGTGTGCTCCTTACCAATAGGGCACGAGTAGGAGGTGGTAGGGGATGTTGCGCGCGCTGTTGACATGGCGGGTGGAGACGGCGGCCAGCGTGCGGCTCCCTAGAACACGACCTTCTTCCTCCACCATGCCCAGCATCCTGGCAAGTGTGCCCTTCCGGCTCAGCACGCCGACGACAAACTCAACGGTGGCCTGGCTGGCGTACACCCGCTTCAGCGTCATTAGCTCGAACACCTCCAAGCGACCCGGAACCGGCCGGTGCGCTGCGCCAAGTGCAGCACGACGTTGAAGGCGGAGAGTGCAGGGAGCACGCGGTGGAGCGCCAGGTACCGGCAGGCCTCGAGAGCCTCCTCCGGGAGGCGGAGCTACGCATAGGCGTGCACCAGGAGGTGGAGGCCGCGGGCCGTCGCGGCGGTGCCACTGTCCTCGTAGGCCGCGAAGAAGGCGTCCAGGAAATGCGAAGCCGGCGAGGAGGAGTGCCTGGTGATGGCGGCCTGGAGGAGGACGGAGGCGTGGCTGACGAGGGCCGCGCGGGCGAGGAGGTGCACCAGGAGGCAGTAGGAGCGGAGCGAGTGGGGCGATGGCGACGAGGCGGCGGACCAATGGAAGAAGCTGTGTGCGTTCTGGCAACAGTCTCGGCGGAGGAGGGGGAGAGGAGCACGGCGTCGATGTGGCCCTCGGGCGCCGCGGCGGTGGGGAACGCGGCGAAGAGCGCCTCCCACGCCACCCTCGGGCTGTGCGCGAGGTAGTGGGAGACGTGCTGGGGCATCGCCGCGGCGGCCGCGGGCACGACGAAGGCGGTACCGCGGCAGGGGAACGGGACGACGCCACGCCTCTGGGAGTTCGAGGGCGTCGATCCTGGACGTACGTCGGCGGCAGCGAGGGACGCCGATCCCGAATTCCTTGTGGCTTGTGCCGCGGCCGCAGACACGCCCTGCCCCGGCGGCGGCGGCCCACGAATCGGGGGCCTCGACCAGGCAGGCGCGCTAGATGAGCTCGATGCCGGCAGGTGGGGTGGAGGGGCGGCAACGAAGGAGGAAGAGGTGGATCCGCGACGACAGCAATGGATCCACGAAGGCGGAGGCGTCCGAGTGGTTCCGCCGATAATATATATTAGAGCACATGCGCCCAGGCCCTCTCTATCTAGCCATCCATTTTCTGCTTTAAGATTCGTGCAAATACATTTATCTTTTTTGTTTCTCCCACATAGAATGTATCTTGAAGTTCAAACCTATGCAGCGTGGCAAAGCTTTCTGAGTAGAATTTAGGATAAATCGTTCAGATTTTTTTGTCAAACATAAATATACAAAATACGTTTTGTTTGATTAAAAAATCATATTTTTAATATTTATGTCGGACAAAAAATTCTGAAAGATTTATCCTAGATTCTAGTTAGAAAGCTTTGCCATCCTGCAAAGGTTTGAACTTCAAGATATGTTCTATATGGGAGAAGCAAAAAAGAGAAAATTTCATATAGAAACTTAGTTGTGTCGCACGGATCTTAAAGCGATATTGGAGAGTTAGGATAGCAGGGCCTGGGTGCAAGTGCTCTAAAAATCCACGTCCTTCCGCGGCGACGACGGCGGCGGATCCAAGAAGACTGAGGCGTCCGAGTGGTTGCGGCGGCGGATCCGCGAAGGCGACGGTGCCAGAAGATCGCACCAGGGATCGAGAGGAGAGGTGTTTTGTGCGTGCTAGTTTTTTTTGTGCGTGCATGGGCTGGGGTGTGAGAAGGGGATGAAAAAAAATCAACGAAAAAAAAACGGACGAAAATGGTGGGACAAAAAAGAAACTGGAAGCGAGACTACCAACTGCTTTATTAGGAGTAGAGATTTGTTTCCTAATTAATGTGATCGAGCAATTTAAGGTAAGGTTAATTAATTTAGATTTGGTCTTTAGAGATTGATCGTGATTGATTCTTTTACATAAAGACATTCCTCAATAACTTGCGCCAGAATGGAAAGTTTTGACCCGTTCAGATATTTTTGTTGTGTGTGAGGGTGACGCGAAACTAAACCGGTGGGGTGGGGGAGGTGACGAAAAAAACCAGCGAAAAAAAACCATGGAGACTATTCACCAACTGTTTCATTAGAAGTAGAGATTGCTTCATATCCCTTTGAGTTGATTCATAGTGATGTTTGGACATCGCCTATTGCGAGCAACTCTGGCTATCTTTACTATCTGGTCATATTAGACGATTTTACGCACTATGTGTGGACTTTCCCTCTCCGACAGAAATCCGATGTTCTCTCAACACTTACATATTTTTATTCATTTGTCTCTACGCATTTTGGTCGCCCCATTCTTGTGTTTTAAACAGACAATGGGAAAGAATTTGATAACCTTGCCATTCGCATTTTGCTCGCCAGACATGGTACTATCTTCCATCTAACATGCCCTTACACTTCACCGCAAAACGGGTGGGCGGAGCATGTACTTTGCACTCTCAATGATTGCGTTCGTACCCTTCTGTTCCACGCCAACATCCCGCCTCGTTTCTGGCCAGATGCTCTTGCCACGTCATCCATCTGGCCGTGCCGCGTTCGCTGGAACTATGCGCCACATCAGTTGCTCTATAGCACTCCTCCCTCTTATGATGACCTTCGCGTCCTTGGCTGCCTTGTTATCCTAGCGCCGCTTCCACCGCCCCACACAAGCTTGCTCCGCGGTCCCTTGCATGCATCTTTCTTGGTTACCCCTCAAACACCAAGGCTACCGGTGCTACGACCCAGTTTCTTATCAGGTGATAACTTCGCGGCATGTTTACTTTGATGAAAAAGTGTTTCTGTTTCAGCTGGTACCTCCCGCAAATGCACCGACTTCGTCGTACCCGCCTCCACTGGCGGGCCTTCTCCGGCGCAGCCGCCCTCCCGCGGGTGCCGCCCGCGCCTGGCTCCACCTGCTGCTACAAGCGGCTATGCGGGCATCTAGAGCGCCTCGGACGCCTGGGCCCCAGGCTCAGTTGCCTCTGTTGCCTCGAGGTCGGCCTCGGGCGCCCCGGTCCCAGGCATCGCAGCCTTGGCCTCGCCTTCGACAGCCGCGGCCTCGCCCTCCCGCGCTCCCTCGCAGGACCCAGCGGGGTTTGCCTCGCTGGACCCACCTCCGGCGTCGCCCGATCGGACCCTCGTCGCGGTGCCTCCACTCCACATCATGACTCGGTCGCGCACTGGTGCTCTTCGAATGAGCACTCGCTATCCGTCCGAGCAGTACCTGTGTGCGGCCTCGACCTCCTCACCATCGCCGGTTCCATCTTCAGCCAGGGTCGCTCTTCGCGACCCCAACTGGCTTGCCATCATGCAAGAGGAGTTCGATGCGTTGCAACGCAACCGCACTTGGCAGCTCGTCCCACCTCCCCGCCATGCTAACATCATTAGCGGGAAGTGGGTCTTTCGGCACAAGACGCGCCCCGACGGTACCCTTGAGCGATACAAGGCTCGTTGGGTCGTCCGTGGTTTCCAGCAACGAGCCGGAGTTGACTTCACCGACACCTTCCCTCCGGTCGTCAAGCCGAACACGATTCGCACCGTCCTCCAGCTCGTGGTCTCTCGTGCCTGGCCAGTTCATCAGCTGGATGTTTCCAACACATTCCTCCACGGCCATCTCGCCCAACAGGTGTATTGCCAGCGGCCCACTGGTTTCGTCGATGCTGCGCATCCTGATTATGTGTGTCTGCTCTCCCGGTCTCTCTACGGACTGAAGCAGGCGCCAAGAGCGCGATACCAGCGCATCGCCGCCCTTCTTCAGCAGTTCTGCTTATCCCATTTGTGCTTGTCCCTGCTTGTCA
This sequence comes from Aegilops longissima, assembly GCA_021605205.1. Classification (NCBI taxonomy): domain Eukaryota; kingdom Viridiplantae; phylum Streptophyta; class Magnoliopsida; order Poales; family Poaceae; genus Aegilops; species Aegilops longissima. The sequence continues at coordinate 73,722,182 of CM038681.1, forward strand.
CATGTGTGGTTGTCTATGCGTCTGTGTTTGTGTTGAATCTAGAATCGCAGTATCTAGCATCTGATTCCGAGCTCAGTAGTGAAGAAGCTCCTGTATGTTGAATTGCAATTTGTACCTGCCTTAAATAAAATGTCTCACTCCTTCCTCTCAAGCAAGATGAATAATCTGGCTGTAGTGAACAAGTCAGGGATAGGTGAACCAAAGCCAAGGAAATATTAGCATGGATTGCGTCTACACACTGATGACTGCCTTTGCTTTAGGATGTTAAAATAAAGGTAAGATTATAATTAGCTCCATTCTTGGCAACAAATTAGAGCTGCAAGTAAGGAGCAACAGAAGAAAACAGAGGAGAGGTAAATCAAGCCCCTGCATGACATTGCAAAGGTTAAACATTGTAAAGGTTGGAGTTGAGTCCGACTGTCAACCAGTAATAATTGAAGCGATCTATGATGCCTCTTACTACTTTGGTGCCGACGAATTGAAGCGATCTATGATGCCTCTTACTACTTTGGTGCCGACGCTGCGGTTTATGCCGAATGTCTCCAACTAGCAGTGAATCTTCGGAAATAATCATAGTGCTAATCATGTCACTGATAGCCAAGCAAAGGCTACTTTCAGTTCTAGAACATCAGCTTATTGGGATTCAGATCCCTAGACTCCATTTCATCAGAACCTGTAAATGTTATTGCTATTATACGATGAATAGAGTCCTATATGTTGTACACCATTATTTATTTACTATTGAGAAAGACCACAGATTGACTTATTTATTTATGTCGTTGGATCAATATTCTGTATCGCAGGTTTTGCAGGCACTCGAGAAAAAGAAGAACATAACATAATATAGGAAGAGTTTGCCAAATTTCTATTTCCATTTGATGAAAGTTTTTCTTATCACTGGATGTGAATGCTTGCGGCGAGTTACTCATGAGAGCCATCATCATCACGTACAAAAACAAGGTGAAAATTCCCATACACAGTTAGTTACTTAAACTAAAAATAGATAAACTATACATGCAGTCTAAAGTAAATACTGTTTCATATCGGACGAGATACACTGGCCCATTTGCACATTTTGAAACAACAGCATCACATCTACGAGTAAGGTTGCCGCCCGACAAACTCTCAAATTAAACAGTTGTGGTTGTTTTAACCTAATCTCAAGCATCCACCAGAAAGCAAGAACCTGAACTAGTGTGCATTCTTGACCAAATAGGAAGGCAGATGCATGGCAAACAATATTAACTTTCTCCAATCAAATGCAAGATACACAAAAAGGGTATAAAATATTGTTTTCCATTGAGCCAACAAGTTACAACACAGGGCCTCAGACATGAGTCATGTTCAAGTTGATTTTCCAAATTGCTTGCACATACCTATACTTTAGAAGAAAGTCACATGGAACACTGTTTAAATTAATAAAGCCCGATAACAGAAAATAACAAAGTCACATAGTCTTACAAGGCAAACCGAAATAACAATGATACAAATTGTGTAGAGTACTGAGACAAGGCCCCGACAGCAGCTGCGCACAAATAGATAATAGATAAGTAAGGCAAGATAAATGAAGCTGGCCACGATTAGGGCAACTGATCTGCACATACCTAATCATCTTTTTTTTCAGGAAACTAATCGAGTAGGTAGCTAGGATCCAACTATGGTGGTGACTAGTTCTGTGGTGGCCTTGCCAAGGCTGAACTTGCTTGCCCAGATTAGAATCGCCTGGGACTTCATGTCGGTGACAATGTGTTGCTACCGAGCCGCGACGTGGCTTCTGCGGCGAACCTTGGCGGCGGAGTCCTTGACCCTCTTGGTGCGCCCAGAGTGCTTGCGCAGCTCGTACTCGCCCATGTAGGTAAAGTCAGATTCTTCCTTAAGTTGAGCTTCCTGCTCCAATTTTCTCCTAGATAGCTTCTCATCTTCAAGTAGAGATTCTAATTCGTTTCCAGGAAACTCACTTATCCAGCAAGGCGTGTATGGGAAAGATGCTTTTGTCTTTCCATATGGTATTTCACAAGAATGCCATGTCCATGAACTGCCCAAGTACTGAAATTTTGAGTTGATCCAGTCATAGGCTAGTACTATGGATGATGGTGAATTCAAGAAGACAACCTCTTTATAAGGGTGAAATCCAAGGAAAAAATAATGATTGTAGTTTTCTTCTTCAACGACGTCTTCAACCTCTTGAACGACGTCTTGAGCTTCTTCAACGACGTCTTCAGTGTCAAGAATGTTATCCTCATCAGAGTTCCAGTCATAGTCATATTTCTCGTCCACTAGGGCTTTGTGCTCAGGGCCCTCCTTATGGACGTTGATCTTTTGTAAGATCCACTGTCTACTTAGTTGTTGAGCACAGTCATCACGTTCAAAGATCTTAAGACGGGTATTATATTTTAACACCCATTCTATTAGACCGCATGATTCACTGAGATACCAAACCTGAAGTCGATTGAATACATCAAGTATTACACAATACACCCCTCGCGATGATCTCCCGAGATGGTTGTTTTTGGGATATCCCATCAATTCACTGGCACCTGGTAGTTTGATTACCCTATACGTGTGATCTGACAAGGACATTCTGCAAACACGAACAAATCGGATAATGTAGATTAATATAAACATGAGTGAATCATGGTGGTACATATTTGTTAAAAGGAGAATGATGGCCGATGAGGAGGTAGCTACCAGGATACCTGGTAAGATAGCAATTCTTGGTTTGGATGTAAAGCGTTCTTTGCCAGTAGACGCCATAATAAGTACGACACTCATCATACCACCACGGATACGACACCATGTTGGCGACGATCCCTGCAGCCTCCCCTTCTCGAAGGAAGGTTGTCGTGTCCCATTGCTGAGTCACCGACGAGAACACATGGATGGGGTATGACGCGGGAGGCCACTCCGACTCGAGCAACGGGTTGTCGTCCTCGGATTCGCTGTCGGCTGGCAGTTGATATGGCACACGCGGGATCAGAAAGACCTGGTAGTGCGACGACACTGTCGGCTCGAACACGAGGTGGGCGGTGTGGTCGAATCCTGGCATGAGCGGCGGGAGGCGTTTGGGTAAACGCGCCCACCGACGGGTAGCCGGGTTGACGACGTACTCGCGCGGGTGCGGCAGTGGACGGTCACTCGACTCGCGACAAAGCAAAAGGCCTTCGCAGTGGTCCTTGACCTTGACGCCCATACACGGCAGGAAATCAAACCCTCCGTCAATCGCCGGGCCCGTCGAGGGGCGGGAGAAGAACTCCGAGAAGTAATCCACCGGGAAGTTGATGAAGATGCCACGCACCGAGCGCGGAAGCAGGCCGCCGCGCAGGCGGTCGTCGACGGCGTCGCGCCACGCCTTGCAGACCCGTCGGGCCTCGGCCAGGATGTGCGGGGGGAGACGCCGGAGGACCTCCGCGAGCGCGTCGTCCGGTAGCGCGACCGGCTCCGATGCCATCATTGATCGATCTCGGTTTGAGATCACACTCCTGGATCCAGATCTGGATTGGAATTGGGGGCTAGAGAACGAACATAAGAATCTGGGATTTGGGGTTCAGCGTGTATGAAGATAGTTCATACTACTCTCGCTGTGTCACGCTGTACATCACACGTTCCTCTCCACCTACTGTCTCACGCTAGCACGCGCGACCTGGTCACACCTAACACGGACGCACGCACGCGCATGCCAATTGACGATTTTTTTAATATGGCGAAATATATTTGGAACTGTTTGAAACCACGTGTTATAACACGTAATTATGCGGCTAATACCGTAATACAAACATTTAGCAATAATCCGTTCATCCTAAAAAGGTAGTTTTAGATTTATCTAGATACATCTCTAGATACAGATGTATCTAGACACATTTTGTCTAGATACATGTGACCATACAAGTTTTCTTGGCTAAGCTAGCTTGCCATACAAGTTTCCTTCTCCGCTAAGCAAGCTTACCCTATAAGCAAATTTCACTACTAAAAAACTTGTCATGCAAGTTTGCTTCACTAGTAAGAAACTTGCGATGCAAGTTCCTTCCGCTCCAAGATATCTCATAGATAAGCTTTGAGAGATGAAGTAACTTGGTGACCAAGAAATGTAGCAAACTTATGAAGCAAGATTTTTTATGGGCTAAGGAATGGATGGCTATATATGGTCTCCTTTTGGGAGAGTTTGATAAATAAATAAAAAAACACAAGGGTGTCGAGTAGCTCACTTGATCTTGTCATGCCAGTTGTGTTCGTTGGTCTGCTAATCATGATTGTGCAATAAGTTCTTCTGTGTTATTGAATGCCTTGATTGGCAAGTGTGATCAAGCGACTCTGGTATCAACCCCAAAGTTTCACAACTGGAACGAGGTGTGAACCTCAGATAATGTATAACTCAGACGATATATTATATTTTGGCTCATCTTTTTTTGTCTACTTTTTTGTTGCGGAAATTGAGAGCATTTATTAAACAAAGATGGTCATGGAGTCATCACCCATGAGGCTAGTGACCAAGAAGGAAGGAGCTAAGTTAGGTCAACCCCCACTCAGCTGAAGCGAGCAAGAATGCTCCGCACATAATTGGGCTGGGAGATTGGCAGCTCTGTTAACATGTTGAATTACAAACGAATTAGCTGCAAGAGGGGCCTGCGACAATACGACCGATCCTTCCCTACCTCTTTGTTCTCGTCACAGACATTCTCCATCTCGGTTCATTGCGCGGGATCCACTACCCCGATAGCCCCTAGTCGACGATGCCTCATGTCCCCTGAGTCAATACGTGGATGACACGCTCATCATCACGAGAGCTAGCGTCGAGGCAACGACTTGGATGAAGGCGATCATGGACATGTTCTCCAACGCCATCATGCCCACGATCAATTTCAGCAAGTACGGTGCCATGGTCCAGGGGTGCCACTGGACACCGTAACTCAACCCATCAGGCCGACGTAGGCCCCGCATGCTAATATTGGGCTCCAGACTCTAGCCTGGCTTATGGGCTCTCCAAGAAGAAGGATATCGACACTTGTGTCATACAAGTCAAGGAGACCGGACCGACATTGGACTCCTCCAATCGCCATAGATCGCTTAGGACTCTATAGCCCTAATCATGTTGCTGATAGCCGAGCAAAGGCTACTTTCCATTCTAGAACATCAGCTTTTTGCAATTCAAATCCCCGAACGTTATTTCATCACAACTTGTAAATGACATTGCTATTATACAGTGAATAAAGTCCTATTCCTATAAACGAAAATAGCTAATTGACACCATTTACACGTGTTGTACAACATTATTTATTTATTATTGGGAAAGACCATGGATTTTTTTAACAGATGAAAGACCATGAATTGATTATTATTTATTTGCGTCATTGGAAAAATCTGCTGTGCCGACGGTTTTGCAAGCGTTCGATAAATGACGTTGCTATTATACAGGAAGAGTTTCCAAAAATTATATTGCAGTTTAGTTAAACTTTTTTTTAATCACTGGATGTGAATGCTCGCGCTGAGTTACTCATGAGAGCCATCATCACTAGTTCACTACGTACAAAAACAAGGTGAAAGTTCCCATATACAGTTAGCTGCTAAAACAAACATAGGTAAACTATATATCCTATCTTTTTTTTAGAAAAGGAGGGTGACCCCCGGCCTCTGCATCTGGGAGATGCATGCGGCCATTTTATTGATTATTCTCGAGGACCTTACAAAGTAGAACAATAATATGCCTGAATCCGCCATCTTGGCAACATCTGCCGCTACTCCTATCCAAATGATGAAGGGATGCAAGCTGGGCCACATACCCAGGCCTCTCACCTAAGCCTAACATCTAAAGCCGGAGGCCCCGACCGAGCCATCTGCCGGGTCCGGGGCTTAAACTGGTCCGACACACTCACATGTGTCGTCGCCGCCATCTTCCACTGGTCCATCTTCAGAGCAGATTGAGGTGACAACCTTGGCAGGTCCTCCGTCATTGACGCCACCACGACGCCAAATGACGACCTCCACCTACGCGAGCCTTGGCAGGTCATCCGCCATTGACGCCACCACGACACCAGACGACGACCTCCACCTACGCGAGTCCATCTCCAAGCAACAGACGTAAATCCATGCTAGGATAGGGCAGCACCACCGCTGTCGTCCATCGCCCACAAGCGCCACCCAACCCCAAGGTTCCCAAAGCGGCGCCTTCAAGAAGGGAATGGCACCGTGAGCACCGCCGCCGCCCAACAAAGTTAGGGCTTTCGTCCGGGAGACCTAGCACTACTAGGAAAAGGCATGCTAGTGGCGCACCAGTTTTGCCTTCTAATGGCGCACCACTGGTGCGCCACTAGCATCACGCCATTAGAATTTTTTTCTAATGGCGCACCACTTGTGCGCCATTAGAATATGGTGTTCTAATGGCGCACCACGTAGTGCGTCATTAGTATTGCCCACAGTGCGCCACTATTATCTGCTATACTAATAGCGCACCACATGGTAGTGCGCCATTAGTAACAATTTTTTTAATTTTTTTTCATTTTTTCTTTATCTCAGGTCACTATTTCACATATGAGATATCCAACACACATATATATACAACAAGCATCCATATAAAAATCATATCCAACACACAAGTTTCATCATATATACATATATAGCCAACACATAGTTCCATCGTTACATATTACAAAAGTTTCACATTGTTCATCCAACACCGTTATCCATCAATTCACAAAAGTTTCACATTGATACAAAATAAAAACACAAATAGAAAAGAAACACTCCATCCATGCAAGCTTCCGTGAATTAAATCAAATCTGGAAAATGATAAACAAGAAGTTAGAATAAGAAGAAGAAGAAGAGAAGAAGAAGAAGAAGACTAGAAGAATACTAGAAGAAGAATAAGAAGAAGAATAAGAAGAATAAGAAGAAGACTATAAGCTTATTATGTAAACTTGATCATTTTGTGCTAATATAAGTTATTTTGGAGCTAACCTATAGGAAACTAAGCATATAAGCTCTAAGTTAGCATATTAGAGCCAACTTAGGTAAAATGAAGCTAACCTATGTCATTTTGGAAAAGAAGAAGAATAAGAAGAAGAATATAAGCTTATTATGTAAACTTGATCATTTTGTGGTAACATAAGTTATTTTGGAGCTAACCTATAGGAAACTAAGCATATTAGAGATAACATAGGTAACTAAGTATATATATATATATATATATATATATATATAGGGAAAATCCATCCTACCACCCGTGGTAGTTACCCCACATATCTCATATACTACCAAGTGGTATTATATATACTATTTTATTATTTTAAATATGTTCATATACTATATCTAAGATATTTCAAAGCAAGCTACGTGAAAAAATTGCATATGAGCCCATAGTTTTTGTTATATTTATGAAATACGTACATATTTGTATGTAAAAAGAGCATACTCAAAAAATGGTACATACTACCTAAAAATTAGTATATATACTACCTAATCATTGTTATATACTACATACTACACGTACATACTCTCGGTTTCGACAGATACTACATACAACATACAAAACGCAAGTGGTGGTAACTACCACTGCATATATATATATATATATATATATATATATATATATATATATATATATATATATATATATATATATATATATATATATATATATATATATATATCATTTTGGAGATCTGACATACCTGACATAGTTCAGTTCTCATTGTTCTTCTCCTTCTCCTTCCTCAGCCTGATGCGCAAAGAGCGGCGAGGCGGTGGAGGCAGTGGGATGTAGTCTTCTACCACAATTGGCGTGGTCATGTCGCCCAGCTGTGGGATCGCTGACGCCACCACCGGTGCGTGGTCATTGTGAGGCACCACCACCATCACGAGGCCACCTTCAGGCAGGACGGGCACGACCATCGCTAGGTCATCCTCACCCACCTCCATCTCTTGCCCATGGTCAGCTACCACCATCTCTTGCCCTTGGTCAGCCACCACCATCTCTTGCCCTTGGTCAGCCACCACCAGCGCTAGGTCATCCTCAGCCTGATGCCCATCATCATCCTGCAGCTCCTCATCCCCACTCTGCTCCTCTTCTCCCGACTCCAGTTCGGATCATCCTTCTTGTTGTCTTTGCTGCTGCCAGAATCGCTGCTACTGTCGCTAAAGCCAGAATCGCTGTTGCTTTTGCTACAGCCACAGTCGCTGCTGCTTTGGCTGTAGCCAGTGTCGCTGCTGCTGCTCCCATTGCCTGTCCAAATGCAACAATGACCGTTAACAATCGATGTGAGACAAAGCCAAATGTAGAGGAATAAGAAGAGGCAGAACGTACTGGCATCATCATCGTCGGTAGAGCGCATCGCACATAGTCGTGTTGAACACCTTCACGATGAGCATGGTGGCGTCGTCGTCGTACCTGAAGAGAAGGAAGTACCCCAGCCGCAGGTCGTAGACACGGAAGAACTTCTCCCACCCACGATACAAGTACATGTGGCCCTCCTTGATCACCAACTCCACATCCCACAGCCTGTGTAACCCGCTGCCGGCGTGTCACAGCTTCACATTATTTGGCGGATCTTCACCCAGCATGTTCATAAAACTGTCAGGCAGCCTCTGCAGTTTGGGACAATGAGTGATGTAGCAAACAACAAATATCATAATGAGATGGGTGAAGGGGAGATCTCTCGTTTTATATACCTGCGTCATGGATGATACTGAAGTCCCAAGTATGATACTGAAGAACTCAGAAGCATCCAACTCGTACTGCGGTGTGGCAGAGCGGCGGTGGCTGCTTCCCCCCATCTCTGATAAGCAGCAGAAGAGACCAATTAGTACCCTTACAACAGATCATAAAACATGCATGATAACAGGCTGTACTGAAAGTCCAATTGTACTGGACTATAAATTAGGGTAACAATGACACAGAAGATGGGAGCACCTAGTACACATTAGCAAAACAAAAAGGTACCACACTTAAAAGGAAAGACCACTTGGCTCTATTGCCACGTATGGTTTAATGCAGCAAGAATGGCGGGGCAGTTGATCCTACTTAACTAAGTACTAAGATACCCCGGCCCATGCATTAGTCGCAAGTACCCCATATGTCCTATTTTTAGCAAAGTCATGCTAAAATTCACGGAAAATTTCAGCATGACTTTTGCTGAAAATAGGACATATGGAGTACCCGAATTTGCCGGAACGGAAGTTAATCGACATTCCGGCAAACTCAAGGGCCTCTCGGGGTACCTGCAAATTCATCACGACACAATGGTCGGAGACAAAACCCAGCAAACTAGCAAAGTTACTGACGTGTTTACAGAAATTGTTTTCTGTAAAAGATGATCATCATCTTTGCAAGTGTTTCTCAATGTGATCACAAGTAATTCAGAGGCATCACAATAAAGCAACACCCTGCACTAGCCTAAAAACAAGTGAAGTTTCACCCATATGAGAACAACTTTATAAAATCAGAGAAGTTGCTAAATTTTACATGCAGATTTTGACCAAAAAACACATGGTCTTTTTAACAGTTTTCAGTTTGGACAGAATACTGAAAACTATAGTTTGGATAGAATACTGAAAACTACAGTTTGGACAGAATTCCTAACACTTTGGTCTTCTAGTTACAAAACAAAATTGACATAATTCTAGATGCCATAACTGAATTTTTTGACAGTAGCTCCTAACTGTACCTAACTGAATTTTCTGACAGTAGCTCCTAACAGTAGCTCCTAACTGAATTTTCTGCTTAAAGGGAAGGCTGACTTAAGTGGCAAGATGATACAATTCACGTAACATAACAATATATGCATCTTAATATAAGGTATAGAAGAGGAGGTAAATACAGTAGACATGTAATTCAGTGTATTAATAGTATAATTTCAATAGATTTATAGTGCAAATTTATAGTAGAATTACAAATACAGTGTGAGCCAGAACCATACTCCAAATGTAGTGAACAATGGGCTACTGTTAATACACTGTTGTGTGGAATAAAATTATTTGACTGATATTAACTGATAGTGTTGAATAAGCATCACTAACTACTGCTCTGAACAAGAACAAGATGTGGCAATGAAACCAATTGGGTTGATCTTATTCTTCCATGCCACGTTAAAGAACAATATACTACTCTGTTTTGCACCAACCTACTGTCAGTACACCATTCAACAATGTACTACTCTGTTCTGCACCTAATGCAGAAACATCCTACTGTCGGTGGGTCACCAGCCTTACATTATTACTACTACAGCCGTATGGCAGGGATTAGTAACAATTACATCATAGCAGAAATCTCAGCTTGCAAAACCAGTTCTTAATTCAGTTCTTAGAGCCTTATAACGATAACATCATGAAGGCAAAACCTGAAACAATATGATGTGCAGAAAACTAAGCTTCTATGCACTATCTATTGTAGCAGGACACAAGCTGAATTTTGTTCACAGGATAGAAACTTAGTATATTCTCTGCAAAGATGGAATGAGATGACTGAACTTGGTTGGGCATTTCAGGTTCCATAACTTGGTGTACTATCTTCAAAGTTCAGACCAACTGAATTATCTGAATCGAGAAAAGGAGTGCGGAAGCATGCTACTAGGTTCAGAGTACAGACCATCTCAGACTGATAAATCCACATGACACTGACACCTACGACTATATCCATTCAAAGTTTCAGACAAGTCCCAAATCCTAACAAAACCTATCATTATATCTAAATCTCAGAGATCATCAGTACAACTCATGTACAAAACCTGAAAGCAATACAGCTCAGGTGCAGAAACGAACACTTTGAACATCTGAATCAAGGACGACAGTAGTTGTGATATGGAGAGAGGGAGTCTCTCACCTTGGGTCCCGGAGAGCGCGACAGTAGTTGTGCCGGAGGAGGTACGCAGGCGTCAAGCGGCGGCGTCTTGTGGAGGAGTCGGGCGGCGGCGGTGTCGCGTCGAGGAGGAGGCGACGCGTCGAGCTTGCCACCCACCTTGGAGCCGGAACCCTAGGGGCGCGGGGCGAGGTCGGTGAAGGGGCGCGGGAGCTGCGGTGGTGGGGCGCTGGGCGGCGGGGTGGGCTTGATCTGGCCTGGACGGGCGGCTTCTTCGTGGGAAGGAGAGGCAGGAAGGCAGGAAGAAGAAGGCGGGAAGGAGAGGCGGCGGCGGCATCGCCGACGGCGTCTGCGCCAGGACGGAGGGGAAGGAGGGGTCAAGGCAGGGCGCGCGCGCTGATTGGGCGAAGGGGGCAAATTAGGTCGAGTGGGGATCTAGCAAGGGAGGGGAATAGGTGGAATGGGGGGGGAGCTTACTAATGGCGCACCCCGCAGCGGTGCGCCATTAGAATTTTTTCTATTACAGTTCGAGCTCTCAGGTTATATTCCACCTAACCCAATCTACATCAGAACCCGCCCACTAGCCCGACTGGTCAGCACGCAGCACACACACTAGGAGGTCCTGGGTTTGATTCCCAGGCTCCCCAATTTTTATTTTTATGCATTTAAAATGTTGTTTGATATTTATTTGTGTTTAAATATCTTCAAACTTGTTTAAATCATAACAGTAATATTTTTTTATAAAAACAGTAATAATTTTTTTAAATATGTTCAAATTTGTTATTTGAAAATATTTATGAATATGAAAAGGTGGAGTGGAGGGTGCGGTGGGTCATCACGACGGTGGAGTGGGGAGGTGCGGGCCGGGGTTGGCGGCGGCGGCCGGTGGAGCGGGGGAGGGTGCGGTTGGTCGTCGGCGGCGGTGGAGTGGGGGAGGGTGCGGGCCGGGGGTCGGCAGCGGCGGCCGGTGGAGCGGGGGAGGGTGCGGGGGGTGCTCGGCGGCGAGGGGGACCGGATCTGGCGAGGTGGGATAGCGATCGAGATGGAGGGGGATCGAGATCGAGTGTCCATGAAATTTAAAAACATTCACGAGTTCAAAAAGTGCCCATGAAATACAATCGAGAAATGAAGGCTACAATTTAAATACAATCGATCTTAGCTAGCTATCTGTTCACAATCTTCTTGCCCTTATTTTTCGTAAATGAAGTTCTTCTCTTGAACGAACGTCCTTTAGGTAGGGTGGTCCTGCTTCTTCTTGTGGTGTATGCTGATACTTCATCGTCGTCGTCATGTTCCATCTTTGGGTCGCCGTACTTGTCGAAGTCTTGCTCATTGGCGACTCCATCCATTCCGATAATCTTCCTTTTGCCTCTCCTCACGACAACACGACTGGGCTTTGGCGGGTCGGTAATGAAGAAGCATTGGTCCACTTGGGAAGCCAGTACCCATGGCTCATTTTTCGTGGTGACGTTTGCGCCCACGGTCTTGGATTTGGCTTCAGGTATAACCATGGTGGTGAAATACCGGTCTTCTTTTATGACGCTCTTGGCCCATCTGACACGGAACATCGGGACCTTCTCTCCAGCGTAGCTCAGCTCCCAGATCTCCTCGATCCTTCCGTAGTATCTATCCTTGTCGTTACCAGTGTAGGATTCCATCGTTACCCCGGAGTTCTGATAACCATCGCTCTTCATGTTCTTGTCCTCGGTGTAGAATGTGTAGCCGTTGATATCGTACGCCTCATAGGTCATCGAGTTGTGCTCGCGCGCCTGTGACAAGGCGAATATGAGTTGTTCTTCCGCGGAAGAATCCTCATGTAAAGGGTACGACGAAGCTTCGCTTGAACCAACGCGTGAAACATGAGTTGTGCTCTTTGATTATATCTCCGTCCGTCCTCTGTTGGCCTCGGTCATTGTACGTCTTCTCAATAAAGGTTTTGTGCTCTACGACCCAAGGATCAACCACGTCTATGTGTTGTAGCACGACTAGGTTTGCTCTTTCAAAGTCGGCGAGTCGACCCTCGAAGTCGACATGCATTTCGCGGCGACCCTTACGGTGACCCCATCCAGCGAGCCTGCCGAGGTGCCTGTTGACGGGCAGACCAACGGGGTCCTCGATGCTTAGATAATTCGTGCAGTAGGAGATGCACTCTTCGGTCAGAAAGCCCCTGGCTATGCTTCCTTCTGGACGTGACATGTTGCGAACGTATCCTTTGATGACACCATTCATCCTTTCGAACGGCATCATGCTATGCAGGAACGTCAGCCCGAGTTGGATGATATCCTCCACGATATGGACCAGCAGATGCACCATAACGTCGAAGAATGCGGGCAGGAAGTACATCTCAAGCTCGCATAGTATCACCACGATCTCTTCATGTAGCCTTCTGAGTTGCCTCACGCCAACCGACTTCCGAGAGATGACGTTGAAAAAGTTGCATAGGCCAAATAGCGTTTCACGGACGTGCGCGTCCATGATCTCACGGATTGCAACTGGAAGTATCTCGTCATCAAGACGTGATACCGTGAGACTTCATCCCGCTGAACTTCTGCTTCGCTGGGTCTAGGTATCTGCTTATCTTCCCCGCGTAACCATAAGGAAGTTTTACTCCTACGAGGCAGGTGAAAAACTGATCGATCTCCTCCTGACTTAGAGTGAAGCACGCGGGAGGGTAGTCATTTCCGGTCTTCTTGGCCTTTTTGCCTTTGTGACGACTTTCCGTGTCCTGCTTCGCCTCATCATCATCATGATCATTAGCGTGAAGCTCCTTCCTGATGCCCATTGATTTCAAGTCTGCCCTTGCTTTCGACCCATCTTTGGTCCTCTCTGGCATGTTGAGCAGGGTACCAAGCAGACTCTCGCACACATTCTTCGTGATATGCATGACATCAAGGCTGTGAGGCACACAGTGGATCTTCCAGTACGGCAAGTCCCAGAAAACAGACCTCGTTTTCCATACCTTCAGCAGCGGCTCTGGCGCCTTTCGCTTCTTTCCCGGCTCTTGCGCCTTTTGCTTCTTTCCGGCAGTGGGCAATCTTTCCAATTTTTCAACAGCTGGTCTATTTCCTCGCCGCTCCTCGTACGCGGGCGTCTTCGGGGTTCGGTTTCACCATCGAACAGATCCTTGTGTTTCCTCCACGGGTCATCGTCGCGAAGCCACCTTCGATGTCTCATGAACACCGTTTTCGAAGACCCGGGATCTCTATCTAGCTGGCGATACGTTGTGTCATCCATGCACCTAACGCATCCAGAAAATCCGCGGACCACCTGCCCCGCAAGATATCCGTAACCGAGATAGTCGTGCATCATCGTGAGCAGTGCGGCTCTCATAGAGAAATATTCTTTCTGTGCGGCGTCCCACGTATTGGCTGGCGTTTTCCACAGCGTGTCTAGCTCCTCTTTCAGCAGCCCCAGATACAGATTGATGTCGTTCCCTGGTTGTTTCGGCCCTTCAATTAGCATACTCATGTGAATGTACTTCCTCTTCATGCAAAACCAGGGGGAAGGTTGTACATCCACACAAACACAGGCCAGGTGCTATGTGTGCTTCTCTGGCTGCCAAACGGATTGACTCCATCGGTGCTCGCGCCCAGCACGATGTTCCTTGGATCCTTCCTAAATTCTGGGTGTTCGAAGTTCAACGCTTGTCACTGGCTCCCATCCCTAGGGTGACTCAGCATCTTGTCTTTTTTATTTATCTCCGGATCATTTGCGTCATCTTCTCGCTTCTTCTCCTCCCTATCCGTGTGCCAACGCAGGAGCTTTGCTACCTTAGGGTCCGCGAAATACCGCTGCAGATGAGGAGTGATCGGAAAGTACCACACCACTTTTTGAGGAGCTTTCTTCCTCTTCTTGTATCGAGTGACGCCGCTCACCGAACATATGGTAGACTCTGCGTGCTCGTCCCGATAAATGATGCAATTGTTCATGCACACATGGTATTTCACGTGCGGTAAATCCAGAGAACACACGATTTTCTTCGCCTCCTCGAAACTGGTCGGGCACTTGTTACCCTTGGGAAGACGTTCGCACCAGAATAACATGTTCTCGTCGAAGCATGCGTCGGTCATTTTGTGTTTTACCTTCATCTCCAGAGCCATGAGCGTTACTTTCAGGCGGGTATCCTCGGGCCTGCATCCTTCATACAATGGAGTAACCACGTCTATCTCCAGTTGATCCAGCTTGGCTTTCTCTCGGGCGGCAGCTCTTGCGTTATTCGTCTGCTTGAGAAGCAGCTCTTGAACATGAGGGTCCTGCACCCAGCCCATCGATGGTCCATCGCAGTCTGCTCCGCCGGCATCTTCATCTTCATGATCATGCCCTTCGTCTGCTCCGGCATCTTCCTTATCATCATGTCCTGCATCTTCTACATGATGACTGTGTACAACATCACCGTCGTGATCATGTCCTGGAGATTCTTCGTCTTCTTGCCCGCCTGAGTCTTGCTCATCTCTTGCCGCCCGACCCCCATGGACGACTTCATAGTCATCTTCATCACCTTGCCACCGATAGCCATCCATGAAACCACGCAAGAGCAGGTGGTCCCGCACCTGCCCGGAATCCGGGTCCGCAATAAGGCTCTTCAGCTTGCGTCTTCGACACGGACATCTTATCTCCGTCTCGTTCTTTTGAAGCATCTCGGCCTTCGCCGAGCTCAAAAACCTATTCACGATGCCTTCAGTCATCGTGCGGACCATGGTCGCCTGCGGGGTAGAGCAAAACGATATTTTAGAACCAAGAAAAAGTTTGGCATGACTTTCCCTAAAAATAGGACCAAAAAGAATGCATAGTGCCAAAATTCTCGCCGAAACGGAAATGAATCAACATTCCGGCAAAATATTGGCAACTATCGCATTTCAAATACCGGTACCTGCAAACACAAACATATATGCAACACCACAAACATATGCAACACCACGAACATACATAGATCTAGCTATAGGCCATAAAAAGTGCATGTGCACGTTGTTGGTGAGGGAGAACAACATAAAGATAGCTTCCCCCTTACTTACCTATCAAAAAAAGGTAATTTAATCACTTAATTTGGACGAATCTATGGTGCAAATGAGGTGAGGAGGAGGAGGCAGCCGAGACAAGCTTGGAGGAGGAGGTGGAGAGAATGAAGCGGGGAAAGTGAGTGGGTAGGTGGGCTGTCCAAAATATCTTGCTGGTCCCAGGTTACTAATGGCGCACCACCTGCAAATGCGCCATTAGTAACCCTGGTTACTAATGGCGCACCTGCTGCCGGTGCGCCATTGGAAGTTTTGCAAAAAAATAAAAATATATATATTCTAGTGGCGCACGGTGGCACAGTGCGCCATTACTAGTTTAAACTAGTAATGGCGCACCCAGCCATGATGCGCCATTAGAATTTTTGGAAAAATAAGAAAAAAAAATTACTAGTGGCGCACCGTGTGCATGGTGCGCCATTAGTGTCTTCCACACTAATGGCGCACCTGCACATGGTGCGCCACTGCTATATAGTAGTGGCGCACCACATGACAGGTGCGCCATTAGTGGACATCCCATCAATAGCCCTTTTTGTAGCAGTGTAGGGAAAGGGGAAGTGAGGAGATCAGTCCATACCGATACCTCCAAGGAGGGGAACGGCGCCCTCAGGCGTCGCCTCGGCGCGGCCGGTCATGGCCGGCCAGGGATTTCGCCCGAACTAGATCCCCGCCACCAGCAGCGCCTCCTGTACAGAACCGGCGACCAAGAGGAAGCGCGGCCCGACCAGGCTGGCCCGCACGTCGAACATGGGAGGAGGGGGAGGCGCCAGATCGCGCGCACCAACCGCCACAGAAGCCGCCGCCGGCCGCAAACGACCACCGGATCTCGCCGCCCGCGCAGCCGGGACGCCAGATCCACCGCCCGCACGGCTGCTAGCAGGCCGTGCCTTGCCAATGAAGCCGCCGCTCCAGATCCGGGGTTCCCCACGCAGAGGTAGGGCAACCGAGGCCCCGCCGCCACCATCCCTGGCGCCCCGGGCTTGCCCGGCGGCTGCCTCAGGCGGCGGCGAGGAAGGGAAGAGGGGGGGTTGAGGAGGAGGGGCGGCCCTGTTGACCCTCCTCGAGGCTTACTATATATCCTATCTAAAGTAACACTGTTTTACATCGGTAAATACACCAGCTCATTTGCACATTTTTGTTGAAACTATCATGAGGGAAAGGCTCCCCACCTGAATAAATTTTTATTTTTTGTTTTTGTTTTTACAAACTAGACAAGGCGAGAAGTAAAGAAGTCTTGCCACAGACCGGCGTGAATTTTGTCTTCCACCTTCCTAAGGCGGTGAGACCACAAAGTGAGGTCCACAATGATACCCCTAATTACATCAATGGAAGCAACAAGAACATTTCTAAAAGTTTTCGCATTTCGAGCGTCCCAAATTTTCTAGATGATAAGCAGGAGAATAAAAGGTCACAAAGACCTAGGGAGACCCGGATGTCCATGAGAGGCCCAGAGGTCCGCAATGGGGGAGAAGCATGGTTGGAGGCCAATGGCATCCCAAACTGCACGAGCCGCTGGACAGTGAAAGAAGAGGTGGGCCCGGTCTTCGGGCGCTGCCGCACATCAATGACAGGCAGCGGAAAATTTGCACATTTTGAAACAGCAGCATCGCATCTACGAGTGATTAAACAGTTTGTGGTTTCGTAAACCTGATCGCAGGCACCCACCAGGAAGCAAGAACCTAAACTTGTGTGCGTTCTTGACCAAATAGGAAGGCAGATGCATGGCAGACGCTGAGCTGGGTATAGCAGTCCTGGGCTTGGTATGCCGCAAAAGAAATCAGACATGAAGCAAGATTCGCAAGAACACAATGATTTGATTCTAATTTCTAAAATAAATACTTGATAATTGGCAAAGATGACAGTAATATACTTCTAATCCTAGACAAACATGTTAGAAGTGGCAGCATCATCACCTATAGATATTAAAATCACTTTTACTACTAGGAGCTACTATTTGTATTACAAAACATCCCACTAGCTTCAGCGCCAAATGTGGTTTTATGTATGTATCATGACTGTTTAGTACTTTTACAATGCTTAACGTTCTACCAGTCTGGATCAAAATACTAATGAAAAAACAGCTTGAATAATTTGAATAGCGGAGTGCAAAACTTGATACGGGATTTTGCAAAAGTTCAGTTCACACATTGCTTCAGAGAAGCAAACACTGCAGCAGATGGCTTAGCTAAACATTGATATAATTCTAAATCCCCTAGCTTTTGGGACGTCTCTATCCCTTATTTTATTTCTCACCTTTGAAAATGACCTATCTATTATATGAGAAATAAAGTCGTTTTGCTGTCAAAAAAATATTTTAATTTTTACATGTGCGTACATCAGTATATATGCATACATATACGCTGAGGGATCCTTCAAAATTACTGCTGGACATTGTTAGCTTTCCTTGCCTTGTTTCAAAAAAATTTGGGAATGATAAAGTCACATAGACGAGAATAACAAAGTCACATAGTCTACAAGGCAAACCGAATTGTACAGAGTACCAAGACAAGGCTCCCACACTGAGCACAAATAGATAAGTAAGGTAATAAATGAACCTGGCGGCGATTAGGGCATCTGATTTGCAAGTACCTACTCATCTTTGTTTCCAGGAAACTAATCAGGTAGGTAGGCTCCAACGATGGCAGTGACTAGCTCTATGGTGGCCTTGCCAAGGTTGAACTTTGTTTCCCCGTTGAGAATCGCCTTGCACTTCATGATGGTGACTGTGGGTTCCTACCGAGCCGCGATGTGGCGTCTGCGACGAACCTTGGCGGCAGAGTCCTTGACCCTCTTGGCGCGCCCACAGTGCTTGCGCAGCTCGTACTCGCCCATGTAGGTACAGTTGGATTCCTCCTTAAGTTGAGCTTCTTGTTCCAACTTTTCCCTATATAGCTTCTCGTCTTCAAATAGAGATTCTAATTCATTTCCAGGAAACTCGCCCATCCAGCAAGGCGTGTAAGGGAAAGATGTGTCTGTCTTTCCATATGGTGGTTCATCGTAAACTGCTCCCATCCATGGCCTTGAACTGCCCAAGTCCTGAAATTTTGAGAATGTTCCAGTCATAGGCCAGTCCTCTGATTGTTATTGCAGATGAAATCAAGAAGACAACCTCCTTGTAAGGATGAAATCCAAGGAGGAAATAATCTCCATCGACGTCTTCAGCCTCTTCAACGACGTTTCCAGTGTTAATAACGTTATCCTCATCAGAGTTTCAATCATATTTCTCTTCCACAGTCGCTTTGTGATTCTCAGGATCTTTAGAGCACCACTTACGGTAGTTAACATCTTGTAAGATCCATTGCCTGCCCACTTGTTGCGCATAGTCATCATGTTCAAAGGTCTTAAGATAGGTATCATGTTTTAATATCCATTCTATTCGACCGCATGATTCACTGAGATACCAAACCTGAAGCCGATTCCGGTCATCAAGTATTGCATAATACACCCCTCTCAACGATCTCCCGAGATGGTGGTTATTGGGGTATCCCATCAATTCACTGGCACCTGGTAGTTTAATTACTCTGTATGTCTGATTTGAAAAGGACATTCTACAAACATAAACATTAGAATAAAGTAGATTAATAATAGCACGAGTGGATCATCGTGGTATACCCATCGCATTTGTTGAAAGAGAATGACAACTGAGGAGGGAGCTACTACGGTACCTGGTAAGATAGCCATGCCGGCAATGGATGTAGAGCGCGCTTTGCTGGTGCTGGTAGACGGCATGATAACTATACTGATAACAATAGTGATCATACCACAAATTCCACTGCATGTTGGCGACGATCCCTGCAGCCTCCCCTTCCCGAAGGAAGGTTGTCTTCTCCCATCGCTGAGTCACCGACGAGAACACATGGATGAAGTATGACGCAGGGGGCCACTCCAATTCAAGCAACGGGTTGTCATCGTCGGTTTCGCCGTCGCAGGGCAGTGGGGCGCGTGGGATCAGAAAGACCTGGTAGTGCAGCGCGACGGCAGGGTCGAACGCGAGGTAGGCGGTCTGCTCGAATCCTGGCATGTGCGGCGGGGGTCGTTTTGGGCAAGCGCGCCCACCTACGCGTGGCCGGGTTGACGACGTACTCGCGCGGCGGTGCATTGTCCTGCGACCATGGTTTTCACTTTCAGTGAGATTTCGGTGAAATTCACTGAATTTCAGTAATTTCAACAGACAATGAAATATTACGTTCCAGCCAAAATATTTCAGCAATTTCAGTATAGCACAACAATTCCAATATTTTTCAAAATATTTTTTAAATTTTTCAAAATTTTAATTGAATTCAAATGAATATTTCGGTCATTTGGCTGAAATGAAAACTGAAATCACTGAATTTCAGTGATTTCGGTTGGTGCTGAATTTTTTCTGAAACTGAAATTGAAAACCATGCCCGCGACTCGCGGCAAAGCAGAAGGCCGTCGCAGTGGTCCGTGACCGTGACGCCCACGCAGGGCAGGAAACCGAGCCCTCCGTCGATCGCCGGGCCAGTGGAGGGGCGGGCGAAGAACTCCGAGTAATGATTCGCGGCGAAGTTTGTGAAGATGCCGCGCACAGAGCGCGGAAGCAGGCTGCAAGTGGACGAAGCGAGGGTTTGGGATTGATAGTTTCTGAAGAGTGAAGACAGTTCATCCCTCACCCACTCGTGAGAGAAACACACGACACACGCGACCTGGTCACTCGTGCGTAACACCACGCACGCTTGCCCATGGGCAGCCTGCCTCCTTCAATCCAGAAGCATTGGTCTGGTCATGACAGGGAGATCCTATTTTTTATTATTTTTTTGCGGGTGACAGGGAGATCCTTTTTGACGAGCAGTCTTTGCTAAAAAGAATAATCAAGGGCAGAGATAGGCATTGCCTATGCGTACATTCAAAAAAGTTCAGGACTTCAAAAGCATTTCGTGAATTCAAAAAATGTGGCGAATTCCAAAAAATGTTTGTGAATTCCTAAAATGTTCACATATTAAAAAAATATTGGGGTCTGAAAAATGTACATGAATTGAAAAACGTTCACGGTGAATTAAGAAAAATAACAGGTTCCAAAAAATCACGCCTACAATTATTATTGATGAATTCAAAACGATTCACGGATTAAAAATCTTCAAATCAAAGATATATTCCTAAATTTGGTAAAATGTTCGTGAATTTGAAAAAAGTTTCAAAAGTTGGAAAGATTTTAAATTTATTGAAAAACTATTCAACAAATATTAAAATAATATACTGAATAGCTCTCATTGTGCATTCAAAAGATACATCACATAGATAGAATATGGTCATGTGTTTTAAAAGAAACTGAAAACTAGAAAATAATCATAAAAAGGGGGAAAGAAAAATGTTAAAGAAGAAAATAAAAAGAAATAAGGGGACAAAAAAGATAATAGAACCAATGGAAAAGGAAAACCGAAAGAAAAAACGAACTCGACTCTAGACCAGTCTAGAAATGATAGCTCCTAAACGACGCTCTCAACGTCGGTTCAGACTCCTGGCTCTAGAAGAAAAAACCCTATACTCTAGACCAGTCCATAAACGAGAACTCCTAAACAGCGCTCTCGGCGCCAGGTTAGTCTCCTGGCGAGCAAAAGTAATTGCTCAGTACGAGGTATAGTTATTATTTCTGCTTACAGCTCGTGACGCAAATGCGGAGCCCAGCTGCCTCGGGCCATTGATGGGTACTGTAGCGCAAGCACCGTAGCGATAAGGATTCCTATAACAAACTGGGACACTACCAAGCTTTTATTAAAATTATGAGAACAACTGTTAAGCGCAAAAACATTATGAAAATTTTGAAAACATGAATTTTATAAAATTTGAAACATTTTTTAAAACCATGAACATTTTTTAATTCTTTTGAACATTATTTGGAAATTATGAAAAATAAAAATTCCTACAATTTTACCAAAACTCAAACTATTTTCGACAAGTGAGAACAATTTTAAAATTTCGACGATTTAAAAAAAATCAATATCTAACATTTTTAAAGTGTGATTTTTTAATATCAAATATTTTTGAAAAACAGAGCAATTTTAAAATATCCAAATATATTTTATTTCTAAAAGAATTTCTGAAAAAATGCTTCTTAAAAAAATGAAACATGAAACAAGAAAAGGAAAAATAAAAATAGAAAACCAAAAGAAAACCAAAAAATCCAATAAAGAAAAGAATTGGTTTAGAAACTAAAAAAACGAAATCCCTACGCTAGGCTACCTACGTGGGTTGGCCCACCCATAGCGCTTTGCCTCGCCGGTTTGTGCAAAAGGACGCTTATTTGGCGCATTTTAGGATTTGGTTGAGGTGCAAAGCTCGGATTATGTATAACTCAGGTCATGGATTATGTTTTGAACCGCTTGACGACCCAACCAAAGCAGTAAATGTATTGGAGATGGAGTGGGATGAGAGATGAAGTTCAATTGAAAATTGATGCTAACCTCATGATCAAAGAGATATGTCGGCCTAAGTTAGTTGGAAATTGTGATCTGGCTAATGATCATAGATTGTGGATGCTTAGGACCGTCTTTGAATCGATATCTCGTTTTCACCTTTATACATATACAGGAGGACGCTAGGCGTCAGTCCACCGATGAAAGGCCTCGATTAATCACCTCACGCACCGCTCCGTGTACACATTGACAACTGTTGGATTCCTCCTTCCAGCATGCACACGCGGGTGAGAGAGGGGGAGGGAGGGAGAGAGGGAGAGAGAAATTCTCTCTCATCTCTCCCGCGCCTCTCCCTACCATCTCCTCCCCTAAGCTGCTCATAACATCGTCAGCTCATCGCCCCACCACCTCGTATCATGGTTGGCTGGCCGTCCAACAACCTTGTAGCATCACTCATGGCATCAATGATCTCGCCCGTCTTGCAAAACTTGTGTGTATCATTGATACGTCCATTTTGCATCATGCTTTTATATCAATATTTATTGCATTATGAGCTGTTATTACACATTATATCTCATTACTTATGGCTATTCTCTCTTATTTTACAAGGTTTACCATGAAGAGGGGAATGCCGATACCGGAATTCAGGCCGAAAAGGAGCAAACGTTGAAACCTATTCGCACAACTCCAAAAGTCCTGAAACTCCACGAAACAACTTTTTGGATTTATTAAGAATTTATGAGCGAAAGAAATAGGCCTGGGGGCCCACACCCTGTCCAGGAGACAGGAGGGCGCGCCCCCCCTGTAGGGTGCGGCCCCCTATCTCCTGGGCCCCCTGGTGGGCCTCCGGCGTCCATCTTCTGCTATATCATCACTTTTACCCTGGAAAAATTCGTGGGAAAGCTTACGGGACGAAACTCCGCCGCCACGAGGCGGAACCTTGGCAGATTCAATCTAGGGCTCTGGCGGAGCTGTTCTGCCGGGGACACTTCCCTCCGGGAGGGGGAAATCATCACCAACGTCATCACCAACGATCCTCTCATCGAGAGGGGGTCAATCTCCATCAACATCTTCACCATCACCATCTCTTCTCAAAATCCTAGTTCATCTCTTGTATCCAATCTTGTATCAAAACCACAAATTGGTACCTGTGGGTTGCTAGTAGTGTTGATTACTCCTTGTAGTTGATGCTAATTGGTTTACTTGGTGGAAGATCATATGTTCAGATCCTTTATGCATATTATTACTCCTATGATTATGAACATGAATATGCTTTGTGAGTAGTTACGTTTGTTCCCGAGGACATGGGTGAAGTCTTGCTATTAGTAGTCATGTGAATTTGGTATTCATTCGATATTTTGATGAGATGTATGTTGTCTTTCCTCTAGTGGTGTTATGTAAACGTCGACTACATGACACTTCACCATTATTTGGGCTTAGAGGAAGGCATAGGGAAGTAATAAGTAGATGATGGGTTGCTAGAGTGACAGAAGCTTAAACCCTAGTTTATGCGTTGCTTCGTTAGGGGTTGATATGGACCCATATGTTTAATGTTGTGGTTAGGTTTACCTTAATACTCCTTTTTATAGTTGCGGATGCTTGCAATAGGGGTTAATCATAAGTGGGATGCTTGTCCAAGTTAGGACAGTACCCAAGTACCGGTCCACCCACATATCAAATTATCAAAGTACCGAACGCGAATCTTATGAACGTGATGACAACTAGCTTGACGATAATTCCCAATGTGTCCTACGGAGCTCCTTCTTCATTATTCAAATTTGTCCAGGCTTATCCTTTGCTACATAAAGGATTGGGCCACCTTGCTGCACTTTATTTACTTTATTTACTTTTTGCTCGTTACTATTTATCTTATCACAAAACTATCTATCATCTACTATTTCAAAGCTTTGCAGAGAAAACCTTCTTGAAAACCGCTTATCATTTCCTTCTGCTCCTCGTTGGGTTCGACACTCTTACTTATTGAAAGGACTACCATAGATCCCCTATACTTGTGGGTCATCAAGACTCTTTTCTGGCGCCGTTGCCGGGGAGTGTAGCGCTTTTGGCGAGTGGAACTTGGTAAGGAAACATTTATATAGTGTGCTGAAATTTTTTGTTACTTGTCACTATGGAAACTAATCCTTTGAGGGGCTTGTTTGGGGTATCTTCGCCCCAACCAAAAGAGCAAAGAGATGCTCCTCAACCTACTGAACTTTATGAAAATATTCACTTTGAGATTCCTTCGGGTATGATAGAAAAACTGCTAGCTAATCCTTTTGCAGGAGACGGAACATTGCATCCCGACTTACACCTTATCTTTGTGGATAAAGTTTGTGGATTATTTAAGCTTGCAGGTATTCCCAATGATGTTGTCAAAACGAAGGTCTTCCCTTTATCTTTGAAGGGAGATGCATTGACATGGTATAGGCTATGTGATGATACAAGATCTTGGAATTATAAGCGATTGAAGTTGGAATTTCACCAGAAGTTCTATCCTATGCATCTTGTTCATCGTGATCGTAATTACATATATAATTTCTGGCCTCGCGAAGGAGAAAGCATCGCTCAAGATTGGGGGAGGCTTAAGTCAATGTTATATTCATGCCCCAATCATGAGCACTCTCGGGAAATGATTATTTAGAATTTTTATGCTTGGCTTTCTCTTGATAATCGCAACCTGCTCGATACTTCCTGTGCTGGTTCTTATATGCTGAAGACTATTGATTTCAAATGGGACTTATTGGAAAGAATTAAACGCAACTCTGAAGATTGGGGTTCCGACGAAATGGTAAGGAGTCAGGTATGACACCTAAGTTCGATTGTGTTAAATCTTTTATGGATACCGATGCTTTTCGTGGATTTAGCGCTAAGTATGGACTTGACTCTGAGATAGTAGCTACTTTTTGTGAAACTTTTGCTACTCACGTTGATCTCCCTAAAGAGAAGTGGTTTAAATATAATCCTCCTGTTGAAGTGAAAGTAGTTGCACCTATTACAGTCGAAGAAAAGACTATTACCTATAGTGATCCTATTGTTGCTACTGCTTATGTTGAAAAACCTCCTTTTCCTATTAGGATAAAAGATCATGCTAAAGCTTCGACTGTTGTCCGTAAGAGTAATGCTAGGACTTATACACCTCCCGAGCAAATTAATGTTGAACCTAGTATTGCTATGATTAAAGATCTCTTGAATGAGGACTTAGATGGGCATGTTATTTCTTTCTTGGGCGAGACTGCTAATATTGCTAGACCTGACACTAAGACACACGTAGACCTATTGTAGGCATGCCTGTTATTTCTGTTAAAATAGGAGATCATTGTTATCACGGCTTATGTGATATGGGTGCTAGTGCTAGTGCGCGATACCTTATGATCTTTATAAAGAAATTATGCACGACATTGCACCCGTTGAATTAGAAGACATTGGTGTTACTATTAAGCTTGCTAATATGGATACCATTAAACCTATTGGGATTGTTAGAGATGTTGAAGTTTTGTGTGGGAAGGTTAAATACCCTGCTGATTTTCTTGTTCTTGGTTCCCCACAAGATGATTTTTGTCCCATTATTTTTGGTAGACCCTTCTTGAATACTGCTAGTGCTAAGATTAATTGTGAAAAGAATATTGTCACTGTTGGCATAGATGGTATGTCTCATGAGTTTAATTTCGCTAAGTTTGGTAGACAACCTCGTGAAAGGGAACCACCTAGTAAGGATGAGATTATTGGTCTTGCTTCCATTGCTGTTCCTCCAACTGATCCGTTAGAACAATATTTACTAGACAATGAAAACGATATGTTTATGAAGGAAAGGGAGGAAATAGATGAAGTGTTCCTTAAACAGGAACCTATGCTGAAACATAACCTTCCCGTTGAAATTCTTGGGGATCCCCCTCCACCCAAGGGTGATCCCGTGTTTGAAATCAAACCACTTCCTGATAATCTTAAGTATGCTTATCTTGATGAAAAAGAAATATATCCTGTTATTATTAGTGCTAACCTTTCAGAGAAAGAAGAAGAAAGATTATTGAAAACTCTGAAGAAGCACCGAGTTGCTATTGGATATACTCTGGATGATCTTAAGGGCATTAGTCCCACATTATGTCAACACAAAATTTCAGTGGAGAAAGATGCCAAACCAGTTAGAGATCCTCAAAGACGATTAAATCCCAAAATGAAGGAGGTGGTAAGAAAGGAGATTCTAAAACTCCTTGAGGCAGGTATTATTTATCCCGTTGCTGATAGTGAATGGGTAAGCCCTGTCCATTGTGTCCCTAAAAAGGGAGGTATTACCGTTGTTCCTAATGATAAAGATGAATTGATCCCGCAAAGAATTATTACAGGTTATAGGATGGTAATTGATTTTCGTAAGTTAAATAAAGCTACTAAGAAAGATCATTACCCTTTACCTTTTATTGATCAAATGCTAGAAAGGCTATCCAAACACACACATTTTGCTTTCTAGATTGTTATTCTGGTTTCTCTCAAATACACGTCAAAAAGGATCGATCTAAAACTACTTTTACTTTCCTTTTGGTACTTTTGCTTATAGACGTATGCCTTTTGGTTTATGTAATGCACCTGCTACCTTTCAAAGATGCATGATGGCTATGTTTTCTGATTTTTGTGAAAAGATTTGTGAGGTATTCATGGATGATTTCTCCGTCTATGGATCCTCTTTTGATGATTTTTTGAGCAACCTTGATTGAGTTTTGCAGAGATGCGAAGACACTAGTCTCGTCCTGAATTGGGAAAAGTGTCACTTTATGGTTAATGAAGGCATTGTCTTGGGGCACAAGATCTCCGAGAGAGGTATTGAAGTTGATAAAGCCAAAGTTGATGCTATTGAAAAAATGCCATGTCCCAAGGACATAAAAGGTATAAGAAGTTTCCTTGGTCATGCCGGTTTTTATAGGAGGTTCATTAAGGACTTTTCAAAAATCTCTAGGCCTCTGACTAATTTATTGCAAAAAGATATTCCTTTTGTCTTTGATGATGATTGTGTAGAAGCATTTGAAACACTTAAGAAAGCCTTGATCACTGCACCTATTGTTCAGCCACCTGATTGGAATTTACCTTTTGAAATTATGTGCGATGCTAGTGATTATCTTTGTAGGTGCTGTTTTAGGGCAAAGAGTCGATAAGAAATTGAATGTTATCCAGATGCTAGTAAGACTCTTGATACTGCCGGAGAAATTATGCTACCACTGAAAAAGAGTTCTTAGCAGTTGTGTTTGCATGTGATAAGTTTAGACCTTATATTGTTGATTCTAAAGTTACTATTCACACTGATCATGCTGCTATTAAATATCTTATGGAAAAGAAAGATGCTAAGCCTAGACTCATTAGATGGGTTCTCTTGCTCCAAGAATTTGACTTGCATATTATTGATAGAAAGGAGCTGAGAACCCGTTCTGCGACAACTTGTCTAGGTTAGAGAATGTTCTTGATGACCCACGCCTATTAATGATAGTTTTCCGATGAACAATTAGCGGTTGTCAATGCTTCTCGTCTTGCTCCTTGGTATGCTGATTATGCTAATTACATTGTTGCTAAATATATACCACCTAGTTTCACATACCAGCAAAAGAAAAAGTTCTTTTATGATTTAAGACATTACTTCTGGAATGATCCATACCTTTATAAAGAAGGAGTAGATGGTATTATTAGACGTTGTGTGCCTGAGCATGAACAGGAACAAATCCTATGCAAGTGTCACTCTGAATCCTATGGAGGACACCACACTGGAGATAGAACTGCACACAAGGTACTACAATCTGGTTTTTATTGGCCTACTCTCTTCAAAGATGCTCGTAAGTTTGTATTATCTTGTGATGAATGTCAAAGAATAGGTAACATTAGTAGACGTCAAGAAATGCCTATGAATTATTCTCTTGTTATTGAACCGTTTGATGTTTGGGGCTTTGATTATATGGGACCTTTTCCTGCCTCCAATGGTTATACACATATTTTAGTTGTTGTTGATTACGTTACTAAGTGTGTAGAAGCTATTCCAACTAGTAGTGCTGATCATAACACTTCTATTAAAATGCTTAAAGAAGTTATTTTTCCGAGGTTTGGAGTCCCTAGATATCTTATGACTGATGGTGGTTCACACTTTATTCATGGTGCTTTCCGTAAGATGCTTGCTAAGTATGATGTCAATCATAGAATCGCATCTCCTTATCACCCGCAGTCTAGTGGTCAAGTAGAGTTGAGCAATAGAGAGCTCAAATTAATTTGCAAAAGACTGTGAATAGATCTAGAAAGAATTGGCCCAAAAAACTTGATGATAGATTATGGGCCTATAGAACTGCATACAAAAATCCTATGGGTATGTCTCCATATAAGATGGTTTATGGAAAAGCATGTCATTTACCTCTTGAACTTGAACATAAAGCATATTAGGCTATTAAAGAGCTCAATTATGACTTCAAACTTGCCGGTGAGAAAAGGTTGTTTGATATTAGCTCACTTGATGAATGGAGAACCCAAGCATATGAGAATGCCAAGCTTTTCAAAGAAAAAGTCAAACGCTGGCATGATAAGAGGATACAAAAGCGTGAGTTTAGAATAGGAGATTATGTGTTATTGTTCAACTCTCGTTTAAGATTTTTTGCAGGAAAACTTCTCTCAAAATGGGAAGTTCCCTACGTTATCGAGGAGGTCTATCGTTCTGGTGCTATAAAAATCAACAACTTCGAAGGCACAAATCCGAGGGTGGTAAACGGTCAAAGAATTAAACATTATATTCCAGGTAATCCTATCAATGTTGAAACTAATATTATTGAAACCATAACCCCCGAGGAATACATAAGAGACACTTTCGAGCGTTCTGCATCGAAAAAGCATAGGTACGTGGTACGGTAAGTAAACCGACTCCAAAACAACTCTAATGGCAATTTTTATCAGTTTTGGATTATTTAAGAATTTTAGAAAGAAAGAAGTAGTCCGAAAGGGACACGAGGCTCCCACGAGAGAGGAGGTCGCGCCCCCCTATCTCGTGGGCACCTCGTGTGCCTCCCGGACTCCGTTTTCTTGTATGTTACATATTTTGGTCGGTAAAAATTCATTATATATACCCTCGAAGGTTTTGACCACCGTATCACGCAAATATCCTCTGTTTTCATTTCGAGCTGTTTCTTTTTCAGATCTAGAGCATCACGTCGTCTCCAAGCGCTCCCAAGGACAAGTTTTTCGAGAGAGTTATCAACCCCTATCTCGCGGAGGTGCTGCATCATCCTCAAACCATTGAGATGCATGAGGGGGTGCTGCACATCCGCGATGTGGAGGGACCAAGGCGTACTGGGAGCATGGAGAAAAGCTCGAAGCCGTGGAGCAAGAAGTTTTCAAGTGTCAAGGGATGGTGGAGCGTGGACTCAACGCCAACCAGATGATGATCACGGAGTTCACCAACAACCACAAGATGGATGCCAAAGTCATTGGTGAAACCATCTTCAAACTTCAAGAGAAAATTGAGCACCTCCAAGCCCAGATCTATGACCTGCAAAACCAGAACTGTGAGTATGAATATAGATTCAAGCGAATGAGTTTGGCTGTAGATTTAAGGATCCCGGAGACTCGATCATCCTTTTATGATGGAGAGCCGATGCCCTGGAAGATGGACGACAAGCCTACATCATCAACAACTCCTACTTCACCACCTCCGAAGAAATAATCACATGGGTATGGGCACTCCCCTTGGCAACTGCCAAGCTTGGGGGAGTTGCCCCGGTATCGTATCACCATCACACTCCTATCTTTACCGCTTTATTTAGTTCGATCCTTTTAGTAGTATCTTGATCTAGTAGATTGAAGTCTTGATATCAAGTAGTTTTGAGTTTTGCATTGTGATCTCTTTATGTAAGCGAGTCCGTGTGCTATCTATAATAAAGATTAGTGTTGAGTCAAGGGCTTTGCTATGTTGCTATGATCTTGAGAAAGTAGAAAGAACAAAAGAGTGCATATTGATCTTATGGATAGTGATAACTTCACACATAGAAAGTATGAGGCATAAAAATTGTTGAGAGTTGATGAACGTAGCCTTGGTCATCGTTGCAATTAATAGGAAGTGATAAGGAAAAAGGGATTCACATATAAATATATTATCTTGGACATCTTTTATGATTGTGAAGCACTCATTAAGTATGACATGCTAAAAGAGTTGATGTTGGACAAGGAATACAACGTAATGGTTTATGTTTCCGGCATCTCAGTTAAAGTATATTGTCATGGACCTTCCAAACACGTTGAGCTTGCCTTTTCCCCTCATACTAGCCAAATTCCTTGCACCAAGTAGAGATACTACTTGTGCTTCTAAATTTCCTCAAACCCAGTTTTGCCATGAGAGTCCACCATACCTACCTATGGATTGAGTAAGATCCTTCAAGTAAGTTGTCACCGGTGCAAGCAATAAAAATTGCTCTCTAAATATTTATGCTTATTAGTGCAGAGAAAATAAACTTTGTACGAACTTGTTGTGGAAGTAATAAAAGCGACGGATTGCATAATAAAGGTCCACATACAAGGGGCAATATAAAGTGACGTTCTTTTGCACTAAGACTTTATGCATCAACCCTAAACGCGCATGACAACCTCTGCTTCCCTCTGCGAAGGGCCTATCTTTTACTTTATGTTTTACTTTATGCTTGAGTCAAGGTGATGCTCACCTTTCCCTTTTTATTTTTATCCTTTGGAAAGCTCCTCGTGTTTTAAAGATTATGATACATATATTCAATTGGATGTAAGTTGGCATAGGCTATTATTGTTGACATCACCTAAAGGTGAATATGTTGGGAGGCAACACAATAGCCCCTATCTTTCTCAGTGTCCGGCTGAAACTCTATAACCACAAGTATTGCGTGAGTGTTAACAATTATAGGGGACTACGACATAGTTGAGTATGTGAGCTTGCTGAAAAGCTCTATTATTGACTCTTTCCGATGTTACGATAAATTGCAATTGCTTCAATGACTGAGATTATAGTTTGTTAGTTCCCAATGAAGTTTTTGAACCATACTTGACATTGTGAATTGCTTATTACTTGAGCATAGGAAATCATATGACAAAATCCATATATGTTGTTGTTATTAAAATGATCATGATGCCCTCATGTCCGTATTTTATTTTTATCGACACCTCTATCTCTAAACATGTGGTTATATTTTTCGATTTCGGCTTCCGCTTGAGGACAAGCATGGTCTAAGCTTGGGGGAGTTGATACGTCCATTTTGCATCATGCTTTTATATCAATATTTATTGCATTATGAGCTGTTATTACACATTATATCTCATTACTTATGGCTATTCTCTCTTATTTTACAAGGTTTACCATGAAGATCAGGGGGAATGCCGGCAGCTGGAATTCTGGTTGGAAAAGGAGCAAACGTTGCAAACCTATTCTGCACAACTCCAAAAGTCCTGAAACTCCACGAAACAACTTTTTGGATTTATTAAGAATTTATGAGCGAAAGAAATAGGCCAGGGGCCACACCTGTCCAGAGAGAGCAGGGCGCCCCCAGAGGGCGCGCCCCTATCTCCTGGGCCCCCTGCTGGGCCTCCGGCGTCCATCTTCTACTATATCATCACTTTTACCCTGGAAAAATTCGTGGGAAAGCTTACGGGACGAAACTCCGCCGCCATGAGGCGGAACCTTGGCGGAATCAATCTAGGGCTCTGGCGGAGCTGTTCTGCCGGGGACACTTCCCTCCGGGAGGGGGAAATCATCACCAACGTTATCACCAACGATCCTCTCATCGAGAGGGGGTCAATCTCCATCAACATCTTCACCGGCACCATCTCTTCTCAAAACCCTAGTTCATCTCTTGTATCCAATCTTGTATCAAAACCACAAATTGGTACCTGTGGGTTGCTAGTAGTGTTGATTACTCCTTGTAGTTGATGCTAATTGGTTTAATTGGTGGAAGATCATATGTTCAGATCCTTTATGCATATTATTACTCCTCTGATTATGAACATGAATATGCTTTGTGAGTAGTTACGTTTGTTCCTGAGGACATGGGTGAAGTCTTGCTATTAGTAGTCATGTGAATTTGGTATTCGTTCGATATTTTGATGAGATGTATGTTGTCTTTCCTCTAGTGGTGTTATGTGAATGTCGACTACATGATACTTCACCATTATTTGGGCCTAGAGGAAGGCATAGGGAAGTAATAAGTAGATGATGGGTTGCTAGAGTGACAGAAGTTTAAACCCTAGTTTATGTGTTGCTTCGTTAGGGGTTGATATGGACCCATATGTTTAATGTTGTGGTTAGGTTTACCTTAATACTCCTTTTTGTAGTTGCGGATGCTTGCAATAGGGGTTAATCATAAGTGGGATGCTTGTCCAAGTTAGGACAGTACCCAAGTGCCGGTCCACCCACATATCAAATTATCAAAGTACCGAACGCGAATCTTATGAACGTGATGAAAACTAGCTTGACGATAATTCCCAATGTGTCCTCGGGAGCTCCTTCTTCATTATTAGAATTTGTCTAGGCTTATCCTTTGCTACATAAAGGATTGGGCCACCTTGCTGCACTTTATTTACTTTATTTACTTTTTGCTCGTTACTATTTATCTTATCACAAAACTATCTATCACCTACTATTTCAGTGTTTGCAGAGAAAACCTTACTGAAAACCGCTTATCATTTCCTTCTGCTCCTCGTTGGGTTTGACACTCTTACTTATCGAAAGGACTACGATAGATCCCCTATACTTGTGGGTCATCAATCATTACCATCGACGGTTGTAGCTCCATCATGAATGCTTGCAACGCTATCATCCACATTGTAACTCAAGCGTTGGTGGTTATAGTACACCTGTCGTTGCTTGCATCTCTACCATCGACGGTTGTAGCTCCCGTCATTGATGCTCGCAACATTCGATGGTTGTAGCTCCCGTCATTGATGCTTGCAAAATTCTTTGGAACCTGTCGCAGCTCGCTTCACGCGTCCAGTCGTGGCTAAAAAATCATCCAGTGCACATCGTCGCGGCCCCATCATCCCAGCGGTGGCAAGTCATAAGAAGCACAGTATCCCTATGCAGTGTCGTCCGCCTCGCCTTCAGAATCGCCTATCTAGCCGGCCGGTGAGGCCGCTCACAACATCGTCGAGATGGTTCGTAACAGTGTGTTGGCCATGACGTCATAGCATGGACGGGGCATACTCATAACACTTGACATGTCGTCCACCTGTTGGGTAACGTAGTAATTTCAAAAATTTTCCTACGATCACACAAGACCATGGTGATGGCATAGCAACGAGAGGATAGAGTGTCCGTCCACGTACCCTCGTAGACCGAAAGCGGAAGCGTTATAACAACGCGGTTGATGTAGTCGTACGTCTCCACGATCCGACCGATCCAAGCACCGAACGTACGGCACCTCCGAGTTCTGCACACGTTCAGCTCGATGACGATCCCCGGACTTCGATCCAGCAAAGTGTCGGGGATGAGTTCCGTCAGCACGACGGCGTGGTGACGATGTTGATGTTCCACCGACGCAGGGCTTCGCCTAAGCTCCGCGACGATATGACTTCTCCGGCGCAGGGCTTCTCCTAAGCTCCGCAACGATATGACCGAAGTGGAATATGGTGGAAGGGGGCACCGCACACGGCTAAGGCAAGATCCGTAGATCAACTTGTGTGTCCTAGGGTGCCCCCTTGCCCCCGTATATAAAGGAGCAAGGGGGAGGGCCGGCCAGCCCTTGGGGCGCACCAAGGGAGGGGGGAGTCCTCCTCCTAGTAGGAGTAGGACTCCCCTTTCCTAGTCCTACTAGGAAGAGGAAGGGGAAGGAAGAGAGGAGAGGGAGAGGGAAAGGGGGGCTGCGCCCCCCCCTCCTAGTCCAATTCGGACTCCCCATGGGGGGGGCGCGCGCCACCTCCTGGTGCAGCCCTCTCTCTCCCCTCTTGGCCCAATAAGGCCCATAACTTCCCCGGGGGGTTCCGGTAACCCCTCCGGCACTCCGGTTTTCTCCGGAAACTTCCGGAACCTTTCCGGTGTCCGAATATAACCATCCAATATATCAATCTTTATGTCTCGACCATTTCGAGACTCCTCGTCATGTCCGTGATCACATCCGGGACTCCGAACTCCTTCGGTACATCAAAACTTATAAACTCATTATGAACTATCATCGAAACATTAAGCGTGCGGACCCTACCGGTTCGAGAACTATGTAGACATGACCTAGAACCATTCTCGGTCAATAACCAATAGCGGAACCTGGATGCCCATATTGGTTCCTACATATTCTACGAAGATCTTTATCGGTCAAACCGCATAACGACATACGTTGTTCCCTTTGTCATCGGTATGTTACTTACCCGAGATTCGATCGTCGGTATCCAATACCTAGTTCAATCTCGTTACCGGTAAGTCTCTTTACTCGTTCCGTAATACATCATCTCACAACTAACTCATTAGTTGTAATGCTTGCAAGGCTTAAGTGATGTGCATTACCGAGAAGGCTTGAGATACCTCTCCGACAATCGGAGTGACAAAACCTAATCTCGAAATACGCCAACCCAACAAGTACCTTTGGAGACACCTGTAGTACTCCTTTATAATCACCCAGTTACGTTGTGACGTTTGGTAGTACCAAAGTGTTCCTCCGTAAACGGAGTTGCATAATCTCATAGTTATAGGAACATGTATGGGTCATGAAGAAAGCATTAACATACTAAGCGATCAACTGTTAAGCTAACGGAATGGGTCATGTCAATCAGATCATTCAACTAATGATGTGACCTTGTTAATCAAATAACAACTCTTTGTTCATGGTTAGGAAACATAACCATCTTTGATTAACAAGCTAGTCAAGTAGAGGCATACTAGTGACATCTTGTTTGTCTATATATTCACACATGTATTATGTTTCCGGTTAATACAATTCTAGCATGAATAATAAACATTTATCATGATATAAGGAAATAAATAATAACTTTTATTATTGCCTCTAGGGCATATTTCCTTCATCTCCCACTTGCACTAGAGTCAATAATCTAGTTTACAAAGTAATGATCCTAACACCCATGGAGTCTTGGTGCTGATCATGTTTTGCTCGTGGAAGAGGCTTAGTCAGCGGTCTGCAACATTCAGATCCGTATGTATTTTGCAAATCTCTATGTCTCCCACTTGGACTTGGTCCCGAATGGAATTGAAGCGTCTCTTGATGTGCTTGGTCCTCTTGTGAAACCTGGATTCCTTTGCCAAGGCAATTGCACCATATTGTCACAGAGGGATCTTCATCGGTCCCGATGCACTAGGTATGACACCTAGATCGAAATGAACTCTTTCATCCAGACTCCTTCATTCGCTGCTTCCAAGCAGCTATGTACTCCGCTTCACATGTAGATCCCGCCACGACGCTTTGATTAGAACTGCACCAACCGACAGCTCCACCGTTTAATAAAAACACGATCCGGTTTGCGATTTAGAATCGTCCGGATCGTGTCAAAGCTTACATCGGCGTAACCATTTACGACTAGCTCTTTGTCACCTCCATATCGAGAAACATATCCTTAGTCCTTTTCGGTATTTCAGGATGTTCTTGACCGCTGTCGATGATCCACTCTGGATTACTTTGGTACCTTCCTGCCAATCTTACAGCTAAGCATCGTCAGGTCCGGTACACAGCATTGCATACATGATAGAGCCTATGGCTGAAGCATAGGAACATCTTTCATTTTCTCTCTATCTTCTGCTGTGGTGGGGCATTGAGTCGACTCAATCTCACACCTTGTAATCTGGTAAAAACCTTTCTTTGCCTGATCCATTTTGAACTTCTTCAAAACTTTATCAAGGTATGTGCTTTGTGAAAGTCCAATTAAGCGTCTTGATCTATCTCTATAGATCTTGATGCCCAATATGTAAGCAGCTTCACCGAGGTCTTTCATTGAAAAACTTTTATTCAAGTATCCTTTTATGCTATCCAGAAATTCTATATCATTTCCAATCAATAATATGTCGTCCACATATAATATTAGAAATGCTACAGAGCTCCCACTCACTTTCTTGTAAATACAGGCTTCTCCAAAAGTCTGTATAAACCCATATGCTTTGATCACACTATCAAAGCGTTTATTCCAACTCCGAGAGGCTTGCACTGACCATAAATTGATCGCTGGAGCTTGCACACTTTGTTAGCACCCTTTGGATCGACAAAACCTTCTGGTTGCATCATATACAACTCTTCTTCTAGAAATCCATTCAAGAATGCGGTTTTACATCCATTTGCCAAATTTCATAATCATAAAATGCGGCAATTGCTAACATGATTCGGACAGACTTAAGCATCGCTTCTGGTGAGAAAGTCTCATCGTAGTCAACCCCTTGAACTTGTCGAAAACCTTTTGCAACAAGTCGAGCTTTGTAGACAGTTACATTACCATCGGCGTCAGTCTTCTTCTTAAAGATCCATTTATTTTCAATGGCTTGCCGATCATCGGGCAAGTCAACCAAAGTCCATACTTTGTTCTCATACATGGATCCCATCTCAGATTTCATGGCTTCCAGCCATTTTATGAATCTGGGCTCACCATCGCTTCTTCATAGTTCGTAGGTTCGCCATGGTCAAGTAACATGACTTCCGAATAGGATTACCGTACCACTCTCAGTGCGTATTTTACTCTGGTTGACCTCGAGGTTCAGTAGTAACTTGATCGAAACTACATGATCATCATCATTAGTTTCTTCACTAATTGGTGTAGTTGTCACAGAACCATTTCTTGTGATGAACTACTTTCCAATAAGGGAGCAGATCTGATTATCTCATCAAGTTCTACTTTCCTCCCACTCACTTCTTTCGAGAGGAACTCCTTCTCTAGAAAGGACCCGAATTTAGCAACGAAAATCTTGCCTTCAGATCTGTGATAGAAGGTGTACCCAACAGTCTCCTTTGGGTATCCTATGAAGACACATTTTTCCGATTTGGGTTCGAGCTTATCTGGTTGAAGTTTCTTTACATAAGCATCGCAGCCCCAAACTTTAAGAAACGACAACTTTGGTTTCTTGCCAAACCACAGTTCATAAGGCGTCGTCTCAACGGATTTTGACGGTGTCCTATTCAACGTGAATGCGGCCGTCTCTAAAGCATAACCCCAAAGCGATAGCGGTAAATCGGAAATAGACATCATAGATCGCACCATATCTAGTAAAGTACGATTCGACGTTCGGACACACCATTTCTCTGTGGTGTTCGGGTGGCGTGAGTTGCTGAAACTATTCCACATTGTTTAAAATGTAAACCAAACTCGTAACTCAAATATTCTCCTCCACGATCAGATCGCAGAAATTTTATTTTTTTGTTACGATGATTTTCCACTTCACTCTGAAATTCTTTGAACTTTTCAAATGTTTCAGACTTGTGTTTCATTAAGTAGATATACCCATATCTGCTTAAGTCATCTGTGAAGGTGAGAAAATAACGATATCCGCCGCGTGCCTCAACATTCATTGGACCACAAACATCAGTATGTATGATTTCCAACAAATCAGTTGCACGCTCCATAGTTCCGGAGAACGGCGTTTTTGTCATCTTGCCCATGAGGCACGGTTCGCAAGTACCAAGTGATTCATAATCAAGTGATTCCAGAAGCCCATCAGTATGGAGTTTCTTCATGCGTTTTACACCGATATGACCTAAACGGCAGTGCCACAAATAAGTTGCACTATCATTATCAACTCTGCATCTTTTGGCTTCAATATTATGAATATGTGTATCACTCTTGTCGAGATTCAACAAGAATAGACCATTCTTCAAGGGTGCATGACCATAAAAGATATTATTCATATAAATAGAACAACCATTATTCTCTGATTTAAATGAATAACCGTCTCGCAATAAACAAGATCCAGATATAATGTTCATGCTCAACGCGGCACCAAATAACA
This sequence comes from Aegilops longissima, assembly GCA_021605205.1. NCBI lineage: Eukaryota > Viridiplantae > Streptophyta > Magnoliopsida > Poales > Poaceae > Aegilops > Aegilops longissima. Next base: position 73,760,240 of record CM038681.1, read on the forward strand.
ATTATTTAGGTCTAAAACTAATCCCGAAGGTAGATGTAGAGGTAGCGTGCCGATCTGCGATCACATCGACTTTGGAACCATTTCCAACGCGATCGTCACCTCGCCCTTAGCCAATCTTCGCAATCCGTAGTTCTGTTTGAGTTGCAAATATTAGCAATGAACCAGTATCAAATACCAGGTACTATCTGCGGTATTAGTAAGGTACACATCAATAACATGTATATCATATATACCTTTGTTCACCTTGCCATCCTTTTTATCCGCCAAATACTTGGGGCAGTTCCGCTTCCGGTGTCGATCGCTTGCAGGTAAAACACTCGGTTTCAGGCTTAGGTCCAGACTTGGGTTTCTTCTCTTGATCAGCAACTTTCTTGCTGTTCTTTTGAAGTTTCCTTCTTCTTCCCTTTGCCCTTTTCTTGAAACTAGTGGTCTTGCTGACCATCAACACTTGATGCTCTTTCTTGATTTCTACCTCCGCTGCTTTCGGCATCGCGAAGAGCTCGGAATTGTCTTAGTCATCCCTTGTATATTATAGTTCATCACGAAGCTCTTGTAGCTTGGTGGCGTGATTGGAGAATTCTGTCAATGACACTATCATCCGGAAGATTTACTCCCAGCTGAATTAAGTGATTGTTATACCTGGACATTTTGAGTATGTGCTCACCGATGAACTATTCTCCTCCATCTTGCAGCTATAGAACTTATTGGAGACTTCATATCTCTCAATCCGGGCATTTGCTTGAAATATTAACTTCAACTCCTGGAACATCTCATATGCTCCATGACGTTCAAAACGTCGTTGAAGACCCGGTTCTAAGCCGTAAAGCATGGCACACTGAACTATAGAGTAGTCATCAGCTCGCTTTGCCGAGACGTTCACAACTTCGCTCAAGATCTGCAGCAGGCTCGCACCCAGCGGTGCTTCCAGGACGTAATTTTTCGTGCAGCAATGAGGATAATCCTCAAGTTACGGACCCAGTCCGTGTAATTGCTACCATCATCTTTCAACTTTGCTTTCTCAAGGAACGCATTAAAATTCAACGGAACAATAGCACGAGCCATCTATCTACATCAAACATAGACAAACAAAATACTATCAGGTACTAAGTTCATGATAAATTTAAGTTTAATTAATCATATTAAAAAACTCCCACTTAGACAGACATCTCTCTAGTCATCTATGTGATCACGTGATCCAAATCAACTAAACCATGTCCGATCATCACGTGAGATGGAGTAGTTTCAATGGTGAACATCACTATGTTGATCATATCTACTATATGATTCACGCTTCGACCTTCGGTCTCTGTGTTCCGAGGCCATATCTGTTATATGCTAGGCTCGTCAAGTTTAACTTTGAGTATTCGCGTGCGCAACTGTTTTGCACCGTTGTATTTGAGCGTAGAGCCTATCACACCCGATCATCACGTGGTGTCTCGGCACGAAGAACTTTCATAGCGGTGCATACTCAGGGAGAACACTTCTTGATAATTTTAGTGAGAGATCATCTTATAATGCTACCGTCAATCAAAGCAAGATAAGATGCATAAAGGATAAACATCACATGCAATCAATATAAGTGATATGATATGGTCATCATCATCTTGTGCTTGTGATCTCCATCGCCAAAGCACCGTCATGATCACCATCGTCACCGGCGCGACACCTTGATCTCCATCGTAGCATCGTTGTCGTCTCGCCAACTATTGCTGCTACGACTATCGCTACTCCTTAGTGATAAAGTAAAGCAATTACATGGCGTTTGCATTTCATACAATAAAGCGACAACCATATGGCTCCTGCCAGTTGCCGATAACTTGGTTACAAAACATGATCATCTCATACAATAAAATGTAGCATCACGTCTTGACCATATCACATCACAACATGCCCTGCAAAAACAAGTTAGACGTCCTCTACTTTGTTGTTGCAAGTTTTACGTGGCTGCTACGGGCTTAGCAAGAACCGTTCTTACCTACGCATCAAAACCACAACGATACTTCGTCAAATAGACTCCGTTTTAACCTTCTCAAGGACCGGGCGTAGCCACACTCGATTCAACTAAAGTGAGAGAGAGAGACACCGCCGGTCACCTTTAAGCAACGAGTGCTCGGGCGGTGAAACCAGTCTCGCGTAAGCGTCTGCGTAATGTCGGTCCGGCCGCTTCATCTCACAATACCGCTGAACCAAAGTATGACATGCTGGTAGGCAGTATGACTTGTATCGTCCACAACTCACTTGTGTTCTACTCGTGCACATGACATCAACGCATAAAACCAGGCTCGATACCCTTTGTTGGGTAACGTAGTAATTTCAAAAATTTCCTACGATCACACAAGACCATGGTGATGGCATAGCAACGAGAGGATAGAGTGTCCGTCCCACGCACCCTCGTGAGACCGAAAGCGAAGCGTTATAACAACGCTGTTGATGTAGTCGACGTCTCCACGATCCGACCGATCCAAGCACCGAGCGTCGGCACCTCCGAGTTCTCGCACACGTTCAGCTCGATGGCGATCCCGGACTTCGATCCAGCAAAGTGTCGGGGATGAGTTCCGTCAACCTGACGGCGTGGTGGACGATGTTGATGTTCCACCGACGCGGGGCTTCGCCTAAGCTCATGACGATATGACTTCTCCGGCGCAGGGCTTCTCCTAAGCTCCGCAACGATATGACCGAAGTGGAATATGGTGGAAGGGGCACCGCACACGGCTAAGGCAAGATCCGTAGATCAACTTGTGTGTCCTAGGGTGCCCCTTGCCCCGTATATAAAGGAGCAAGGGGAGGGCGGCCAGCCCTTGGGCGCACCAAGGGAGGGAGTCCTCCTCCTAGTAGGAGTAGGACTCCCTTTCCTAGTCCTACTAGGAAGAGGAAGGGGAAGGAAAGAGGGGAGAGGAGAGGGAAGGGGCTGCGCCCCCCTCTAGTCCAATCGGACTCCACATGGAGGGCGCCACCTCCTGGTGCAGCCCTCTCTCCCCTCTTGGCCCAATAAGGCCCATAACTTCCCGGGGTTCCGTAACCCCTCCGGCACTCCGGTTTTCTCCGAAACTTCGGAACCTTTCCGGTGTCCGAATATAACCATCCAATATATCAATCTTTATGTCTCGACCATTTCGAGACTCCTCGTCATGTCCGTGATCACATCCGGGACTCGAACTCCTTGGTACATCAAAACTTATAAACTCATTATGAACTGTCATCGAAACATTAAGCGTGCGGACCCTACGGGTTCGAGAACTATGTAGACATGACCTAGAACCATTCTCGGTCAATAACCAATAGCGGAACCTGGATGCCCATATTGGTTCCTACATATTCTACGAAGATCTTTATCGGTCAAACCGCATAACGACATACGTTGTTCCCTTTGTCATCGGTATGTTACTTACCCGAGATTCGATCGTCGGTATCCAATACCTAGTTCAATCTCGTTACGGTAAGTCTCTTTACTCGTTCCGTAATACATCATCTCACAACTAACTCATTAGTTGTAATGCTTGCAAGGCTTAAGTGATGTGCATTACCGAGAAGGCTCGAGATACCTCTCCGACAATCGGAGTGACAAAACCTAATCTCAAATCGCCAACCCAACAAGTACCTTTGGAGACACCTGTAGTACTCCTTTATAATCACCCGATTACGTTGTGGCGTTTGGTAGTACCCAAAGTGTTCCTCCGTAAACGGAGTTGCATAATCTCATAGTTATAGGAACATGTATGGGTCATGAAGAAAGCATTAACATACTAAGCGATCAACTGTTAAGCTAACGGAATGGGTCATGTCAATCAGATCATTCAACTAATGATGTGACCTTGTTAATCAAATAACAACTCTTTGTTCATGGTTAGGAAACATAACCATCTTTGATTAACAAGCTAGTCAAGTAGAGGCATACTAGTGACATACTGTTTGTCTATATATTCACACATGTATTATGTTTCCGGTTAATACAATTCTAGCATGAATAATAAACATTTATCATGATATAAGGAAATAAATAATAACTTTTATTATTGCCTCTAGGGCATATTTCCTTCACCACCATCATCAGCACTACCACACAGATGCCAGGCCACAATTGGGAGTAGGTTTCTGCCTAAACCAGTAGCTAATGGACTTACCTGGACTCCCGTCTTAAACCTAGGTTAGAATTTCAAGCACTCTAGACATTCATTCGAGGTCTGGTCCGGAATGTTTTGGCTACACAAAAACAGCCAGGACAACAACAAAAACATTCATAACTCTCTCATATGAACTTCGATTTCGATTATCTTGGGCTCATATAAGCTCAAGGTCTTTATATATGGAACCATCCAAGATAAACTAAAAACGGGATGTAAAATGCAAAGGTTTGAGCACTCTATGCATAATTTGATCAAACTACTCACCTGAAAGCCCCTCTTGATATTATGACTGTTAATTCTATAATTCGTCCTCCCGTCAAGCATCTTGAGACGGGAAAACTAGGAAACCTAACTTAATTTTACCTTTGACTTGAGCATTCCACTTTATCTTGATGTTGACGTTCACGCTCACCTCAAATTGGAAATATAATCTTGATCACGGTCACTTGGTGAGGACTTCAAATAGCTCTGCCACAATCCTCATGGGAAGCATTGTCTTGTATACCATACTCACATTTAACAAACATGGTGTAGATGGACCTTCAAGCATATGTCCATTCATCAATGTCTCTCAAAAGCTTGGTGAAGTTCTTCGAACATCTCCCTCATATTATGGGAAGCCACTTCTTGTAGAACACCTTCACATGTTCACCACGTGATGATCCCCAAGCTTCAAGCATGTAATTCATTGAGATGCATATCTTGAACTTACCCTTATAAAAATTGATGACCATCTTCACTTGATGTCATCCTCACATGGGCTATATGAAATCTTCTTTTGATGCAAGCTCAGAAGAATCACCTTACCCACATAGGAATAGAAAACACATAGCATGCGTTAGTTCACAAAGCGCAATTCACAATTTCCTACCATGCCACTATATCCCATTGGACACATCATCTGTGCTTGTGTGTCGACCATCTACAATTCCATCTTCAAGTGTTATCTTATTCTGTATTTATCTTTACCACATGCTATATCTTGATGTCTTGAAATTCATATTGAACTCTTCTCTTCAGTTCATTGCTTCAAGATTTGATGACCATTGACTAAGTTCTCTTATGACAATACCAAGTTTCACCTTGAACATCACATTGGTCATCACTTTATCTTCTTCATGCTATATCACATTCTCAATAGGCACAACAAATTCTTCACTTAAATTACTTGCTTCAAGATTTGATCAACCATGACTCAACACATGAGCTCATCACGACCTTAGCTTCAAGGAATATCTTAAATCTATCTCTTTAACCATTCCCTCAAATCTTGATCGTTCATGGCTCAACTCATAAGACAACCTCTGAGTTCATCCAGTGAACTTCATCTTGATCACACCTTGACCATATTTGATTCAATCACATCTTGGACTTCATTTCTTTGCTTCGTATTGATCATAATATATTAATCACAAGAACTCAATGATGTTGATGCATATTTCATGTCGATGGCATTCATTCCAAATCCATCTAGTCTCCAATATATACCATACATTGCTTATGGATCTTTCCTCCTTATATATCCCAAGTCCTCAACGAAAAAATTAGTCCATAGGGATTATCATTAATTACCAAAGTCACACATGGGAGGTACATGCACTTTCACAAGGGCTAGCGGTAGTAGTGGTGAGGGAGGCCAAGGCGGGGGTAATGGAGATGGCAAGGTGTCACCTGGGAGGGACACGATGGAAGTTTTTTCGGTCGTATGGCAATTTCCTTGTGAAGTTTTCCTTATGATTCATTTGTACTCTATTTTGGAGGAATAATTACCTCCACTCAGACCTCTCGTTAGAATTCATTTGTCTTTCATATGCTATCAAACATTCCTTCATCGAAATAATATATGCTTAAGTAGTTGATCCCACTACTTTTATCTTATCTCAACATGCACACATGCCACCTCATCAAAGCTATTCTTTTTGTTTCTCTCAAAACGTTCATGGAAAATGTTACTTGTAATATTTCTCTCAACATGACACGTCGCACTTCATCAGACCCACTATTTTTTCTCTCTCAATATGCATGAAAAACACTGCTTCTATATTCAATATTTTACAGCTATATAATAATCAAATACAATAGTGTTTTAAACGCTCTTATATTAGTTTACAGAGGGAGTATGTATTTTGTCTCCATTCTCATCCTCGAATTTCACTACAATCAAATTTTACAAAAATAATATATTGCAACCAATTTCCACAACGACATGTGAGATATTATCTAGTTCATGTAGTTCTCCAGTCCTATGACCGAAGAGGCCCTTAGAGTGTGCACGTCCTCTTGATGGAATGTCACGTAATGTAAGACGTTTTTTGATAGAGTGGAGGGAGTAGTTATTATATGTGTTTACGTACAGTCTTGACTATATTGCATCTCATGATAAGATTCAAAATGAACGTGTGCTTGCTTGGTTGGCCTAAACTGATGTGCGAAACCTGATTGTCCGGATTTGGCCAGAAGGTTGAAGAGCTGACACTAGAAAACATTACGTCTTGCCGATCGACCTCGTGATCCACGAGATTCACGCGCCCTCGTCGTCTCGCCGATCGGCATGTGTAGGTACGTACGGCTCTGCCTCCCGTCCTACTGAAATGACTAGGCACGCAGGGAAAAGGTTGGGAGAAACCAATCATTCCAGCATATGCCAGGCTCGTGATCATGAGTTTTGCGTCCGACCTTTTGATGGCCGCTCCACAGCCACCGGTTTCGACGGAAATTCCTTCAAGAGGGCATGCATGCTCTGCTAGGCCCTCGGCCTGCCTGACCAGCCCGTGAGCTACCGATGTGGCCACTCCCCTCTAGTGCTCTGCTGCTGTGAATGCTAAGCCTGCGACTTAAACACCCACACTAATCTAACCCACGCCGTTCTGGTCGGCCTATATAAACCCCACCAGCCCAGCCCATTCTCTGCATCTTACTTGTGTTGTGTGTGTCCATTCTCCTCCATTCGCTTCGCTAGCCTAACACAAAGTCCCTCGTCGGCCGTAGCAGGCTAGCAGAAGCAGATCGATGGCGCTCTCTGGTCGCATGGCCGCATCCGCCCTCCTCCTGCTCGTCCTCGTCCTCGCCACAGGCACGTCCCGCCCAACCCCGCTCTTCCCAGCGAGCGACCGAGCTGTGGATGATGCTTAATTTGTTACTGTGGTTTCATTCATGTGCACTGCATGCAGAGATGGGGACGCCGACGAGGAAGGTGGCGGAGGCGCGGGACTGCCTGTCCAAGAGCCACAAGTTCAAGGGCGCGTGCCTCAGCAGCAGCAACTGCGCCAGCATCTGCCGCACCGAGAACTTCCCCGGCGGCGAGTGCAAGCTCGACTCCTTCGCGCGCAAGTGCTTCTGCAAGAGGGTCTGCTAGCTAGCCCTGCCTGCTCGCCCCCGGCCTGGCCGGCGCCGCGACGTCCGATGCTTTGTGTGTGTGGTATAGTGTGTCCCGTAATTTGTTGGTCAGTGTATGAGTTCATTCAGTACTTGTTCGTGTGTCCCGTAATAAAGTAGAGAATCAACCGGGGTCTCGGTGGTTTAATTCGTCGTAGGTTGTGTGTTTTCTTTGGCTGCTTTGTGTGTGTGGTAATGTAACAAGGTCGTTGTTTCAGCATGGACGGACATGTGTGCAATGCATCTCTCTGTCTCTCTGATCGTCTCTTTGGTGCTACTAAATTCAAAGAGAAATGCTATTGTTGTGACTCCTACATCTTCCCGCCCTTTCTGTGGCCGGACATGATTGGTTGCTTCGAGGAGCTAAGGCCTAAGGCCCTGTTTCTCTTTTCAATACCCTTGTAAAAAATACACACTTGCGCGCGGCCGTTATTTCACTTCCGACTGGAATTTTGCACAGCGGCCAGTAAGCTACACATGTAAGTAATACACCTCTGTTTTAAAATACATCCATTCCAAGCACCGCCTAATGGAATTTGGAGATGGATGAGTAGCAGTGGCGGCGGCTGCTGTTGGTAGAGATGGGGCCCAGGAAGGGGAATTTAACAGGGAAGGAGCGTACAGCCTACCGTTGGAACCGTACAAGAATGGACGGTCAGGGTCTTGATCCGGGGAGAGATAGCGCGGGTCGCTGGCGTGGCTCTCAAATTTCATCGTCGAGTGAGGTGGGAAGCAGCTCGAAATTTTTGGATTTTGCCGGTTCCAAGGTCATTGGTCCTCTGTTTCTTGCAACGGCCACTTGTTCATCATGTGTGAGAAGTACACTTTAAATAGAAGTAGAGAAAACAAAATGGAGTAGATTAAGTAACATTTTCTTCCCATGAAAAATTACATCTTTTTACGAGGATCATGTAGATTTCATTTAACTGGTAAACAAAGAAAAAAAACAATTGCCAAACAAACTACGAGAGTTGGAATTGTCTTATCTGAAATAAAAATAAAGTAATTTTCACATAGAAACTCACACAACATAAAACACGAAACCAAGACATAAAAATGTTCATCTTTAGGGTACAATGTCCACTAGAATTTGGCACAACCGGTTCGCCACCCGAGGCAAAATTAGAAGAGAAAGAAAACTTCTTTGCACATGGGCCGAGCATCACCTCATATTTGGCAAGGAGAGGATTTGTGGTCGCACTCCAAAAAAATAGGATCGACGTCATAGATTCATAGGTCCGAAGAAGATTAGGGAACGCCCTACCCATAGTTGACCACGCCAAACGATGTGGAACCCTAGACCGACATGACACAAATGACAATCCCCGCATCTCGATCCAGGGGTGGGTCTAGGCCCTGGTATAGGAGGGCTAAAGTCTTGATCCAACCTAAGTGCTTGTTTGTCTATCATATATTAGTGACGAGTTTATAGAAAACTAGTTTTGAGCCAAAAAATTTTAGCAAAATCGGCCTTGGCATTCTTTTTCATGAATAACCATCTAGTGGGAAGTAATGTTTGGATTAGAATAAAGTCTAAAACAGCTCCGTCAATTTCATTGTTTGGTTCGATATCGAACCATCTATTTCATTTCTGTATATAAAAACAATACTGATTTCCCCCTCTCTTGTACGTTTCCTTCCCAACATGGTTGACATTTCCAAATCTGGTCAGACGAAGCTCCCTGCTGCAGCTCTGAATCTTTTATTCCTTGTTACCACTACCTACTGCCGCCACCACCACTTCTCCCGCGGCTTTCCATCCCTTGGTTTACTCCCTCCACCTCCATCTTGAACTCAGGCCCCGGCCAAGGTAGGTCCAACTCGTGTCGGCCGCACAGGGCCCATGATTTGCAGGGGCCCCGAATTTCAGACATAGGCTGAAGGCCCAACATTTGCACCTCGCGAGGACCGCTGAGGGTGAAAAAACTCTATGCGTTTTTTCTGAGATCGAACTCACGACCTCGTGCTACCCAAAAGAAAAATCAACCAATGACATATTTTCTCACTGCAAAACTTTCTTGGAATAAATGTACACTATGCGAGGCAACAAAAGAAGCACTGTACACTAAGAGGGTGTTTGGATATTCTCTAGTCATTTCTACTCCTAATGTCTCAGTTGGTAGGTCGCGTTCCGGGTTTTATTTTCGTCCCACCTCACCCGGTCTTTTTTTGTACTTCTTTGGTACTTCCTCCCACCTCCCTCTCAGCCGCGAAAAACCAAGGAAAACCCCGCGATCGAGTCCCGCACACGCCCAACCTCCCGTCTCACGCTAAGCCGCATAGAACCAAAAAAAAACCTCAAGCCGAGTCTCCCGCCCGCCCCCACGCACTCCAGGCCCTAACATCCCGTCGCACCAAGACAGACGAACCAGAAAAATCTACGAATAGTCCGCCGGTTATTTTTCGCTGGTTTTTATTTCGCCTCACCACTTTCGCTGGTTTTATTTCGTCTCCCTCCCACCTGTCTTTTTGCTTCACCACCCACATAAACCCATTAGATTAGTTACCATAAAAAATCGCAATCAATCAAGTATTGATGATCAGATTAGTTATCATATAAAAAATAAATCGCAACCAATCAAGTATTGATGGGATATTTCCTTACATTAATGTGATTTCCCCTTTTTTATCATCAATCGTCTCTACTGCCTAAAAAATGCGTAGCTTTCCTTTTCGCTTCACCACCCACATAAACCCATCAGATTAGTTAACATATAAAAAAATAAATCGCAATCAATCAAGTATTGATGATCAGATTAGTTACCGTATAAAAAATAAATCACAATCAATCAAGTATTGATGGGATATTTCCTCATATTGATGTGATTTTCCCTTTCTTATCATCAATCATCTCTACTGCCTAAAAAATTGCGTAGCTTTCCTTTTCGTTTCACCACCCACATAAACCCATCAGATTAGTTACCATATAAAAAATAAATCGCAATCAATCAAGTATTGATGATCAGATTAGTTACCATATAAAAAATAAATCGCAATCAATCAAGTATTGATGGGATATTTTCTTATATTGATGTGATTTTGCGTAGCTTTCCTTTTCCTGCCAACCGACCGCGTCCCGTCTCCCTACATCCGCCCTCGTTGCTCTGCCTCCCGCACGAAAAAAACCCTCTTGTTTGACCTCCCCCAAACCCCGCATGATGGAAAAACCCAGCCGCCTGCTTCCCATCCTCTCGACCGCTCCATACGTCCAGATCGCGGCCCCATCCCCATCCTCCTCTCACGTCACGGCGGCCGATGGACTGCCGCCACCACCCTCCTACTCTCTCGCCGCCGCCGTCCTCCCGCTCGCTCACCGCCGCCGTCGCCACCAATCCCGGCGAAGACGCCGTTGCTGCTATGTCGCCTCCTTTCCCCATCCAAGCCTGACCATGGCAACGGCGCCCTCTCATGTGTCCTGCGGTGAGGTTTGGGGAGGCGCGACCACAATCCAGTAGGGATCTCACCGCGGACCCGTCCGCTGGGATGGGTGTTGCCTCCGTTGCAAATGGGATCGAAGGGAGGGACTACTTCGTCGTCAAGGTCGGCGAGGCAGCGGCCGATTGGGAGCCCGGTTGTGAACATGGGAGTTCGTCCCCATGGAGGCGGCGGCCGTGGAGATTGGATTGAAGCAACCCCACTTGCCGGTGGTGGAGGCTTGCTGTCCATGTGATCCTTTCTTCTCCCGCTATCCCCATTTCTTGCCTCCCATTACAAAAGCGAGCATAAATGAGAGCAGGGGCTGATTTTCATCACTTCATTTCTCATATTTTTAGTTGCTTTTTTGAGATTATACAAGATGCTCCCGAGTTGTTTTGTCAAATTACATGGATCGTCTTATGGAATTGACAGCCATCACATTTTTCACCTCATGTTATTTCTTAATCCTTGTCCCACTAGGCATCCACTACATGTTTGGTAATGACGTGATGTTGAGGCGGCTAGGAGAAGCTCAGCAGCCAGATCAAGGGCTATCGAGATGGATCTGGGAGCCAAGCAGTAGTTCTTCTGTTAAGTTTTGGTTATTATCTTTTCTATTGTTACGATTGTGGGATGGTTTATTTTGACTCGGTGTAACATTTGCATTTGTTTCCCCCAGCTTGTTGGCGTAGATGCGTGGCACTGCGGCAACTAATCAAGAGTGAGGGCAGTGCACATCAGAGCTATGCTGAATCTAGCGAGCCAACCACGAATTGGGTATGTTCACACGAGGGATGGGAGAGGAGAGGAACATTAACATTTTTCATGATTTGGATGAAAATTTCAGTTCATAGTTTCTCCGTACGTGGCAACACACTAATGGTACTCATGGGCTTAGGATGAAAGTAGCGCCAGCAGAATTAGTAGGTTGGATGGGAAGGCGGTTGTTGCCCTTGTCCCTTGGTGCTAGCCTACCGTGGTGGCCTCACTAACTTGCTCATTGCGAATACGAGTTCGTGGGGTCGCGAGTTGCTGCAGATTTGTTTTTATCACTTTTTACAATATTTATTGATGTATCCCTAACTCATCGAGTCAATTTTAGCTTTGATTTCCCATATACGCCAGCCTAAATATCCCATGGTCAGAATATTTGCATGGTTAGTGGACATTGTCCCTTTCTTTCTAATGTTTAATATTTTATATTGCCGATAGAAATAATTTTATCCGCTTGATTTAGGAAGTGCACATAGGTAGGTCAACATATTTTGTAGCTCTTTCGGATGTAAAAGCATATGTTGCATAAGAAATTATTATCTTCCAAGCATAATCACATTTCACTAACAAATAGGGGGAGGTTCAGACTTCAGAGCAATGATAAAAAGGTTTATTCCTCACTCTTTTGTTGGAATTTTAGTTCCAAGTTAACATGATTTCTTATCCGCTTCATAAGGCATGCATATGCTTAATTAGGTGATAAGTAGGGCTATTGTGGTGTTTGTTTAAACTCCAGCATAAGGAATTCTGGTTTAAGAAAAAAGACTTTTGGCTTCTTTAATTACAAATTGATTGCAACATCGTGTTAGTATGTGATTTCTCACATCTGGTTGTAATATTTGTGAAGACGTGCATTGCACGTGCACTTGGAAGCGGGCCCGTGGCCCGCGCCGGACGGCGCCGACGCTGACCCGGGCCACCTCCTCCGCGTATTCTTGGAGTTGTGGCTGGCCGATTTACATGAAATTAATTCCCTCAGTTCTTGTGGCAAATATAATACACATAATCCATATTGTTATGCACTAGCGTGTGTGTGAAATAGATGGATTATAGTCCCGTACCCAATAAAATGGATATGTGTGTGTGTTAGAGAGAGGGAGAGGGGGAGAGAGAGTGAGGAAGAGGGAGGGAGTGTGTGTGTGAGAGGATTTGATGGTAAAAAAGGTCGCCAATGTCGTAATATTGAACTCTTTAAGTTAATGTGACCCCGTTGCAACGCACGGGCGTTCTTCTAGTGTGACTAGTAGTAGTCAGACTAAAAGTTTTTAGTCAGGCCCTGTTTGGAAGGTGACTACTACTAGTCAGCATTAAATGTCTCAGTATTAAATTCTTCTCTCTCCCTTCTATTTATCTCTCTTCTCTCCCTTGTGCAACAGCAACTACCGCTATACTCCCGCGCAAGGAAGGAAAGCAGCAAAGTCTTGTTCCTTTTCTCCCTCACGCCATGCAACAGCAGCTCTCAATACCTTTTTCTTCTCTCCTCACGCAAGCAACACAAGCACCAGACTATCCCTCACGAAAAGCACAATGAAAAATGTACATACATAAGAAATCAAAATTGTCCACACAAGGAAATCAAAACTGTCCACACATAAGAAAACTAAAATTGTCCCATAACGTTACATGTTGGAAACGAAATAAATAACATCAGAAATTTCTCAACGCCTGTTGAACAAACCATCAGCAATCGTATCTCTCACTCGATTCATATCCACTGAATCTAGCTCCATTTCTTCACCCCTAGTGTTACGACGTCTCCTCCTCCTTGTTTCCTCAAGGAGAGGTTGATAACTCTCATCATTGTCACACCTATCGAATTTCTTGTCCGCCAAATGACTTTCACGAATAAAAGTGCAAGGCCATGCATGCCACAATAATTTTTGTTTGCTTGCGTAGAGGATAACTTGGTACTTTGAAAAGAATCCTCCGCTTATTTTTCAAGACTCCAAAACAACGCTCAATGACATTGCATAGTCTAGAATGAGTATAATTGAAGTGCTCCTTTTTACCTCTCGGCATGGTGCCTTGATTGGTAGATAATAATTTGTCCAGAAACATAATGATTAAGGCCACATTAGTCCACAAATCATGTCATCCACGACTCAAGACACAAGAGGACACACATGACTCAAGACACAAGAGGACACACATGACTCAAGACACAAGACTAGCTGACACAGATCATTCTGCCTTCATATCTCGCCATCTGCTGCATACATGTTCTTCACCCTGCACCATCTCTTCAACCATATCAACCTAGCTTCAGGGGTCTTCATGTTCTGGAAGACAGTTCTGTTGTGTTTCTCCTTGAATAAATCACAAGCAACAAAGTACTCAACTGACTCTTCTGATGCTCCACACTCAATGGCAAGGTCCTGACAGTTTTTTACTGACTGAGTACGTTCCTCACTTCTCCTAACCTTTTCATTGCCTTGGTTTACAAGAGCCTGCAAAATAGAGTCTGTTTTCTCACTTTCCTTCTCCAACTTAGTTTCAATGTCCTTCATATATTTTACAAATGGACCCCGAGTTTTGCTTCTCTTTGAAGGACTACTAGCTGTACTCCTTAACTCTGAGCGGCTCCCTCTCTTTTGAGTGTTGGTACTCATAGGGCTGGACACGAAGCCTTCATTGCCATCCAGGTCATCATCATTATTTAACTCCAAACAATCTTCTGTCCCAGGAACATAAGCAGATGAACCATCCACAGCGACCTCATGAAATATCTCATGTAACAGGGGCATATACTCAGGGTTACCATTTCTAAATTTCTTGAGATTTGGTCTGTCCTGAAAAGAAATAATAGAAAGAAATCAGCATATATATCTTCTGTCATTGGAACATAAGCAAAAATGAACACTTGAAGGAGAGGGAGCAAGAATATAAGCAAAATACCTTGATTTCTTTCTCCCACCAATCTGCAGTTGCCGTCACTTCGCCATCTAAGCCACGGCCGCAGCCGGTTTGCTGCTGCAACCATACCCAATCATTGTACAAGCCCTTCAAGTTAGTTATTTTGTTCCTGAATTCCCTGCCTGGATGCCACAGCTTTGCCCTTTCCCAATATTTCTCCCTCATATTCTTGTACGCCTGAGGGCTCCAAACTCTACCAGCGTAATTGCCAGCATCTATTTCCTCACAAGCTATTTCACATAAAGTCAATGTATTTATGTCTGTCCAGTTAGCCTTGCTTTTTGGCCTCTATTAAAAAAATGTATGAGAAAACAGAACAAGTACTATTTCAGACACAAGACTATTTTTCCTAAATATGACAGAACAAGTAGCATGAACAAGTATGTTTTAAAAATATGACAGAACAAGTAGAAACAAGAAACTGTGTAGAAACAAGTATGTGTCCAGTTAGCCTTGCAGTAGTTTCATTTGTCCAAACAAGAATTGTTTCAATTCTGAGATTTTCTGAGATTTTCCAATTCGATTCCAATTCGATTTTCTACTTTCTACTTTCCACTTAACATACATTCATTCAAGTAAACACAACAATTGGACAAATATTGTACCTGGATATGCTGGTTCAGCATGCTGTCGTCTTCCTCTGCCTGAACATCTTCTTCAGCTGGTTCATCTTCTTCCTCAACATCTTCTACCATGATCGATGCTGCCTGCCGCTGCCTGCCGCTGCCTGAGCGACTTGAACCAGCACCACCTCGTCCCGACGTCGCGACGACCTGCTTGCCACGACGATCTGGGGCCCTCACTGGGGGGAGATCTTGGCGAGGTGGACGACCCTGCCGCTGCGCCACGCCGTCCGATCTGGTCCGCTGGAGGGGCACACCATGGCCGGCCGCACTCCCGGGATGAAAAAGCTGCGTGTACATGCCCAGGTTGGGGTAGGAGGCGGCGACGGCGGAGTCGCCGTTGAGGTCGATGTTATCCAACCCGATGGGAGCGCGGAGCCCCGGCCACCGAGCAGCGGCCGAGCCCCGACCACCGAAGCCGTGGCCGAGCCCCCGCCACCGAGCCGCAGCCGAGCCCCGCCACCGAGCCGGCGCTCGAGCCCCGACCACCGAGCCGCGGCCGAGCCCGCCGCCACCGAGCCGCGCTCGAGCCCCCTCGCCGAGAAGCTGCTGGCCGGCGGATCCCGGAGACGAGGCGTCATCCCCACCCGCCCTTGCCGATGTAGGTGCGCCGAAGCACCGGAAGACGCCGTCTGCGAAAGAAATCGAAGGGAGTTCGCCGTCGCCGTCCATGGTACGGACGCGGGGCGCTTGGCGGCGAGCGCGGCGGCTGGCGGAGTCTTGCCACAAGGCGGCGTAGTCGGCGGCGGCGTGGAAAGGGAAGCGGCGGAGTGGATGGGCGGCTGCCCCCGCTGCGTCTTGAAGGGATGGGGCGGCGGAATGCGTCTGAAGGGATGGGCCCGTCAATTAATTAGAGGAGAGACTTTAGTCACTTTTAGTTGGGGGTGAGGTGACTAGGGACTAAACTTGTTTTAGTCACCCATTAGTCAGGGGTATTTGGAGGTTTACTGACTAAAAGTGACTACTACTAGTCTCTAGTCTCTAGTCACTAGTGATCCAAACACCCTCTAAGCTTATCTTCACTACCCAAAAGAAGCACTGTCCAGTAGCTTTCTTTCTGGGCTTTTCACATGGAATGATGCTTTGAGGCGTAGTGAAGAATGCCTTAATATATCATCTAACAAAAAAAAAAAAACACCTTAACATGGAAACTATTCTGAAGTGTTTTCTTTACTCGCCTTAATATATAATGTTTTTAAGCATTTTGATGAAAACCCCACGAATATGAATATTTGATATGATTTTTCTAAAATGGTTGGAAATATAACTTTGAGTCCTTTTAAAAAATGCACTAAGAAAACCTCTTTGATTGTAGATGACGACTTGGTGCTATTCTGCAGTGCGTCACTTTGCCAAACGTTCTTTATGTAGTGGCAGGCCCATTTTTTACAGTTTGACACATGGCCTCTGATTTTGCCGGGCAGGCCCTGCCTGAACTCATATATGCCATTGCTTGCTTTTCCTCTATCAAGCTAATAAAATAAATAAATAAACGGACTTTGCGGCGACGTTTATTGCGCCATTTACATTCCTACCCCTGACCAACCGTGCTACAGTAATTTTTACCCGAGCTATGCTTGAAAGAAAAGTTTGGCGCCTCGTGCACCCCTCCTCGTTGAAGAAAACAAAAACAGAGCACCGTTTGACATTGCAGAGCGCCAACCTCTGCGTGTGTGGGGAATACAAAGTAGCGTGGGCTTTGACGTTTGTCTGTTGGCCTTATGGCTTATGGGCTCTCACCAGCAGCGGTCTGTCTAGTCTCTTCACCGTCACTTTGGACCTGGGCTTGACTAACCGCACACCCTGTACGACCTGTGGCTGTGAGCGAGATGACGACGACCAGCTTCCTCCCCCGCTCCGCGGCGGCGCCGCCGCTGGACGACGACGACCTGCTCTCCGAGATCCTCCTTCGCCTCCCCCCGCAGCCCTCCTCCCTCCCGCGCGCCTCCCTCGTCTGCAGGCGCTGGCGCAGCCTCCTCTCCGACCCCGCCTTCCGCTGCCGCTTCCACATCCACCACGGGCGCAGCCCTCCGCTCCTCGGCTTCATCGACGCGAACCAGGGCATCACCTTCCAGCCGGCCCTGGACGCCCCCGACCGCCTCCCCCGCAGCCACTTCTCCCTCGACCTCGACGACCGCTACATGACCCTCGGATGGCGCCACGGCCTCGCGCTCTTCTTCCTCCCGATCCCGCTCCAGGTCGTCGTGTGGGACCCCGTCGCCAGCGTCCAGCACCGCCTGGCCGTATCCCCGGGGTTCGGGTTCCACCCGTTGGAGAATCCCATCAACGGGACGGTGCTCCGCGCCGCCGGAGAAATCGACCACTTCCAGGTGGTCTTGGTAAGCAGCGACGGGAAGCAACCTAGAAGGGCGTTCGCCTGCGTTTACTCGTCGGAGACCGGCGTATGGGGTGATTCCATCTCGTGCTCGCTTCCATTGGGGGCTATGGTTCATATAGGCGAACCTGCTGTGCTGGCGGGGGATTGCATTTATTGGTTGATTTCAGCAACGAATATCCTCAAGTTTGATTTGGATAGGCAGAGCCTAGCTGTGACATTGTTGCCAGCGCAGGTGCTTACCAGCCGCAATCGCAATGTCACGGTTATGCGGGCAGAGGGTGGTGGGATGGGTCTCCTCGTCGTGTCAGGCTTCATCGCCCAGTTATGGAAGAGGGAGACAGACTGGCATGGCGATGTTTCATGGAGCAGTGAAAGAACTATTGAACTGGACAAGTTACTTCCTCCAAATTCAGAGAAAGAGCCACCGAATATGATTGGTTATGCGGAGGAAAATAATGTGGCGTTCTTCTGGACAGTTGGTGGTGTCTTCATGGTCCACCTTGAGTCATTGCAGCTCAAGAAACTTTCTGTGACCGGCATCGCTTATCGTTACTATCCATTCGAAATTGTCTACACTCCAGGTACTAGCATGCCTTTTCATTGAGGATATGACAAAACAGAGTTATTTTTCATCAAGTGGCTATTGTTCTCATCCTGTGTTAAGATAACAACTTTAAGTAGTGTAGTATCACTTGTTTCTTTTGCTGCTTGATGACCTTTTCAACTTATCTCTTCCGGACCTACACAATATTGTTCCTAATTTTGTTATTTTATCATCGAACTTTGAACTATCTGCTTCGAGTCAGAGCTATGGAAAGAAACATAAAAACTATATAAACTTAATTATAGGCATACCCTGAGAGGGAACTATCTGGTCTGGTGGCTATGCAGTTGTCAAATAATCAAACGGATAATTGTTTTTATTATAACGTGGATCAAGCACAGATCAGCTATCTAGGACACATAGGTTATACTAAAAATCTGTGCACTAAAACAATGAACACCGAAATTGGCTGATTCTTTGTAGAACAATTGACATGAATTACATAGTGGCCTGCCTATTGAAATATGCAAGAGTTGTACAATTGTAGTGTTAGCATTGGTTGTGCCCTTGGATGGCATATCCTCCCCTATCTTAACTTCTGGTGGCCTATGTTTGCATTGATTATGTTATATATATTATATAATAGGTCGGTGTTTTCTCTCTCGTTCTTTTTGGTATAGTTCGATGGCACGATTATTAGCTGATTCAAGATATACCATTTTCACGACACTCCATGTTGCATATACTCCCTCAGTCCGGGTTTATTGGGCCCGGAGACAAGATCGGCAGGACCAAGGAGCCTAGTAACTGGCCTTGATTAAGGTGAAAATTTCCAGTGTTTAATTGTGACATACGTTTCGGTAGCCACGTAATTTAATGCACACTCTAGGTAATCCAGCCAGCAGCCCAGAGTTCACGTGCATGCTGATGCATGGCCGCTAGCATGGCCAATCTGAAGACTAGGAGAAGCGCATGCGTCTGTTTAGGTCGCTGCATGCAACGGGCTAGTTAGGCCCTTCCCAGTGCTCCACCGTGGACAGGTGCTAAGCATGCCACATAAGCAAAAAAGTGACATGGCACAACATTTAAAGAGGGAAGAGAGTACTTTGGTGACCCTAGAAAGAACCAATGCCAAGCGCGAGAACCTAGGCAAACCACTTAAATGAAACAATTTGGCCAATGCATGAAAGACTTTAGGTGCTAACTCATTAAATAAAGTGTGCTTAGCAACAACAAGTTAAGCATCTATGCATTGGGGACTTGAGTTGCTAAGGTATTTAATGCACTTAGCACCTCATCTAAGCACCTTTGCATTGGGAGAGGTCTTAATTTCCCTCGGTCCTCCGGAACTGAATGAGTTTGATTTCCAAGAAAATTAATTATAAGGACCTTATAAATCAGGACGTACTATTGTGGCTGAGAGGCCTAATAAATCCGGACAGAGGGAGTACACATGAAGCCATTTTGGTGTATGCAAGTATTTTGGCTCCCCCTGTTCTCTGTGTTTGGATGAAAGTATATGCCAGTAGCATATGTTTGGTTACCTCCTTGTTCTCTGAATTGCTCTCTCTCAGTTTGTTCGTTGGAGTTGGAGAGTGAAACCCTCAGTGTTGTATTTTGTAGTATGAAAGCTTATGTAGATGTATATCAGGAGTAAGTCTAGGTTCAAAGCGAACCCCTGGCTGTGGATGATTTCACCCAGATATGTAATCATTGCTCGGTTATATATACTTCTAATCAGTTTTCAACCTGTTTATGATTCCGTGAGGGGAAATAATTTTGGAGCAGTGAGAAATTCATAATTTTTACGGTCAACAGCCCTTTCACCTTACCACTCGCGGCCTCCTTTTCAGGTTAGCGGGATGAGGCTTGGTGCGTGTGATAACCACTTCGTGCTTGTTAAAAGCTCATTTGTATGTGTATCTTACCACTTGTTTTTTTTTTGACACCGTATCTTACCACTTTGCTGGTGTTAGTATATTAGTATGGTTGTACCTATGAGAAAAGTGATAGGTGTATTACACGGACATGCGTGTGTTATGGTAGTGTTCGTCAGGTTTTCCTTATGTATATACTGTACAAGGCTTGGTTGAATTGTGAATGTGTATGCAAATATCCGTGGAATATGTATGGTGGATGGTACTCCCTCCGTCCCAAAATATAAGAAGGCTTTTGACACTAGTGTAGTCTCAAAAATGTACTTATATTACGGGACAGAGGGAGTAAAAGATTGCTTTAACCTGTTGTATGCCTACCCCTTGTGTCTTCTCAATGTCCGGCCGGTCCATGCCATGGAGGATGGTCGCCGCTGGCAGGAACATGAACCACTAAGAGCAACTCCAACGGGCCGACCCAAACGGACGGCGATTTTGTCCGCTTTTTGTCCGTTTGGGTCAGCCGCCTGCCCGAATTTGGGTCGGTAGTGCGCTCAACGCACTGACCCATTTCATGTCTGCACTCAATTTTTTGAAAAGGCCCGTGGCCATAGATCATGCCAGCGCCGGCATACAATATCGGCTTCAAAAAATATCACCACACAATTTATGCTGGAGCACTCGCCAGCGGCCGACACACATGCCAGCACACAAAAAGGTATGGGACTTGAGTTTGACCACGCCATCGCGGCCCTGTGGTCATGCTAGCACACCTGCCGGCATACCAAAAAAGGATGGCGCTCGTCGCCACGAGATCACTCGTCGTTGAACTTAGCATGTCGGCATGCATCTTCTCGAACCACGGCCTCTTCCTTGGCGACACGGTGTTGAGATCCACCTTCATGATCTCCACCCCGGTCATCATGCTCGCGAGAGCCACTTCTTTCGCCTTGGTCTTGGCATTGGCGGCCTAGATCCCTAGCATCTTGACTTGCTTCTCCGCCTTGATGTCTACTACACAACCTTCTTCTTGTAGACGTTGTTGGGCCTGCAAGTGCACAGGTTTATAGGACAGTAGCAAATTTCCCTCAAGTGGATGACCTAAGGTTTATCAATCCGTGGGAGGCGTAGGATGAAGATGGTCTCTCTCAAGCAACCCTGCAACCAAATAACAAAGAGTCTCTTGTGTCCCCAACACACCCAATACAATGGTAACTTGTATAGGTGCACTAGTTCGGCGAAGAGATGGTGATACAAGTGCAATATGGATGGTAGATATAGGTTTTTGTAATCTGAAAATATAAAAACAGCAAGGTAACTAACGATAAAAGTGAGCGTAAACGGTATTGCAATGATAGGAAACAAGGCCTAGGGTTCATACTTTCACTAGTGCAAGTTCTCTCAACAATAATAACATAGATAGATCATATAATAATCCCTCAACATGCAACAAAGAGTCACTCCAAAGCCACTAATAGCGTAGAACAAACGTAGAGATTATGGTAGGGTACGAAACCACCTCAAAGTTATTCTTTCGGATCAATCTATAAAAGAGTTCGTACTAGAATAACACCTTAAGACGCAAATCAACTAAAACCCTAATGTCACCTAGATACTCCATTGTCACCTCAAGTATCCGTGGGCATGATTATACGATATGCATCACACAATCTCAGATTCATCCAACCAACATAAAAGTACTTCAAACAGTGCCCCAAAGCTTCTACCGGGGAGTCAAGAACGTGTGCCAACCCCTATGCATAGGTTCCCAATGTCACGAAACCCGCAAGTTGATCACCAAAACATACATCAAGTGGCACATGATATCCCATTGTCACCACAGATAATCACGGCAAGACATACATCAAGTGTTCTCATAAAAGACTCAATCCGATAAGATAACTTCAAAGGGGAAACTCAATTCATCACAAGAGAGTAGAGGGGAAGAAACATCATAAGATCCAACTACAATAGCAAAGCTCGGGATACATCAAGATCGTGCCATAGAGGGAACACGAGAGAGAGAGATCAAAAACATAGCTACTGGTACATACCCTCAGCCCGAGGGTGAACTACTCCTCCTCATCATGGATAGCGCCGGGATGATGAAGATGGCCACGGTGATGGATCCCTCCTCAGTGAGGTACCTAAAGGGGCCCCATTGGTTTTGGTGGTTCGGAGGCTTGCGGCGGCGAACTCCCGATCTATCTTCTGTTCTGGAAGTTTTAGGGTACGTAGGTATATATGGGTGAAAGGAGTACGTCGGTGGAGCTACGGGGGCCCCACGAGGCAGGGGGCGCGCCCAGGGGGGTGGGCGCGCCCCCCACCCTCGTGAGCACCTCCCGTATCTTCTGACCTGGGGTCCAAGTCCATCAGGTGGGTTTCCTTCCAAAAATAACTTCTCTAGTTGATTTCGTTCCGTTTTGACTCCGTCTGATATTCCTTTTCCTTAAAACACTGAAATAGGCATAAAACAACAAATCTGGGCTGGGCCTCCGGTTAATAGGTTAGTCCCAAAAATAATATAAAAGTGGATAATAAAGCCCAATATTGCCTAAAATAGTAGATAAAGTAGCATGGAGCAATCAAAAATTATAGATACGTTGGAGACGTATCAAGCATCCCCAAGCTTAATTCCTGCTCGTCCTCGAGTAGGTAAATGGTAAAAAAGAATTTTTGATGCGGAGTGATACTTTGGCATAATTTCAATTTTCAATATAAATCTTCTTATTTGTGATATGAATATTGAGATCCAAAAGATTTAAGACAAAAGTTCATATTGACATAGAAATAATAATACTTCAAGCATACTAACTAAGCAATTATGTCATCTCAAAATAACATGGCCAAAGAAAGTTCATCCCTACAAAATCATATAGTTAGGCTATGCTTCATTTTCGTCACACAAAGATGCTCCCAACTTCTATACCCCCGATGACAAGCCAAGCAATTGTTTCATACTCAAATAGTCTCAAACTCTTTCAACCTTTACGCAATACATGAGCGCGAGCCATGGATATAGCACTATGGGTGGAATAGAATATGATGATGGGATTGTGTGGAGAAGACAAAAAAGGAGAAAGTCTCACATTGACGAGGCTAATCAACGGGCTATGGAGATGCCCATCAATTGATGTCAACATGAGGAGTAGGGATTGCCATGCAACGGATGCACTAGAGCTATAAGTATATGAAAGCTCTACAAAAGAAATTGTCACAGCCCCAGAATTGGTTGTAATTAGTGGCATCTGCATCCATGCATCATGTTTAAATTCCTAAGAAAATTTGAAATGGGGATGTTCAAACCCTAGCATCAAAAGGAATTCACTAGGTTCAACTAAAATATTTCCAGTAAATCCAAATGACTTTCAAAAATGTTCATCATTCTTAGAAAATGCTTGAAACAGTAACCAGAGGTGATGCACATTTTTCCATGACATATTGGGCTCTGGATTTAAATCATACCTTATTTGCATTTGGGCATTTAAATTTTATATATTATATTAAATGTCCAAATATTCATGAACTGAAATTCTGGTTATTGGAAATAATCCAAATAGTGGCCACAAGCAGTCTCATGATTTTTGAAAGTGCATAGGTATTTTTAATAAAGCCCAATAGTTTACAGAAAATTAGAAAACAAAAACAATTAAAAGAGATAGAGAGAACGCCTACCTGGCCCAAACTTACCTGGCGCCCCACCTGGCCCAGCTCCTCCAGTTGGCCCAGCCCACCAACCTACCCTGCCAGTCATCCCATTCCTTGGGACAGAAGGACGCCGGGCGTGTGCCCCTCGCGCGTGGCCACGCGCCTCGGCCACCTCCTGCTTCCCGCCGCCTCCCCGACATTGCTCTGGATGCTCTGGACGACGCCACGCACACCCGCCGAGCCCCTCGTCCTCTCCCCTCTCTCCCTGGACCTCTCTCCCTCCTCTGTTTTTCTCACGCGCAGCCGTCGAACACGCCCGTTGCGCCGCTCGCCGTGGCCGCGCCCAGAGCCATCGCCTCGCCTCGCCGTCGTGTTCCAGAGTTTCGTTGTAGTCGCCAACGTCGCCCCAACCGAGCCTCGCGAGATCGGACACTCTGCATCGCCGGCTGCCTCGTCATCTTCCTCCTCGGTCCCGTGGATCGCCGCCGGCGAATTCTTCGTCGTCCGTCCTTCCTCGAGCCCGCTTCGACGGCCACTTCAACCGATGTGAGCTACGCCTCGATTACCCCTCTCAATTTCCTCGCTTGCACGCCGTAGCACCGCCCCGCGAGCACCCGAAGCCGCCGTCCGCCATTGCCGACGAGCTCGACGCTCTCGAGCTTCTCTGCTCGAACGCGTTGCACCTTCGTGCTCCTAGAGCACCGTAGTTTCTGCTCCGCTGCTCGTTTTGCTCGCCCGCTTGCTCTAACCCCGCGTTCGCGTCACCACCGCACTTCGGCCGCCGCCTCGTTCGCCGCCGACGCCGCTACAGACCACCCCGCGACCTGCTGCTGCCTCCACTGGATGCGCGGGATCACGGGCTCCCTCCTGGTGCCCTCAGCGCGCCCCAGCCGCCGCCCTAGCGCCACTCCGGCGAGCCACCGCCGCTCGGTTGGTCGCCGGCGGCTTAACTCCGGTCGTGCCGACGTGGCAGCGTCATTAGCAGCTAATGGCGCCACTAATTGAACCCACACCCACTGACGTGCGGGCCCGCCCGGCTAACCAAGTTAGTTAAGGTTAATTTTAATTAGGTTAGTTAGTCTAATCACTAACACGCGGGACCCACTGGTCAGTTGACCTGGACTGCCCCGTTGACTCACTGACGTCATGATGATGTAGCGCTGACGCAGTAATTCATTTTCTGGAGTTAGTTTAATTCTAAATACTTAGAAATTCCAGAAAATGTTTAAAACTTGTAAAATTCATAGTAATTCAACCGTAACTCCAAATGAAATAAATTATATATGAAAAATGATCAGAAAAATCCAATCTGTCCATCGGTACCACTTTCATGCATGATTGAACAAGTTAACCTCACTGAATAGGATGAATCATGATTAGGGCAATTTATGAAATAGCATTTGGAGTTGGAGTTTAACCTTGTTTGAACTCCACTTCAATTAACTTGGCTTACCGCTGCATTAGGTCAATTCATTTCCTTAACATGACATGTCATTCATTTGTTTGTGCATTGCGTTTATTGTGTTCTTTCTCAGTTGCCGGTGTTTGTCCCCTCTCAGTAGACGACTTTCCGACGATTGTTCGATGACACCGATGAAGAACTATATTATCTTCAGAAGTGCCAGGCAAGCAAAAACCCCTTGTTCATTCCGATACAATCCCACTCTCTCGCTCCTTCTCTCTTTTACTGCATTAGGACAACAACGATTCATCATTACTTGCTGCGTAGCTGAACCCTTTATCCTCTCGCATGACCTGTCATTCCACAAGAATAGATGAAACCCACTAGCATGAGTAGGAGTTGTTTGAGCCTGTTGTGCCTACTCATTCATGCTTGTTTGTCATGCCTGCTACTGCTTAGAGTTGAGTCAGTCTGATTCATCGGGAATGAATCGGAGGTGTGTGAACATGTCCTCTTGTGTGTGAGCTAAGTGTGTGAACACGATTTGGTAAAGGTAGCGGTGAGAGGCCATGTAGGAGTACATGGTGGGTTGTCTCATTGCAGCCGTCCTCGAACTGAGTTCTGTGTTTGTGATCCATGAAACAGTTACTACCACACATTGGGATCCTTAATTGACTCTCTCGGCTTCTTAACCACCCTTGTCCTCTGTCCAGGAGTTGCAACTAGTTTCTGGTGTTTGTAGGATATATGTTGGAGGCCGTGCGTAGCGCTGACCCTAGGGGTTGGCTATGATGCGGTAGATACACCGTGGCCCGGTGTACCGAATGCCCGTTTGGTATCTCGGAAACCCTGCACACATCGTTCGGGGCCGTTAGTGGAAACCTCGGCCGGACTCCCTGCGGATGGAACCCGAATAGGCGATAAACCTGGACTAGGGACTTGAGTGTTTAGGTAGGCTGTGGCCGACACCCTCGCTGGGCTTCCGCTTGAAGGTTGCCGAGTACATGTCGTGTAAACGACGGTAAGTGGTGAGAGCGTGTGTGAAGAAGTACACCCCTGCAGGGTTAATATGATCTATTCGAATAGCCGTGTCCGTGGAAAAGGACTTCTGGGTTGCCTATATCAGTTCATAGACAAGTGAAAGTGGATACTCTAAAATGCGCAAGATAAGCGTGAGTGCTATGGATGGCGTTCTCGTAGGGAAGACGGGAGCGGGTCCATAGTGGTGTATTGATATGGTGAATATGTGGACTCGTGTGCGCCACCTCAAAAGAGTTACTTGCAGTCGTAGTTCAGGATAGCCACCGAGTCAAAGCTGGCTTGCTGCAGTTAAACTCCACCACCCCCTTTGTTGATAATGATGCATATGTAGTTAGTTTTGATGTAAGTCTTGCTGAGTACATTTGTACTCACGCTTGCTTATTTTATGTTTTGCGAGAGACGCGTCGGTCTCGCTAGTAGTTCCGCTTGGACTTGACGCTTAGCT
>CM038681.1:75195743-75240743 GCA_021605205.1 Aegilops longissima
CGTGGAGGTGAGTACATGAGCCAGGAGTTTGATGATCATCTGAAAAGCCGGGGTATAGTACCTCAGCTCACACCTCCGGGTACGCCACAGAGAAACGGCGTGTCGGAACGGAGGAATAGGACCTTGTTGGACATGGTCCGGTCTATGATGAGCAAATCGGATTTACCCTTGTCATTCTGGGGATACGCTCTAGAAACTGCAGCTTTCACACTTAACAGGGTGCCATCAAAATCCGTAGACAAGACACCACATGAGATGTGGCCTGGGAAGAGTCTCAGTTTGTCTTTTCTAAAGATTTGGGGTTGTGAAGCATTTGTCAAGCGACTTATGTCACACAAGCTTACACCCAAGTGGGATAAATGCATATTCATGGGATATCTGAGGGAAACCATGGGATATAGCTTCTACAACCGAGAAGAGAACAAAGTGTTTGTTGCTCGGAACGGGGTTTTCCTTGAGAAAGAGTTTCTCAGTCGGGGGGCAGTGGGAGGATGGTCCGACTCAAAGAAATTCGAGGACCACTCGGGGACGGCTCGGCTGGTGATGAGATCATACCGGAGTCAGTCAGGGAACCCGTAGTGGAAGCGGCACGGGAACCACGGAGGTCAGAAAGATTGCGCAAAGTGCGCGATGTATTGTTGCTAGAAAGCGACGAGCCGGCCACATATGCGGAAGCGATGGTGAGCCCTGATTCTGAGGCATGGCTGGAAGCCATGAGATCCGAGTTAAAGTCCATGGATGAGAATCAAGTCTGGGACTTGATTGATCCGCCGCCTGGCGTAACATCCATTGGTTGCAAATAGGTCTTTAAGAAGAAAACCGATGTGGATGGAAATGTTCAGATCCACAAAGCTCGGCTTGTCGCTAAAGGTTATGGACAAGTTCAAGGAATTGACTACGACGAGACTTACTCGCCGATAGCGATGCTGAAGTCGATGAGGATCGTACTAGCTATAGCGGCATATTTCGATTACGAGATATGGCAGATGGATGTCAAGACGGCTTTCCTTCACGGAAATTTAACCGAGGACGTGTATATTGGTACAGCCTGAGGGTTTTGTCGATCCGACTAGCACTAGTAAGGTATGCAAGCTCAAGAGATCCATTTATGGGTTGAGGCAAGCATCTCGGAGCTGGAATATTCGTTTTGATGAGGTCGTCACTCGTCTCAGTTTCATCAAAAGCGAAGAGGACGCTTGTTTATACAAGAAGTTAAGTGGGAGCTCGATAGTGTTTTTGATCTTGTATGTGGATGACATATGTTGATCGGAAACGATGTTTCGATGCTGAACTCAGTCAAGGAGTCATTGAATGGCAAGTTTTCAATGAAGGACCTTGGTGAAGCAGTGTATATTTTAGGCATTAAGATCTATAGAGATAGATCGAGGAGGCTACTCGGCTTAAGCCAGAGCACGTACATAGATAAAGTGTTGAAGCGGTTCAACATGAGTGAGGCAAAGAAAGGGTTGTTGCCACTCTCACATGGTATAAGTCTAAGCAAGACTCGGAGTCCTTCGACATCTGATGAGCGAAGCAGGATGAGTAGGATTTCGTATGCCTCGGCAATCGGATCCATCATGTATGCTATGATATGTACAAGGCCTGATGTTGCTTTTGCAATAAGCCTAACAAGCAGATACCAGGGCAACCCAGGTGTGAGTCACTGGGCAGTGGCAAAGACTATTTTGAAGTACATGAAAAGGACTAAAGAGATGTTCCTAGTTTATGGAGGTGAGGAAGAGCTCGTCGTAAGGGGTTACGTCGATGCTAGTTTCCAAACCGACAGAGATGCTTGTCAATCACAGTCCGGATTTGTGTACGTCATGAACGGAGGAGCAGTGAGCTTGATGAGTTCCAAGCAAGATACAGTGGCCGATTCTACCCCAGAAGCCGAATACATTGCGGCTTGTGAAGCTGCAAAGGAAGGTGCTTGGATCCGGCATTTTCTGGATGATCTTGGTATTTTCCCAGCCTCGTTAAAACCGTTGGACCTTTATTGTGATAATTCTGGTGCTATCGCACAAGCCAAGGAGCCGAGGAATCACCACAAGGTCAGACACATAGATCGGAAATATCACCTGATACAAAAAGATCGTAAAGAATGATGATGTAGAGTTATGCAAAATTCACACGGATGCAAATGTTGCAGATCCATTGACTAAGCCGCTTTCACAACCCAAGCATGTGGGGCAAGTTAGAGCTATGGGCATTCGATGTCTATTTGATTGACTCTAGTGCAAGTGGGAGACTGTTGGAGGTATGCCCTAGAGGCAATCATGTATGATGATATATCCTATGTGTTTATGAATAAAGATAGTCCTTGGACATTATCAATGATGTGTATCATCAAGTATGCGACTTGTTTGTGGGACAATGCATTGTATGATGACTGTCCTAAAAGGTCCCTAATCGAAAGGGCTGTGTGGACGCGCAGCCGACTAGACTAGCATATGACACGGTCGATGGCTCGGTTTCACTAGCCATGAAGCATTGGATGCTAACCGGATAATATGGACTTGGAAAGGTCCGGTCGGATTCGAAGTAGTCGGATCCGAGTCGAGATAAGGTCAGAGTCGGACAGACCCAACTATGAGACGCATCGATATGTCATCTGTGAGTCTCTAGTACAACATACATTCTATGTCCTAAGATATGAGCTGACGCATGTACTCGGGATGGTGACAGACTTGCTTTGGGCCGACCAAACGCTACTCCGTAACTGGGTAGTTACAAAGGTAGGTTTCGGGTTTGTCCAGACCCATGCTGCGAGACGTGGTCGAGCAAGATGGGATTTGCCCCTCCGATCAGGAGAGATATACTCTGGGACCCTTATGTGATCCGACCAGGATAAGCATGGCCATGCGACAAGGATTATGAGATAATCCGGATAATGGTCGGCATCACTGGAACGAGAAATAGGTCGGGCTAGCACAAGGATGACAATCTCGCCTTGAGCCCGACAACATATATCGTGTGGCAAAGGGAACAAAAGTGTGACATGTTGTACATGTTCGCCTAACCAGCTTCATAGTATGCTTGGTGTTTGGCATGCCTTTCTAGAGGCCGCTACCAACCGTGCAATTCGGATGTGACCCGAATTGCGACCAAGCCGGCTTGAACCTAAGGGGTCACGCGCTTAAGGGAAGGAACCTACGAGGTCGGATCCGAGGATAATGGTCGGATGTGATCCGAGCTGTATTCGGGTTGTGGCCGAGTAGACTTGTGGGCTTTAGGGTCCGTGCGAGGCAGAAGTGTTGAGCCCGCGACGGACGCTATATAAAGTGGAGGTGCGGCACACTCATTTGGTTGATCGCTTCGGCGTTGTCACTAGGGTTTGCATGTGTTGCGAAGAGCCACCTCCACTCGCCGCTGACTGTGTGATCGGACCTAGTAGTCGGCCGCGGACACGCTGCCCCAACTCTTCTTCCACCGCATGGCACTGCGCGTCTAGTGCTAGCGATCTGTGATCCATCTCCCGTAGCATGTTCCTGGTTGTTCTGCGCGTAGGAAAATTTTAATTTGCAGTCGACGCACCCTACCGTAGAATCCAACACTTCCTTGCACCCTTGGTCGCCTTTTTCTTCACCTTTCCGGGCGGGTCGACGGCCAGGCCGCCGGAATCGGCTAGGCGTCGGCCATGGACGGGGGAGGGTGGGGGCGGGACGTGAGAGGGTTTGGCCAAATGGGGCGCGGGGGAGGGGGGTTGCTTTGTGCCACCGACGGGCGGGCCAGGGGAGGACAAGCGCGCAGCGTCCGTCCGTCATGCTATTGTCCTTTCGTCCCAAAAGTGACTCAAACTTGGGCCGGAGATGGGTCAAAAGCGATGAAAAATAATCTGTTGTTGGCGCCATGTGCTGGCCGTCTGATTCGTCCGTTTTACCCAAACGAACGCGGCCGAACAGGATGGGGTCGTGCGATGCAGTTTGCCTTTAAGCTGCATGAGTTTTTGGCTTTTGCACGAGCGAAGTAGTACTGTACCATCCACGTGAAGGCCTGGAGGAGGGCATTCATTCATGAGCCGTGATCACGGCTTATTACAGCACGCGCAGGACATGCGTGACTTTTCCTCATCTCGTTTCACAGCAGTGCAAGCAATGCGCGCGACCGGGCCAAAACGTCCGGCGAAGCGCGCGGGCGGCGCCGTTTGACTAGTAGCGCTCCGCGGGAAGGGGATCCGAATCCGATCCCGTCGTCACCCGAAAGCACCCCCACGCGCCGGGTCAAATGTAGTAACCGGCAACACGCAACGCCGGGTCCTCGTGGACTCTTTGACCACGGACGCGCGATGCGGGACGCCGCGGTGCACGTGGACCAGGCGCAGCGGGCGAGAGAGGGTGGTGGTGGCCCCGCTGACCGCGCGATTCGTTAGCGTCAATGGCTGTCCTTCCCGCTCAGATTATCGCCGAAAACAGAGAAAGCGGCAAACCCCTGCAATTTGTTGGTGCTCTGTTTCTGTTTCCCCGCGCTCCAGAGTTGGAGTTTCCGTGGACTCGGCGTACCACTGCCCACGATGAACATCTGTGGGCTCTCTGGGAGGGATTCGACCGTCTCATGTGCAGATATGAAAGCGAGTTTTTTTTTTTGAGCGAATATCTGAAAGCGAGTTTCCTTTTTCTATGCGAATATATGAAAGCGAGTTTACCTCTTGCTATTTTTTAGCAATTTTTTTTGCTGAATTTGCGCGATATGCATTTGTGTTCTTTTTCAACGGTAGGAAAACTTTCCGTGTATTATTTGACTGAATACGCCGAACTGAAGATAAATGTCTACATGAAATGGCAGTTGATCGACATATGCATCATTGGGGACGAGACTTGCCTGCTCCCTTCCCAT
The DNA here is from genome assembly GCA_021605205.1 of Aegilops longissima. Lineage (NCBI taxonomy): Eukaryota > Viridiplantae > Streptophyta > Magnoliopsida > Poales > Poaceae > Aegilops > Aegilops longissima. Next base: position 75,200,577 of record CM038681.1, read on the forward strand.
GCTCCCATCCGTCTTTCGCGTCGTGGGCGATTTGATAGGAAGAAAATAAGGTCACTTCACCCCGAAAATCGGGGAGATGATTAGATTAGAAAAGAAAAAGGAAAAGAACAGCCGTAGGATGAAGTGGGAGCACGGATGGGAGCATGGAGAGGGAGCAGGCAAGCCGGATCCCATCATTGGAGCCTGTGACAGCGCACATGCCTCTCCAGATCACACCGCGGGCGAAAATGATAGAGCCTGTAAGATGAAGGGGTACTTGGTGGATCTAGTGGTTACTAAGAGCATCTCCAGCCGTTCGGCTCCTCAGGGCATCGAAAAAGAGCGGCCTGGGGTGCGCCGGCGATAAACTTGGCGCTGGGGCGGTTCGGCACTCAGTCGTTGCTCCCCAGGTCGCCCCCAGGCGCCGAATTTAGCCTAGCTTTCGGCACAAAAACGGCCAGATATCTGCTTGAATCGGTCCATGTTCGGTGCGTTCGGCGTGTTTCAGCGTGAATTTCGCATACAAATAGAAATCAATTAGTTCGTCACATAGTTCGGCATGTTTCATCACATAGTTCGGCGTGTTTCGGCGTGTTCAACAAACAGTTCACTACAAATTATATAGTTTAACAAATAAAAACTCAAGTTTCATCACACGTCATTCCCGGCCTCGCCCTTGAGCCTCCATAGGTGCTCCACCAGATCCTGCTGCAGTTGATGATGCACCTGGGTTTTGGATCTCTGACGGATACCGAGGTAGGCGATCCAGTTGCTTGTGGTCGGTGATCAACTTGGCTAGAGGGCCCTGCACGTAGTATGGTTGAGTGTCAAACACTAGTTCTTCCTGCTCGTCATGATGATCATGTTGTGCAAGATGACACAACAAGTCATGATCTCCCACATTTGATCTTTCAACCAGTGCGGCGAAAGGGTGCGGACAACGACAAATCGAGATTGGAGCACACCAAATGCCCGCTAGACATCCTTCCTGCAAGCCTCCCGAATCTTCACAAACCAGGCGTTCTTGCCTCCTGGCACAGGGTTTGAGATGGTCTTCACAAATGTCGACCATCTCGGATATATGCCATCAGCTAGATAGTACCCCTTGTTGTACTGCCGTCCATTGACCTCGAAATTTACCGGAGGAGAATGACCTTCAACAAGCCTGGCAAAGACTGGGGAGCACTGCAGGACGTTGATGTCATTGTGAGTTCCTGGCATCCCAAAGAAAGAGTGCCAAATCCAGAGGTCATGTGTGGCCACTGCCTCAAGCACCACACCGCAACCGCCTTTGGCGCCTTTGTACAACCCCTGCAAAGCAAATGGGCAATTTTTCCATTTCCAATGCATGCAGTCGATGCTTCCAAGCATCCCAGGAAATCCTCTTGCTGCATTCTGTGCTAGGATCCGAGCAGTGTCTTCCGCATTGGGTGTTCTCAAGTATTACGGTCCAAACACTGCCACCACTGTCCGACAAAACTTGTAGAAACACTCTATGCTGGTGGACTCGGCCATGCGCCCATAGTCGTCGAGTGAATCACCGGGAGCTCCGTATGCAAGCATCCTCATAGCTGTCGTGCACTTCTGGATGGAGGTGAATCCAAGTGTGCCGGTGCAATCCTTCTTGCACTTGAAGTAGCTGTCGAACTCCCGCTTGGAATTTACAATCCGGAGAAAAAGCTTTCGGCTCATCCGATAACGGCGCTGAAATGTTTTCTCACCGTGCATCATGAGATGCTCCTGCTCCTGGGCGTCAGCTTCGGCTTCCTCATCCAGCAACGCCGCGAGCGCCTCCTCATCTTCGAAGTCCATCGTCGGGCCGGGCAATTCACCGAACACCTTGTGGGCGAGGTGGGCGCAAGCCCCTTGGTGTCTGAACCTCGCGGCCGAGCGCGGAAAAGGTGCCGGGGCGGCGGCGGAGAGGCTGCCTCGGCGAAACCCCTTCTTTTTCCCGGCAGGAGATGGTCTACCTAGCTGCGGCGGGCGGTGGTCGGCGCCGGGATCAGCAGGGTGGCGCAGGGTGGCGGCCGAGCGCGGGGGTAGGAGGCGAATCTGGGCGGGTGGCTTGACTTTCCGCCTATCAATGTGGCCCCAGGAACGCTTTTCCCTTGCGCCGAAGCCCCCGAGCGCCCCTAGTGCGCCGGGTTTGGCATGCGAGCGCCGGGGACAAAAACGGGCCGAGCCGACGGAACTCGGCGTTCTGGGGGCGCGGCTGGGCCGTTTTTTCATCGCCGGCGCAAATAAACCGCCTGGGGATCGGAGGTCGTTCTGGGGGCCCGGCTAGAGATGCTCTAAGGCCTTCGAGTTGCGACCTGAGAAGCAAAAATGGCCCTACAATGCTTTCAGGTGGAAATCTCCGGCGATCCAATTCCAAGCAGATGTTACAAGGCCTGCTAGATAACCCAACCAACTTATAACAATCACTAGAAAAGAAAATTATGATGATCCCCACCTTAATGTAATGTAAATCAGGATTGCTCGTGCACGAGAAGAGGTATTCCACAGAGTTCTCATGGCAACTTGATTCCCACTGGACATTCGCTCGTAACCAAACACGCCCGCCATATGGAAATAGCCTAGAAGGCTAAATATAGGTGAAAGGGAGTAAACCGCTACGAAGCCAACGATCTTCACAATCTTTCATGTAGTGCAATTAATAAGCATTGACGGACAAGAAACACCCAAAGTCTATTTTGCACCGGGTGGTCACTATGTTTTCGCTTCTTGGGGCCTAACGGTGCGCGAGACAATTTGTCACCAAACCGTCATCAACAAGCCAGTGTGTTTTTTGTAACCCAATGAACTTATGAACAAACGCTAGAAAACCAACTAAAAAGAGGAGTGAAATGTACCACAAAACTCAATTGCGGTCAACAAAACTTAGTGACATAATCACATAATCTGCAACCAAGACGCCAAAACACATAATTTATTGCGAGCACAGACGGTTCATGAGAAAACCCACGGTTGACTTGGCAGGCCAGACCGGAGGCATCATACTAACATCCCTTGTGTCAATGTTTTTTTATCTAAACACGCTTGTTTTATTCAAACACAATGTTCATGGGAATACAATCAATGTCTCGCGGGTTTATAAGCCACACATGGCACCCGGGCCCCGGACCAAAAGCATGTTTAGCGAGGCTGTGTGCCTCGACATTAGACTCTCGTCCTTCAAAGATGAAGGAGCACTGCTGCAATTTTGTAGTTGTCTCATTGATTTCCCTTACTATGGGCGCATACATACCTTCCGTTTGGTTCTGAATGTCTCGTACTATGCCTTGCGTCAGTGTTGCAATGAAAAAAGGTTTTTTTTAGACACTGCAATGAAAAAAGGTGTATGGTGCATCCTCCTAGGCCATACACCGTGGCCCATGGCGTTTTTCCCTGGCCCAAATGTCGTGATCCATGGTATTTCATTTCAGATATGGACACCAGTGCCAAGCAGGCTAAAAAACCCAGGTCCAAGCGCTCTAGGCCGTGGCGTTTACCGTGCCATTGCAAAACATCTAAGACATAAGCAATCTATTTTGATCTTGCATCTTCAGCTTTGAACAACGCAACAACCATGGGGAAGCTCACAGGCTAGCTAGGATGACGTCCGCGCTAGATGCGGGACGATATGTTTGGCTAGAATCTCCTTTTAATAATATATATATCCCTGTAAACGTTGTTAACTTATAATAAAGTGCGTTGTGATCCTCAAAAAATGAGAACTGCTACACGTACGACGAATTTGTACGATTATGTGTACGACAATCCTCGGCAGCCGTTCGATCAACTGGCCGGATGAGTGAGATAACGTCGTACAAAGTTGTACACACTATTCATCGTACGCACAGCAGTTTCGTCAAAAAAAATGCAAAACACTAGGGATGGTGGCACGATAAAAAAAAAGGTCAGACCCGAATTATTTTCTTCAGATGGGTCAAACCGTGCTAATATGCGCGTCTAATTAAGATCAAAGGGCAGTATTTTCGTCCGCTCAAGACACTCTGTCTAGACGAAGCTCCGAAAGGCACTCTCTTGCCATCCGTAGAACCCTGCAGAAAAGAAAAAAAGAACCCTGCACTCACGGCGGATCCGTTTCCGCAGCGCTGGAGTACGCCGCGTCGAGCTTCTGCACGGGCGAGGTGCCGTCCGCGTGAAGGCCGCTCATCCATGAACCATGTTATATCGTGATCATGGGCCGCAGCATGCGCATGATATGCGTGAGCGTGACTCTCATTTCACAGCAACGCGATGCCATGCACGATCCACCTCCTCGCGCCGTTTGACTAGTAGCGCTCCGAGGGAAGGGGACCCAATCCAATCCCTCCTCTCTCTCTGGTGGCGCCAAACGGGCCCGAAAACGCCCCGTGACGGCACCCCCACGCGCCGCTGACAGCGGACCCAAGGTCAAAAAACTATAATGCTGACAGCGGACCAGGTCAATCGTAACCGGCGCCACGCAACGACGGGTCCTCGTGGACCTGCCCAGGGACGCACGGTGCGGGGCGCCGCGGCGCACCTGGACCAGGCGCACGCGCGGGTGAGCGTGGTGGTGGCCCCGCTGACCGCGCGTTTAGTTAGTGTCAATGGGCGTCCTTCCCGCTCTCTAGTCTCTAGCCTCGCCCGAAAAGAGAAAGCGGCAATTAGCGCTCTCCCGTTTTTCGCTCCTTGAGGGCTTCCGTGGACTCGGCGTACCGCTGCTTAGGACGATCCGTGGGCTTCCACCGTGGCATGTGTAAGAAAAAAATTGCGGAAATAATAAGATCCATTATAAAAGTTTACTGAAATTACATCAATATTCTTATATCACCGATCAGTCACTACGTACACCAGAACGCATCACCATCGCCGCTTCCCTTCTAGAGTCGGGTTGACCTTGTCGATAACAGTAGGAAAACTTTTGTGCACGTGTCTCTAATGACCAACGCCTTGGAGGCGAAGTCGTCACCGCTGACCCCTTGCCACGAAAGCGTATATGATGGACTCGGTCACATGAAGGAGTACCCGCGATGCTGCTGGCTACTCAGGTATTCGAGTTGCAACCAGAGAGGCCAAACGGGCCCTACAATGCATCCAGGTTGAAATTTCTGGCGATCCAAGCAAGTGTTACAAGGCCTGCTAGGGAAAACAATTAACTTATGACTCCCCTAAACAATCCAATGAACTTATGACAATCGTTAGGAAAGAGATTTTCGATGATCCCCGTCTGAATATATTAATCCAACTGGTCAGGATTGCCACATACGCAAGGGTAGATATTGACGCCATAACATAGTCTTGACCTTTATGTTTTGTGTAGCATAAACATGTTTCTCATAAAGTTTTCATGGTAGCTTGGTTTCCACCAGACATTCCCAAACACATCCGCCACGCGCAATTGGCTTGGAAGGCTAAATATAGGTGAAAAGGAGTAAACGCCAGAAAACAAAGATTTTCACAATCTTTCATGTAGTGCAATCAATAAGCATCGAGCGCAATGATGAACTAGAAAATACCCAAAATCTATTTGTGCAGTGGGAGGTTCGGTCTAGACGTTGCATTGTTTTTCTGTTTCATGTGCAAAGGGAGGTGCGCGAAACAATTTTCTCTATAAATTTTTATCGACAAACCAATGTGTTTATACTATTTCCCAGTGAACTTATGAACAAACACTATAGATAAAACCAACTTAAAAAAACAGTGGAATGCACCACAGACTCAAATGTGATCACCAAAACGTAGTGATAGAACCACATAATGTGCAACAAAAGATGCCAAACCAAAAAAAATTCATTTCGCGCACGGGCGGTCCATGACATTCTGACCTGGCAGACCGGAGCCACCACGGCACGGTATCACGAACGAACGCGCGAGCGATTTAATTTCTGACAGCGACGACGCCGCACACGACCACACCACAAAACCCAACCCAACTCCCAAGTCCACCACCACACACTGCCCTCCCTCCCCCCACCCCACTCCTCCCCGCCGCCGCCGCCGCCGCCGCCGATCCGCGGCCGCCGCCCCGCTCCGATCCGCCCCGCGCCGCACGGATCGCCGCGCCATGGACCAGGTGAGCCCGCCCGGCCCGTCCGATCGCCGCGCCGCTCCCTCCTGCCCCCTCTCCGCCTCCCTGCCCCCGTCCACGCCGGCGCCGGCCGTAATGTCAGCTTGTGTTTGCGTTGAGAGCAGTACGAGAAGGTGGAGAAGATCGGGGAGGGCACGTACGGGGTGGTGTACAAGGCCAAGGACCGCTACACCAACGAGACGATCGCGCTCAAGAAGATCCGGCTGGAGCAGGAGGACGAGGGCGTCCCCTCCACCGCCATCCGCGAGATCTCCCTCCTCAAGGAGATGCAGCACCGGAACATCGTCAGGTACCCCTCCCATCCCCTCCCCCGTCCCGTCTCTCCTCCCCGGCGACAGGGTTTGGGCTGGATTTGTCCGCCGCCGCGGAATGGATGGACCGGCTGACAGAGTGCTCGACCCCCTTTGCTGCTGCTGCCGTGCAGGCTGCAGGACGTGGTGCACAACGAGAAGTGCATCTACCTCGTCTTCGAGTACCTCGACCTCGACCTCAAGAAGCACATGGACTCCTCCGCGGACTTCAAGAACCACCACATAGTCAAGGTCACATCCGCCACCCCTCTTTGATTTCGTTTACTACTTTAGATTGCCGACTGTCGGTTACTGCTTACTGACAGGAGCTCTGTTTGGCTGCTATCATGTGGAAATGTGAAATGTAATGTTGTTTTGTGCTCTGCCTGCAGTCCTTCCTCTACCAGATCCTGCGCGGCATCGCCTACTGCCACTCGCACCGCGTGCTTCACAGGGATCTCAAGCCCCAGAACCTGCTGATAGATCGCCGCACCAATTCGTTGAAGCTTGCTGACTTCGGATTGGCTAGGGCGTTCGGCATTCCTGTCCGGACATTTACTCACGAGGTACGTTTTGCGGCACCGACAGGTCGTCGGTCTGGTACATTGTGATTTAAGTTGCATGTATGTGGGAGATGGCAGTTGGAAATTTGTTCTGCTGATAACTATGTACTATGTCTTGTTGCAAACTGAGGTTGATATCTCCCATTCGCAAACAAAAGAGAGGTTGATGTTTCCCATTAGTGTTCACTGTTGTTTGGTACTACATCTTAAGACTGTTCGCTTATCGCCTTCCTCTTTAGCCTTTATCAAGTGTTTCCATAATCAACGGTAGATCCCGTTTCAAAAAAATAATCAACGGTAGATGATTTTGCTAGTCTCTTGTCGTAGTGCTACCTTGCCAATTTAGCTTTACTCTCCTATATGACGGATCACGTGACAGAAGGCAAGATAATCTAGGAAAGGTACAGAACAATTTGCTACATTCCCAGAACATACGGTGTTTGTTACCATGGGCAAAAGAGAAGGAAACATGAAGTTTCTGTTTTGTGAAAAATTTCAAATTGTAGGCAAGCATAGCTCCAAGCTTAATTTAATTGGAGCTGGTATCCATATGATCATATTATAATGAGCTGTTCTCATGTTACAATTCTGCTCCTGCTTTGTGCGTTTGTTTTTTGATCCAAACAGAATGTTGTTCATAGGTGGTGACATTATGGTACAGAGCACCAGAAATTCTTCTGGGTGCGAGGCAGTATTCTACCCCTGTTGATGTGTGGTCAGTTGGTTGCATTTTCGCTGAAATGGTGAATCAGAAACCTCTGTTTCCTGGTGATTCTGAGATTGATGAACTCTTCAAGATTTTCAGGTCTTTCTCTTATAGACCTTGTATGCTCTTGCTTTAAGATTTTCCATGCATCTGAAGAAACAGCTAATCTTTGGTTGCCAAATCTTTTACTTTCATGCAGAATTATGGGCACTCCCAATGAAGAAACCTGGCCAGGTGTTTCTTCGTTACCTGACTACAAATCAGCTTTCCCCAAGTGGCCGTCCGTGGTAAGTCATAAATGTTCTCTCATTATTCTTGTGAAAAAAGGGGTTAAATTCTGAAGTTGCCGTTAGGGTGCAAGTGTATGGTGATTATACAACATTATACTGATTGTGACTCTGGGATTTTGGTTCTAACTTGAGGAGTTTGCTGCAGGATCTCGCAACTGTGGTTCCAACACTCGAACCTTTGGGACTTGATCTTCTGTCTGTAAGTTTCACAATCACATGTTATTTCTTTCCATATGCGTCATGGATTATGCATTTGTGCTTATTATCTTGCTATCCTCATTCATTTTGCTTAGTGAGTGGATAACATGGTGCTTCCTTTGTGAGGTTTTGCAATGCCTTATTTCTTATTGCATTTCAATAATCTAAGGTGAACAATGTAGATTCTGCCTCTATTGCTGTTATCTTGTCTGTGCTTATTTGTATTCCTGTTGTTGCAGTCTTGAGACTATGTAGCAGCGTTCTAAGTTGTGCTCCCCTTCCCACATGAATTCAGACATACTAAAAAAAAAATTAGTCTGGTACAAACCGAAGTTGCCATGTTAAAAACACATTTATAGATTGTAGGTGCATATGCTAATTTATTTAGGTTGCTAAGCATTGGAACCCTTCTGAGTAGATATTGCAGCCAGTCCATTCTCATCATGGCTCTTGCAAGATTTGTACTGCTGCATATGCAGTCATGAGTTATATACATGTGTGCTTCCTTTGATGCGATTATGTCATGAGCATAATACCACACAACGCCATTGATGATATATGCTCCTTATGATGGATTTATTTCGTCTCTACCTTTTCTGTTCTCTGCCATGTGTATATGATTCTACTCATGTGCATTCATAACCTTGCTTGCTGACTTGTCTCCTTGCCCTCATGCAGAAAATGCTCTGCTTAGATCCAACCAGAAGAATCAATGCCCGAACCGCCCTCGAGCACGAGTACTTCAAGGATCTGGACGTATCCTCGTAGATCACTTGCCCTGCTCCTCTGTAAATTAAGATCGCGTCGACTGATCGACAGCTTCCTGGATCGTGTACTCTGTGCTCCTTTCTCTCCTATTCTTTCTGACTCTGTCTGTGTAGAGAGAAATGAGAACGGAAGCGCCTCCTGATTCACCCTTCCGTGTAGTCCAAGCCAATTGAAAAATGATCCTGATGCTCTGGGAGCTCTGCATTGCGGTTTTGCCCGTATTTATATGGACATCGACGGCGGCACCAGACTTGTTCATGTACGATGAATTTTGGAGTAGTAGCAGATAGTCAAGGGGCTGCAGTGTTTCATGAACTACCAACTGATGTGACAATGTTTGGTAGTGTACTACTACTTGTACTTGGTAAACATCATTATCATCATGAATGGAATCAAATGTGGACAACTACTTCCTGCTACTTAGCTTACGCATTGGGTGCCCTGGTACGTCAAGATTGCTCATCACGTTTTTGCATATTAACCTATGTTTGGTGCTAAATTGATGTTATAGCGTGCTAAATGATGCCATAGCGGTTTAGATGACGCTATCATTGAATTATTTGGTCCCTCAGCTATATTGGCGGAAATCTTCGCAAAGGCACAACACATTGCTGGAATCTCCTTTCAGCATTGCAAGCGGGATGCAAATTTAGTTGCGCAAAACTTAGCAAAACATTCGTACGAGTCGAAGTCTTTTATTTTTTGGGATGATGTCCCTCCTAGTTTCTTACTTCCATTTTTGATTCATGATGTAACTTTATTGGCTTCAAAATAAAGTGTGCCGAATAGGCATTCCCCCGGGCTCGGTTGCGCGTACACCCCTTTTTCCCAACACCGACGGAGCCCCAGGTGAGCTCTTCATGACCTTTCTGTTTGCCACCAATTCCTTTGCAAGGCCCTTCTTCAGTTTAGCCTATGGGAGCCCTCCTATCTCTGCATCTCCTTCGCCTATGAGCACTGTGTTTCCCATGTCACCCGAAGCAAGTATGTTGCCAGCATTTGCATCACCCACTCCCACTGCAATCACCGCCTGGGACATGCCATAGCAAGGGATGGGCCGAAACCCGGGGGAAAATCCAGGTCCGGTCCTCCGTCCCTTGAACAAGTGTTGTGGGTTCAGCTGTCTTCTGTTGGGGGGAGGGGGGTGTTGTTGATGTCGACCCCCTTGTCTGCTGCACCCTCGGCCCCCACAACAAGTACAACACTCTCCAGGTTCAGAGTGTTCTTGGGGGCCTTGGTTTTATCTTTGTCATCATCCTGTCCCGCATCCAGCTTGATCGGCTATTGCCGCCTGGATCAGCGGTTCCGCCAGCACCTTCTCTGGGACCCTACCAAACCTTGCTGGTGCTTCCCTCTGCAAGTTCATCTTCGCAGCTCCTGAACTCTCGGTCTCAAAGATGAGGAACCGACGAGCACTACCTGTTTCCGGGGTGATGACACCTCTTCTCATGCTACTCTTTTTAAACGGAGATGCGCGCAACGCTGCCGAGAATCTCATCTCTTGGAGATCCTCCGGGAGCTTACCATCGCGCTGTCTGTGCCCTAGGTGACCACATGAGCTACAAAACCTAGGAAGCCTCTCATATTTTACATTCATCTTATACATTTTTCCCTCAGCACTGTCATAAGACTCTAGCTTACTCCTAATGGGCTCGTCGACATCGTGGCTGATGCGGAACACGCATGTAGTCACCCAAAATCCTGCCTTCTCTGTCGGCTTCCACTTCTAGCACCTCGCCGAGTTCCGCACCAAGCACTCGGGCGACTGATTCGAAGAGCATGGTTGGAGGCGCGTCGTAGATGCGAGCCCACATAGGCATGTGAGCCACCTCGACGTCACCCGGCCTCGCACTCCCGTCCACCGCCACCATGAGGAAGGCATCACCTTTGTGGGTCTATGGGCCATTGTTGAGGATGAACCTGAGATGTTGTAGGATTATGTCAAACCCTCTTTAATCAACTGCGCCCCAGAATGTCTTAACAAATGAACATCTCTCGGCTTGTTTCTCCAAATTTCTTAACTAGTCGAGGTTTGTAGGGAAATGATAGTTACTCTGTTTTCAAATCACCCATGTTGCTGTCAGGGGCGTAGCCAGGCCCCAGGCTACTTGGGCCGTGGCCTGGGGCGTGGTGGTGAAAACGTTCGTTGACTGTAGCTACAGCCGCGTATTGTAGTTACAGTAAACACTGTAGCAACAAAGATGGCCCGGGGCGTGTAGATATTCTGGCTACGGCACTGGTTGCTGTTGCAGGCTTGAATTATCGTTATATGAAGATCGATCTCATGTTTAAATGCTCCAACCTCTCCTAGAGACAGTTTTGGCGATGGACCTGAGAAGTGGCGAAAGCCTCCTATTGACGAGGTATCTTATATCTATAAACAAAATGTTTCTTGCCAATAGGCCAGTGGTGGAGCCAAGATTTTAGTAAACCCCGGGCCAAAAAAAAAAAAACGTTTGGCGTGAGGAAAAAACTTAGCATCCATAAAAACTACAGAACTCAATTGCGTAATAAATTTAGAACTTAAACACAATACTTAATGATACAACAAAATAAATAAACATGGCAAAAACTACAAAGTCAATGGTTTGCTTCATCGTTGCCTTGATTCTCTCAAGCTGAAACCTTGGGCGTAGACACTTCCGCTGCGGGCTTCTGTTGAATTTCTACAACATGAAATGAATTTGACACAAAAAGGAATCAATTTTGAGTTCAGCAATACAACAATTTATTCAGACATGGATCTTTCAATTAAACTTTAGCTCAATTCAACAGTACACATGACACTAGAGTAGTAGAGTGTGCACAAACAAACTATGGAGGGAATCAATTAACCCGCACTGAAAGAAGTTGAGTCATCTGATTTGCAATTGATTTTTAGATGCAAGATTGACTAGTGGTTGATTGATCCATTTGTAGTAGCCTTGCAACCGTCTGGTTTTACGCAGACGATTCTTTTGGCGGAAGAAAATTACCAAGGGGGGCCACGGCCAGGAAGGGGAGTGGGCAGCCGACCGCTGGTGTGTGTGTGTGTGGGGGGGGGGGGGGCACAGCACCCCAGACATGCACAATTCTGCGAAGGAAAAAAATAGCTTAGATGGGAGGAAAATTAGTATTTTGGCCCTTCAAATGTTAATATCGTGTGCCCCCCCCACCTACACCGCCACTGCAGCCGACGGTCGAGTGGGAGCATGGGAGCAGCGATTGCTAGCAACAACACTTGTGCAAAAGATGGCGATTGCCAGCAGTTGTACTGGAGTGTGACACCCCCAAATATTAGTCATGTCATTAGCCTAATTAATAGGCCATGCCACTCTGATTTTCATAATTAAATTGCATTTAGAAAATAATCCCACTCTCAAATTTGGTTCAAATTCAAATTCAAAAATATATAATAAAAAATGTTTTCTCAAATGGTCATTTAAAAATGTTCATACCATTGCATGAATTCCCAGAACAATTTTAAAAGTGAAATAAACTTTATTTGGATTACTAGTTTGACTGTAGCATCCAATAGATGCATGTAACGCCCCGGATTCGATGCGCCAGGTGTCCGTCAGTTATTCGCCTTCGTTGCCATGTCATTTGCTTGCGTGTTGCACTTTGCCATGTCATCATCTGCATTTCATATCATGTCATCATATGCATTTCATTTTGCATACGTGTTCGTCTCATGCATCCGAGCATTTTCCCCGTTGTCCGTTTTCCAATCCGGCACTCCTATGCTCCCCGGCGCCCCGTTTTACCTCTTTTCGTGTGCGGGTGTTAAACGTTCTCGGAATGGACCGAGGTTTGCCAAGCGGCCTTGGTATAGCACCGGTAGACCGCCTGTCAAGTTTCGTGCCATTTGGAGGTCGTTTGATACTTCAACGGTTAACCGGGTAACCGCAAAACCTCCTCTTCGCAGCCCAACACCCCTTCTAAAGTGGCCCAAAATCCAGCAAACTCCCCTCCATGCTCTCGGTCGTTCGATCACGATTGCGTGGCCGAAAACCGCACCTCATTTGGACTCTCCTAGCTCCCGTAAATCTATTTATAGCCCCTCCCGAAATTTGCGGTCTATTTCCCTAACCCTAGTCCCTTCGTCCTCAGTAGCGGACATTGTCCGTCGGCGTCGGACACTTCCCGCGCCCCACTCCCGTCCTGCCACCTGTCCCATGGCGAGGCCCACTTCCCGCCCTTGCTGCCCGCCTGCCCGAGGAGGGCCTCGAGCCCAGTCGCCGCCTCGCCGCCCGCTCGTCCCTCGGTCGCGCCGCCGCTGTGGCGCTGCCGCCGCCTTCGCCGCCGCTCGCCACCGCCGCCGGCCATCTCGTCGCCGCCGCCGTCGCCCCTCGTCGATCGCCCGGCGACCTCACGGCTCCGCCTCGGGCACCGCGCGCCCGGCCGCCCGGATCGGCCGCCGCGCGCCGGCCTCCGCGCGCCGAGCTCGCGCGGCGCCTCCGTCCGCCACCTCGCCGCCGCTTCGCCTCCGTAGCCGCTCGGCAGATCCGGACAGGTGGGATGAGATCCACCCGTCCCGCGATCCAACGCGCCCGGCCTCCGTCCCGGATCTCGCCATCCCGCACCACTCCGTCCCGTTGACTTTTCGAGAGGGTAAAAACTGCGAAGTCCCGAATCTGTGATTATTTTGTTGCATTTTCATCGCATCATAACTCTGTGCATGTTGCTCCGTTTCGTGCGTGTAATATGTCAAAATGTTCGTCTCGATGAGTAGATCATTTCATCTCATTGCATCATTTTCATTTGAGCTCATCTTGATGCCCGAAATGCTGTTGGAAGAGGGCTATTTGATGTTAGTTTCAGATTCTTATCAGAACATGCACTTTTGTCATTTTTGCCATGATTGATGTGTGCATCCTATGAACTTGAGTCCTACATGTGTTTTGTAATATGCCATGCCATCCTTACAGGGGTGTATGCCATGTATTTTTGTGATCTCTGTGGTGACTAGCACAAGCATGCAAACTAGTCTTCTTGATGTTGCTGATTTCAGCCCTGTTCTGCTGATATTTTTATGCAATGTTAACTTGATGCTACTGAGAGATCCATGCATATTTTGAGATACTTGATAAGGATGTTTTGTTATACATGTCTTTCTCTATCCATTCATGCCCTTGTTTGCAATTATGGAGTGCCATAGCTTGAGTCAATCGAGCTCTACTTTTGCTATAAAATGTTTCCTGGCAGATTGTTTACATGTTATTCAATTTTGCCAAGGTTGTTGTAGTTGATCCTTGTATGCTATGATGTTGTTCTTGATATGTATAGCTTCTATGCCATGTATTCTTACTTTTAGTTGCCTTGCCATGCCATGTATTGCTTTGTGGTGAGTGGTTCAAGCTCATCAACATGTTACCGCTTTGCTCAGCCCCTCTTACAGCGTTGTTAGTTGCAGGTGAAGATGAAGTTTGTTCCTTGTTGGAACATGGAGATGTTGTTCCTTGTTGGAACGAACATGTTTACTTGTTGGGATATCACAATATATCTTATATTATTAATGCATCTATATACTTGGTAAAGGGTGGAAGGCTCAGCCTTATGCCAGTGTTTTGTTCCACTCTTGCCGCTCTAGTTTCCGTCATATCGGTGTTATGTTCCCGGATTTTGCGTCCCTAACACGGTCGGGTGATTTATGGGACCCCTTGACAGTTCGCTTTGAATAAGACTTTTCCAGAAGGCCCAACATTGGTTTTACCATTTGCCTCACCTATGCCCTTTTTACCTTGGGTTTCGGAGCCCAAGGGTCATCTTTATTTTAGCCCCGGGCGGTGCTCCTTCGAGTGTTGGTACGAACCGAGCAACCTCTTGGGGCCACCACGGGCAACTCGAGGGTTGGTTTTACTCGTAGCTTGACTTATCCGGTGTGCCACGAGAACGAGGTACGTCGACTCCTATCGGGATTTGTCGGCACATCCGGCGGCTTTGTTGGTCTTGTTTTATTCTTTGTCGAAATGTCATGTAGCCGGATTCGAGACTGATCGGGTCTTCTCGGGAGAAGGAATTGTTGGAAATATGCCTAGAGGCAATAATAAAAGCATTATTATTATATTTCCTTGTTCATGATAATTGTCTTTTATTCATGCTATAACTGTATCATACGGAAATCGTGATACACGTGTGAATACATAGACCACAATCGTCCCTAAGTGAGCCTCTAGTTGACTAGCTCGTTGGTCGACGGATAGTCATGGTTTCGACTATGGACATCGATGTCATTGACAACGGGATCACGTCATTAGGAGAATGACGTGATGGACAGGACCCAATCCTAAGCATAGCACAAAGATCGTGTAGTTCGTTTTGCTAGAGCTTTTCCAATGTCAAGTATCTCTTCCTTAGACCGTGAGATCGTGTAACTCCGGATACCGTAGGAATGCTTTGGGTGTACCAAACGCCACAACGAATCGGGTGACTATAAAGGTGCATTACGGTATCTCCGAAAGTGTCATTGGGTTGACACGGATCGAGAGAGGATTTGTCACCCGCATGACGGAGAGGTATCACTGGGCCCACTCGGTAATGCATCATCATAATGAGCTCAAAGTGATCAAGTGTCCGGTCACGGGATCATGCATTACTGCACGAGTAAAGTGACTTGCCGATAACGAGACTAAACGAGGTATTGGGATACCGACGATCGAGTCTCGGCAAGTAACATACCGTCGACAAAGGGAATAGCATACGGGTTGCTTGAACCCTCGACATCGTGGTTCATCCGATGACAACATCGAGGCGTGTGGGAACCAACATGGGTATCCAGATCCCGCTGTTGGTTATTGACCGGAGAGCGTCTCGGTCATGTCTACATGTCTCCGAACCCGTAGGGTCTACACACTTAAGGTTCGGTGATGCTAGGGTTAATAGGAAGACTTGTATGTGATTACCGAATGTTGTTGAGTCCGGATGAGATCCCGGACGTCACGAGGAGTTCGGAATGGTCATGAGGTAAAGATTTATATATGGGAAGTCGTCAAACGGACACCGAAAAAGTTTCGGTCATATCGGTTTATGGAGGGTCCACGGAAAGGTTCGGAGGACCACGGGAGGGGCCACCCCTTCGGGGCCACTTGGGCTGCGTGGGAGGCAGCCAGCCCCTGGTGGGCTGGCGCACCCCTCCCTTGGCCCATGCGCCTAGGGTTGAGGGGAACCCTAAGGCGCCCCTTTGCAGGGGCAAGCCCCCTCCCTTAACCGCCGCCCCCTCTAGATGCATCTAGAGGGGCCGCCCTCCTCCTTCCCCTATAAATAGAGGGTGGAGGGAGGCTGCATACACCATTGAAGGCGCAGCCCTCCCTCCCAACACCTCTCCTCCTCCGCATAAGCTTGGCGAAGCCTGCCGGAGAACAGTCCTCCATCGCATCACGCCGTCGTGCTGCCATTGGAGTTGTCTTCCTCAACCTCTCCTTCCTCCTTGCTGGATCAAGGCGAAGGAGACGCCGTCGTTCGTCGTGTGTTGAACGCGGAGGTGCTGTCCGTTCAGCACTTGGTCATCGGTGATCGGAATCACGTTAGGAACGTCTTCATCATCACCACTCCCTCGAACGCCCGTACTCGATCTACAAGTGGTATGTAGATGCAAACTCTCTCTCGTAACTCGTTGCTTGGATGAACTCATAGATAGATCTTGGTGAAACCGTAGAAATTTTTTAATTTTCTGCAACGTTCCCCAACAGGAATATCCTTCGTTGATCGCGAGAGCTTATCATGGGCTAAGTTGGGACACCCCTGCAGGGTTTGAACTTTCGAAAGCCGTGCCAGCGGTTATGTGGCAGATGGGAATTTGTTAATGTCGGTTGTAGAAAACCGAAGTTGATCTTAATTAAAATACACCAACCGTAATGCGTGAACCGTGAGTGTCTCTTTTTCGGGTTGATCGAGAGGAGAACACGGTTTCGGGTTATGTCGGCGTAAGTAGGAGTTCGGGATCACTTCTTGATCATTACTAGTTGACGACCGTTCCTTTGTTTCTCTTCTCGCTCTCATTTGCGTATGTTAGCCACCATATATGCTTAGCCGCTGCTGCAACCTCACCACTTTACCTCTTCCTTACCCTTTAAGCTTTGCTAGTCTTGATACCCATGGTAAAGGGATTCTTTGAGTCCTCGTGGCTCACAGATTACTACACCACCGATTGCGGTACAGGTTTGCGGCGATCATGGCGTGAGAGCGATGTTTGCTTGCTTTGGAGTTCTTCTTACGCTTCTTCTTCGATCGGGGTTAGGTTCGTGTCGGCAGCTGGGCTAGTAGGGTGGATGTCGTTTGAGCTTCATTTATGTTTCATCCGTAGTCGGATGTTGATCTTGTATATGATGTTGATGTATCCTTGTGGCATTTGTGCCTTATGTATGTATCCCCATCTATTATGTAATGTTGATGTAATGATATCCACCTTGCAAAAGCGTTTCAATATGCGGGTCTATCCTTGGTGGGACCGTCGAGTTCCTTTTGGATAGGGTCGCATATTGGCGTGACAAGTTGGTATCAGAGCCTCGACCGACCCTAGGAGCCCCCTTGATTGATCGTGTAGTTTGGCCGTTGTTGAGTCTAGAAGAAAACTGTTTTCGGAGTCTAGTTATATCGGAGAGTAGGAATTCTTTTTACTCCTTAGCCCCCTTCGTCGCTCTGGTAAAGAATCTTGACGTAGGTGTTTTGAATTACTTCTCTTCCCCTTCAAATTTTTCTGTAGGATCACACAGTTGGTTTTTCGATCGTTGGCCCTCAGCTCTTTTCATCCGGTGCATTTCTCGTCAAGTCGACTCGACCATCTCCATCTTTGCCAAGTTCAATCCTCAGTTCTTCCTCCGACGTCGTTGTTTTTTCCTTGTCCGAAGTTGTCCTTGTTTTTCCCACTCGCCCTCCCTTCTTCTTCTCGGAACCGGAGTCCGTAATCGAGTATCCATTCTACTCGTGCGAAATTTTTGCTCTCTCTCCTCAATGATTTCAACCGGTGTTTTCTCTTCAAGCTATTCGTCGTTTCCCCCTTCCAAGTTGCTTTTGTTTTCCCGCCCTCCCACCCCTTTTCTTCCCGGAGTCTGACTCTCTCTCGACCAGCTATCTCATTCGTGCGGAACCTCTTCAGTCTTCCCTCAATTATTTCAACCGGTGATTTCTCGTCTCGTTCGTCATTCTTCATCCCTTTTCTTTTTCCGGTGCAGTCAATTCAAGTTTTTCGGTGTTGATCATATTCTTTCCTTGGATCAAGTGTTCTCTTTGCTCGTTCGCCTCTCGCCAGTTTATCCTTCCGGAGTCCTCAAGACATCTCAGGAGACTCGTCTGTGTTTGAATTAATTCGAGGTTGTCACCTCATTCAAATATTTTAATCGTTCCGGTGCATCATCTATCCCTTCAACAATTCTTTCCAACGGTGTTTTTCTTTTAGTGGGCCCTAACCCACAGGTATTTCCCAGGATCTTACCTTACTCTTTTAATTTCCCCGGAGTTATTCTCAATTCTTTTCGGAGTTTGACGTAAGAATAAATTTCATCAGTCAGATGCCTTTTCAAGATCGATTTCAAATTCTTTTCATTGTTGGCTCAACCTCTTCGCTTTTTCATTCTACCGGAGTATCTCAACAATTTTGGTGGTGGTTCTCGCCGTCATTCTCAACATTTGAAGACCGAAGTAGAGTTTCTCTTAAATCTTGTCCGTTCCCCCGGAGTTTCATGGTTCTAGCTCGATGTTATCCTATCTAGTTGTTTCCAGTTGTGCAATTCTTTTCATCCATCCGGAGTATTTCAGGAGTTGTTTTTCCGTCTCGATCATCCGGAGGTCATCTTTTCGGAATATCTCTCCATTCTAAGTTTGCAAATTCGTTCTCCAATTATTCCATATTCGTGCCCCTTCGTTCGTCTCAATATTCTTACGGTGTTCGTTCAAGATTCTTTTTCCTTGATTATCATTTTAATCCATTCGATCTTTTCAATCCTACCGGTGGTTCATGAAGACCTTCTCAAGTTTGCGATAGGTCACTTCTCAATTCTTTTTCAAGAAGAATAAGTTGCATGCCAAATCCTTTTAATTTGATGAAGGATAAGCATACAATAAATCTTATTATTATTTCATCCAAGTGATTAATCTTTTTCTTCGGAGTTTGTTCTTGAGGAATAAATTCTAGTTCCAAGTGTCTTCATCTTTTCTTTTCCGGAGCTCAAATTTCCTCAGCCATTCCGTCGGAACATCAATCTAAATCATCGCAAGGCTCATCTTATTCTTTCATTCTTCATTTTATCTCATCATCCTTTTGTTACCGGAGTTCTTCATGGTGGTTCTTCATGATTTAATTCATTCCTCAAGAGTTCATCAAGATTTTGTTGGCGGAGTTCAAATATCTTTTCTTCTCGGATCTCGAAGTGCAATTAAATCTCCGTATTCTTTTGAAGTGGAGTTTTGCATTTCTTCATTCCTCTCAGCTATTCTATCATTTCCGTTTGTGGCCGGTTATCACCTTATGATTTTGAGGGGTTATCCATAAGTCCACAACAAGCTTATTCTTTTGTTGTTGAAAATTTCCAACAACTCAGTTCAATCCTTCCTTCTAAAGATGCTTTCAATTCCATTCGGGGCACAAGTTGTCATTTTCTTCTCCGTTCTTTTCATTCAATTCTTTCAATTCTTTCCGGAGGTTTTGTGTTGTTCCTTTCATCAAGTATTTTTCCATCCTCTCTAGTCATGTTCTATTCCTTCCATTTTCAGTCGGAGTGCTGCCCAAATCCTTTCAGTCTTATTCATTTGTTTTTCTCATTCTAGCCACTCCGGTTAGAACGAGTTGTTTCATAGTCTATCTGATTCCGTGAGCTTTCAATTCTCGTCATTCTCGTCGTTCCTCTCTTATTCTCGAGTGCTCTCGATTCTTTGCTTGTTCTCTTGAGTTCTTGTTTTTTCTCCTCATCCTTTTTCGCTTCCGTCTCGGTCCTAAGATCTCGGGACGAGATCTCTTGTTAGTGGAGGAGTGTTGTAACGCCCCGGATTCGATGCGCCAGGTGTCCGTCAGTTATTCGCCTTCGTTGCCATGTCATTTGCTTGCGTGATGCACTTTGCCATGTCATCATCTGCATTTCATATCATGTCATCATGTGCATTTCATTTTGCATACGTGTTCGTCTCATGCATCCGAGCATTTTCCCCGTTGTCCGTTTTCCAATCCGGCACTCCTATGCTCCCCGGCGCCCCCTTTTATCTCTTTTCGTGTGCGGGTGTTAAACGTTCTCGGAATGGACCGAGGTTTGCCAAGCGGCCTTGGTATAGCACCGGTAGACCGCCTGTCAAGTTTCGTGCCATTTGGAGGTCGTTTGATACTCCAACGGTTAACCGGGTAACCGCAAAGCCTCCTTCTCTTCTGTGACGCCCGGGTAATCAAGCTACAGTAACCCTCTAGTAATGATGCCACGTCACCTCGATTACTGTTGCTAATCGCACGTTAGTTTGAAACCGATACAAATTTGAATAATAAAAAAAGGGCAACCAACAAAAGTTTTCAAAAAATAAAACTAAAATGTTCACACTATTTTATAAATTCCCTTGATCATTGCCATGATGTTACCAACCTCATTTGACTCACAGATAAATCCCTAGGAAATTAATAAGTGGTCCAACAACAAATAAATTAGCCATTTCAAAATAAATGAATGTTCATGTATTTACAAACCACTTGAAATCGTGTGTGCTAGCTCAAAACATTGCCTACTATTGATGTGACAAGTTTTGTATTCAACAAAATTTATTTGGATTAAATTAAAATACAAACGGTGAAGAAAATACAAAACCGAAAATTAGAAGAAGGAACAGAGGCTAAGTGCACACTGTGCACTAGAGGCCCAGTGCTATAGTGCACGGCCCAGCCCACCACAGGCCTTTCCTCTTCTCCTGTACAGAGGAGAAGGCAGAGGCCATGGCGTGGCGGCCATCCCACGGCGCCATGTCCGGATGGCCACCACGTCGGCTCCCCTCGGCCTATAAGAGCGTCCCCTGGAAACCCTAGCCAGCTCTCGACCGATCCCCTCACTTTCCCCATCGAATCGCCTCCTCCTCAGCTCGGAATCGAGCCCGGAACCTCGCGTGGTGACTGTACACCTCGTCGCCGTTGCCGCGGACAACGTGCTCTCCGGCGCTGTGGATCCGTCCGGGAGGACCGCCACCCCGACTTCGTCTTCCCGAGCAACAACCGGATCTGGGACGCCCCGTACATTCGCCATCGACATCGTCATCTCCGTGTACATCGTCGCCGTCCGCCGTCGCTTGCCGCTTCTCGGACCGTCCCGGCTTCCCGACCACGTCCCCAGCCCGTTAGAGCAACTCCTCCGGATCCCTTTCCTCCGCCTCGATTGGGTCGTATTTTGCCGTCCCGAGAACATCCGATCTCGCGCGTACGCATACGTACGTATGTGCGTGAGCTGCTGCCTGCTTCTGCTGCTTAACTGACGTATGCGGCTGCTGTGTACTGCTGGTTGCCGCCGCGTGACCTGCCCGCAGCCGCCGCTCTCCCCCTGCTACCTCTGCTGTCGCTGCCGTAAGCGGTTGCTGCTCCCGCTTGCTGCTGCTCACTGCTGGTGCCCGCCGCTGCTGCTCCTGGCTGCTAGCGATTGCTGCTCGCAGATGCTGTTGATTGCCGGCTGCTGATTCTTCCCTACTGCCGCTGCTAGTTGTTGTTCCAGCCAATGCTGGTTGCTTGTAGTGGCCATGACCGTGGCCATGTCCGAGCCCATGTGGTGTGCGTGTGTATGCAGAACCACCGCCGGCCGGCCATGCATTTTATCTTAGCGGCTAATTACTAATTAGTAGTTAGGTTATCTACTAGCACATGACATGTGGGACTCCCCTTTGATTAAATTAATTAGTTGTTTTATTAGCACTTGGACAATGACATGTGGACCACACATTCTGTTGACCAGTCAAATTGACCTGGTCAACCTAACCCATGGACCCACCTGTAATACACAATGGCTAGCACATCACCATGTGACAGGAGTATTTAGGTATATAATTTCGAATTGAAATATTTTAGAAAATCCTTAAAACTTTGAAAAATCATATAAAATAATCCGTAACTCGGATGGAAAAACTTTGTACATGCAAGTTGCTCAGAACGACGAGACGAATCCGGATACGCAGTCCGTTCGTCCGCCACACCCTCCTAACCTATCGAACCTGCAACTTTTCCCTCCGGTTAAATTCGCTCAAAACACGAAACCCCGGGGATATTTTCCCGGATGTTTCCCCCCTTAACCGGTACCACCTCATACCACGTTAGGGCACACCTAGCACCCGTATTGCCTCGTTTTGTTTGTGATACTTTGTTGGCTCCATATTTACTGTTTCTTCCCCCCTCTTCTTCCCCGGTAGACCCCGAGACCGGCGCTGATGCCACCGAGTACGACTACATCGACGACGACCCCTCTCTCTTGCCAGAGCAACCAGGCAAGCCCCCCCCTTGATCACCAGATATCGCCTACTCTTCTCTATACTGCTTGCATTAGAGTAGTGTAGCATGTTACTGCTTTCAGTTATACCTATCCTGATGCTTAGCCTGTCCTTGTTACTACTGTTGTTACCTTTACCTACCATCCTATATGCTTAGTATATGATGCTAGTACTTTCATCTGTGGCCCTACATTCTTGTCCGTCTGCCGTGCTATACTATCGGGCCGTGATCACTCGGGAGGTGATCACGGGTATATACTATATACTTATACATGATACTTGTGGAGACTAAAGTCGGGTCGGTGGTGGAGCACCCATGAGTGATTCACGGATTGGGGGCTGAAAGGACCTTTGTCCCGACGGCCCTCTGGATGGATCTTTGTGGCGGAGCGGCAGGCAGGTTGAGACCGCCTAGGAGAGGCGGGCTGGCCTGCTCGGCGTTCGCGGATACTTAACACGCTTAACGAGGTCTTGGTATTTGATCTGAGTTGGCTACGAGCTTATACGCACTAACCATCTACGCGGGAGTAGTTATGGGTATCCCGGCGTCGTGGTATCAGCCGAAGTACTTCAGACGTCGGCGACGAGCGGCGCGCCGCCGGATTGGACTGGAACGCCGCTAGGCTAGGTGCGCTTCCGGCCGCCACATAACGTCAGGTGCGCTTCGAGGCGATGGGCCCGGACCCTGCGCGCGCTTAGGTTTAGACCGGCGTCTTGGCCTCTCTGTTGTGCCTAGGTGGGGCTGCGACGTGTTGATCTTCCGCGGCCGTGCATGACCCAGAAAGTGTGTCCGCCAAATGGGATCAAGCGTCTTTGGGTAAGATGGTGCACCCTGCAGGAAGTTAATCTATTCGAATAGCCATGATCTTGATAACAGGGCGACTTGGAGTTGTACCTTGAGCTTATGACAACTAGAACCGGATACTTGATAAAACACACCCTTTCAAGTGCGGATACAACCGGTGGCCGCTCTCTCAAGGATATGAGGAGGGATCGCGGGTAGGATTATTGCTATGTGATGTTACTTGGAGGACTTCAACCTACCCCTCCTGCACTGTTGCAAGACAGGTGACCAGAAGCGTAGTCTTCGATAAGACTAGCTATCCCCCTCTTATTCTGGCATTCTGCAGTTCAGCCCACTGATATGGCCTTTTACACATATATCCATGCATATGTAGTGTAAATCCTTGCTTGCGTGGATGAGTACTCACGGTTGCCTTGTTCCCCCTTTTCCCCCTATCTCTACCCGATTGCTGCAACCAGACGATGGAGCCGGAGCGACGCCACCGTCGATGGCGACTACTACTGGAGGTGCCTACTACTACGTGCAGCCAGCGGCGACCAGGAGTAACTAGGAGGATCCTGCAGCAGGAGGCCTGCTCCTCTTCGATCTGTATCCCGGTTTGTGCTAGCCATCTTATGGCAACTTGTTTAACTTATGTACGTACTCAGATATTGTTGCTTCACTGACTCGTCAAGCACTTGTATTCGAGCCCTCGAGGCCCTGGCTTGTATTATGATGCTTGTATGACTTATTTTATTTGTAGAGTTGTGTTGTGATATCTTCCCGTGAGTCCCTGATCTTGATCGTACACATTTGCGTGCATGATTAGTGTACGATTAAATCGGGGGCGTCACATCTTCGCAGCCCAACACCCCTTCTAAAGTGGCCCAAAACCCAGCAAACTCCCCTCCATGCTCTCGGTCGTTCGACCACGATCGCGTGGCCGAAAACCGCACCTCATTTGGACTCTCCTAGCTCCCAGAAATCTATTTATAGCCCGCTCCCCCGAAATTTGCGGTCTATTTCCCCTAACCCTAGTCCCCTTCGTCCTCAGCGTGCCGGACATTGTCCGTCGGCGTCGGACACTTCCCCGCGCCCCACTCCCGTCCTGCCACCTGTCCCGCAGGCGAGGCCCACTTCCCGCCTTCGCGCCCCCTGGGCCCGAGGAGGGCCCGAGCCCGTCGCCGCCTCCCGCGCCGCCCGCTCGTCCTCGGTCGCGCCGCCGCCTCCTCTGTCGCGCGCCGCCTGGCCATCATCGCGCTTCGCCGCCGCCATTGCCGCCATCATCGTCGCCGCCGCCGCCGCCCTCGTCGACCGCGCCGGCGACCCGCGCGCCTCCGCCTCGGGCGCCGCGCCGCCCGGCCCGGATCCCGGCCGCCGCCCCAGGCGGCCTCCGCGCCCGAAGCTTCGCCGGCGCCTCCGTCCGCCACCTCGCCGGCCGCTCGCCTCCGGTACTCGCTTCGGCCAGATCCGGACGGGTGGGATGAGATCCACCCGTGCCGCGATCCAAACGCGCCCGGCCTCCGTCCCGGATCGCGCCATCCCGCACCACTCCGTCCCGTTGACTTTTCGAGAGGGTAAAAAAACTGCTAAGTCCCGAATCTGTGATTATTTTGTTGCATTTTCATCGCATCATAACTCTGTGCATGTTGCTCCGTTTCATGCGTGTAATATGTCAAAATGTTCGTCTCGATGAGTAGATCATTTCATCTCATTGCATCATTTTAATTTGAGCTCATCTTGATGCCCGAAATGCTGTTGGAAGAGGGCTATGTGATGTTAGTTTCAGATTCTTATAAGAACATGCACTTTTGTCATTTTTTTCATGATTGATGTGTGCATCCTATGAACTTGAGTCCTACATGTGTTTTGTAATATGCCATGCCATCCTTACAGGGGTGTACGCCATGTATTTTTTTGATCTCTGTGGTGACTAGCACAAGCATGCAAACTAGTCTTCTTGATGTTGCTGATTTCAGCCCTGTTCTGCTGATATTTTTATGCAATGTTAACTTGATGCTACAGAGAGATCCATGCATATTTTGAGATACTTCAGTAAGGATGTTTTGTTATACATGTCTTTCTCTATCCATTCATGCCCTTGTTTGCAATTATGGAGTGCCATAGCTTGAGTCAATCGAGCTCTACTTTTGCTATAAAATGTTTCCTGGCAGATTGTTTACATGTTATTCAATTTTGCCAAGGTTGTTGTAGTTGATCCTTGTATGCTATGATGTTGTTCTTGATATGTATAGCTTCTATGCCATGTATTCTTACTTTTAGTTGCCTTGCCATGCCATGTATTGCTCTGTGGTGAGTGGTTCAAGCTCACCAACATGCCTTTCTATTGTTATTCCTGCCATGTATGAATCTGTAATATAACTTGCCATGTTGACATGGGTTGCATCATATTTTCTGATCCTTTGTGGCTCATGGTCAGTAAGGGACTTTTGTTCTATGCATTTAGTAGATTCATGCCATGCCTTTGTTTGCCATGATAAGTTCCTTTAACATGTTGTTTGATAGCTCTAAACATTGCAACCTGATGTTATTTCTGCCAATGCTTGAAACTGTTATTATTTGCAATCTTGCCATGTCATTTTGAGCATGTTATAGTGATTTATGGAGATAGCTCAGTGTTCATGTTTTGTAATGCTTTACCTGTACATCATGCCCATGCCTTTTGTTTTGTTGTTGAGGTCCTGTAGCATGTTATTTTGATGCTTGCAATATGCCTAGTTGCTGTTTTGGACAGGTTGTTGCTATGACTTGTATAGGGTGTATGTGTTGAACCGTTGCTCCGTTTTGAGTGTGCTCTATATGAAACTTGCTTAGAATTGCATGTAGTTTCATATTATCATGTTGCATCCATGTTTTGAGGTGTTTGCTTGATGTTTGTATGCATTTTGCATCAATGCCATGTTTATCTTGTTTTGCTCATATCTTCTAGGCCGTAGCTCCGAATCTAATGAACTTTATATGTAACTTGACTAGAATTTCGTGTAGATCATCGTGGTGCATCTTAACTTGCTGTTTAACAACTTGAACATAAGGTTTATTCAGATATGGACCAATTTCGAAATTTGCATATGAGGACTTACCGTAATTGTTATATGTTGTTCCCGGCCTCATTTAAACTTGCTTTGATGTGTTGCTCTTGTTTGCATCATCTCTTGCCATGAGTAGCTTCATGTAGTCTTGTCATGCATCATGCTTGTTTGTGCATCATGCCTTGTTCATGTGTGGTGTGTTTACTATGTTGTGTGCTTCTTCTTGTTAGTTCCTGTTTCGTTGCGATCGTGAGGATTCGTTCGTCTACGCTTGGTTCGGCTTCTTCCGTTCGTCTTCTTCATGGACTCGTTCTTCTTCCTTGCGGGATTTCAGGCAAGATGACCGCTACCCTGGATCTCACTACTATCATTGCTATGCTAGTTGCTTCGGTCTTTCGCTATGCTGCGCTACCTATCACTTGCTGCTCAAGCCATCCCATATTGCCATGTCAGCCTCTAACCTTTTGCACCCTTCCTATGCAAACCGTTGTTTGGCTATGTTACCGCTTTGCTCAGCCCCTCTTATAGCGTTGTTAGTTGCAGGTGAAGATGAAGTTTGTTCCTTGTTGGAACATGGAGATGTTGTTCCTTGTTGGAACGAACATGTTTACTTGTTGGGATATCACAATATATCTTATATTATTAATGCATCTATATACTTGGTAAAGGGTGGAAGGCTCGGCCTTATGCCTGGTGTTTTGTTCCACTCTTGCCGCCCTAGTTTCCGTCATATCGGTGTTATGTTCCCGGATTTTGCGTCCCTAACGCGGTCGGGTGATTTATGGGACCCCCTTGACAGTTCGCTTTGAATAAGACTTTTCCGGCAAGGCCCAACATTGGTTTTACCATTTGCCTCACCTATGCCCTTTTTCCCTTGGGTTTCCGGAGCCCAAGGGTCATCTTTATTTTAGCCCCCGGGCCAGTGCTCCTTCGAGTGTTGGTCCGAACCGAGCAACTGCTTGGGCCACCACGGGCAACTCGAGGTTGGTTTTACTCGTAGCTTGTGTTATCCGGTGTGCCCTGAGAACGAGGTACGTGCGACTCCTATCGGGATTTGTCGGCACATCCGGGCGGCTTTGCTGGTCTTATTTTATTGCTGTCGAAATGTCATGTAGCCGGGATTCCGAGACTGATCGGGTCTTCCCGGGGAGAAGGAATATCCTTCGTTGATCGCGAGAGCTTATCATGGGCTAAGTTGGGACACCCCTGCAGGGTTTGAACTTTCGAAAGTCGTGCCCGCGGTTATGTGGCAGATGGGAATTTGTTAATGTCCGGTTGTAGAAAACCCGAAGTTGATCTTAATTAAAATACACCAACCGTGTGCGTAACCGTGAGTGTCTCTTTTCGGGGTTGATCGAGAGGAGAACACGGTTTCCGGGTTTTGTCTGACGTAAGTAGGAGTTCAGGATCACTTCTTGATCATTACTAGTTGATGACCGTTCCTTTGTTTCTCTTCTCGCTCTCATTTGCGTATGTTAGCCACCATATATGCTTAGCCACTGCTGCAACCTCACCACTTTACCTCTTCCTTACCCTTTAAGCTTTGCTAGTCTTGATATCCATGGTAAAGGGATTGCTGAGTCCTCGTGGCTCACAGATTACTACACCACCAGTTGCAGGTACAGGTTTGCGATGATCATGACGTGAGAGCGATGTTTGCTTGCTTTGGAGTTCTTCTTCTGCTTCTTCTTCGATCAGGGGTTAGGTTCCAGGTCGGCAGCCTGGGCTAGCAGGGTGGATGTCGTTTGAGCTTCTGTTTATGTTTCATCCGTAGTCGGATGTTGATCTTGTATATGATGTTGATGTATCCTTGTGGCATTTGTGCCTTATGTATGTATCCCCATCTATTATGTAATGTTGATGTAATGATATCCACCTTGCAAAAGCGTTTCAATATGCGGGTCTATCCTTGGTGGGACCGTCGAGTTCCTTTTGGATAGGGTCGCATATTGGGCGTGACAATGCACCAGCAGCATTTATCTATGACCATTTAAATTTAAACATAAATGAACATCCCTAGTAACCTAAAACCTTGTGTGTTGCACCAGAATATTGTATTTGAATTATGTGTGTTGCACCAAAACATAAATTTGAACATTCCCTAGTAAAGTAACCTAGCTCCGAGCAAGCTTCGGGGTCACCAATTAAATTGGGGAGATTGAGATTACCCCGAGCAATATTTACGGGTTCGGTGACTGCCCCCAGGGTCGCCATTTGTACGGGTTCAGTGACCGCCCTCGAGAGTCCCTTAGTGAAATCACGACACCTTGCATTGTGCGAGGGCACGAGGAGAATATGGTGGCCCTAGTGGCATTTTGGGGAGCATTGTGCCTTCACACCACTCTAACGGAGATTAGCATCTGCAAGGGTGTGAACTTGGATACATCGCCATCTCAGCGTGTCTCGGTTACCTCTTACCCGAACTCTTTACCCGAACTCTTTACAATGTCATCACAGAATACTTTGTGATAGCTTTCATGCTTGAAGTTATATATCTTGCTATCACTTTGTTGTTTATCTTACTTAGCATAAGTTGTTGATGCACATTGCTTAGCCTAGTATATTTAGATTTTGTACTTGACAAATTAAACGCTAGTTTTATTCTGTATTTGTTCAAGTCTGAACCGTAATTGTTTTAAAGCGTCTATTCACCCCACTCCCCCTACGCGACAGCCACGTCATTTCAGTATCCCTAATAAGGACCAGCAACTCGGAGCCGCAATCGTCATCGTAGAACCATTGAATCGGTCTGAATAACGTGACATCGATTCTCGTTGTCGCATACGCTCGACACGAAACCCTAAGCTTCCCGCACTGTGTGGAGCCGGCAGGAATCTACGTCGGAGCTCTGTCTAATCCGACCCGACAGACGAACTTGAGGAGCACCGAAGCCCCGAAGGCTTAGATTGAGAATTTTGAATTGCTAGTGTATCCAAACCCATAGAGGCTGTATTTTGATGATCAAACTGTAATTAGGCAAATCCGTGTGCCTAATTTTGCAACATTGCTTAGTCATGACATTGCAACACCTACAAGCTTGCTCATATGTCATCCCAAGAACGGTGTCCCAAAAAAATTCCTTAAATTAAGTTACAGTATATTAATTGATTTGCATCAGTGCAATTGCATTCATGCATAAAATTCTACAACAGCGATTCGAGGCTATGACGGTCTAGATGCATCAGTGTTTAAGTGCAATGTAAGCCCCGGTTCCGGCGATGGCGCCGAGTGGCGGTGCAACCATGTAAATCCAGATATTGGTGTACGTCCCCGTGGCGATGGCCGTCCCCAGTGTCCTCGCCGGATTCATCGATGCTCCTGTCGATTCCCTGCATGATCACAGCTAGACATTTTCAATCGTGAATTCGTGATCGTATGAAAACAACTGTAGAGTCGTTGATCGAATGATCATTCCACTTACGCAGCGATAAGAACGTTCATCATCAGTGCTGCCCCAGCTGCCACTGCAACCAGCTCCTTCACCTATTTAAAGATCATTTTGCAGTTTGAGTGAGTGAGCGAGCCAGTGAGTCTGAGAGATAATTTAATCGGGCAGGTCTTCCGTACTGCTTTGGGATCGGTGGCGGGAGCAAGGAGGGCGAAGAGGAGGATGAACGTGATGATGAACTCGACGGAGAAGGCCTCCAAGGTGCCTATGGACGGCACGGTGGTGACGACGGCGCCAAGGTTCACCGCCGGGCCCGGGTGGTAGATCGCCTTGGCCACGAACGAAGCGGAGACGGCGCCCAGGAACTGAGCGGACACGTAGGGCGCAAGGTGCGCCCACGGGAGGTAGCCGAACACGGCCATGGCCAGGCTCACCGACGGGTTCAGGTGGCTCCCCGACACGTGGAAGAGCGACGCCACGATCACGACCCCGGCCGCGCCCGCCGTCGCCGCCACGCCCAGCAGGCCCAGCGCGCCGCTGTGGATCGCGTTCATGATGACCGCCGACAGCACGATGAAGACGAGCAGGAAAGTCCCCAAGAACTCGGCCATCGCCTGACAAGAAATACCCAGATCAGCGAAGCCCCATCTCATGCACGCGCACGAATTTCATGGCAAAAAACACGGACCTTCTTAACCAGATGAACGACCGCCGTCTTCGGGTCGGGCGACCGAGATTTCTCGTTCTCGTCGTCCGACGCGATTGGCACGATCTTCACCGAAGTTGATCTCCGAGGCATCATGACCGGCGTTGCCCTTGCGTCGCTCATGCTGTCCATGGAGAAAGCTGGGTTGATGTTCAGGGAAATGTCGGCACTGCCGCGAGCCCTGCTCTCCTCCATCCTCCCAAATTTAATCAGCAATGCAGCAACCTGTTTACTCTGTTGCACTGTATCGAGTGACCAGTTGATGCTTGGTGAGGAGAGATTGATGAGATCATGAGAAGCGTATAGTGGAGAAGCATATATATAATAGTCGTCTATGGAGCCCCAGAGAATCGATTTGATTCTAACGAGCCTGCAATGTTTTGGCGGGCACGGCATACGTGTGATGCTTGTTCAAATTGAAAAGGCTGTGATTTCACTGGCTAACCAGTCAATGATTAGTTCATTGTCCAATCAGAAAAGTGGACACAGTATGATATTACTTCTGTCGATGTCGCTGGTTCATTCTCCTTTTTACTTGGTCAAGCTGTCTGCGCTCCAGGCCACCAAGATAATGAAATGCTGTCGGGAATTCTACTTCTGCTGAGTCTTCACTTCTTTTTTTGTCCTTATTCGATATGTATCTTCTTGGAGTGCCTCTTCTGCTGGCTAACTCCACATGCAAATGCCGTTTTGGTATCTGAATTCTTAAGATTCTGCTGGTTTGTTAGGCGAGCATCAGGATATATTTTGTATGAAATTTGAGTATAGATGAGCAAAACAGATGCGTGCACTCAAATTTACTCCCTCTGTTCTATAATATAAGAGCATTTTTAACACTACACTAGTGTAAAAAATGCTTTTATATTATAGGACGGAGGGAGTAGTTGCTAGCTTAGTCATTCGTCTCTCCTTTTTGCATAGGTTACACGTACTCAAGTTTTGGCACACGGTTTTTTAGCAAGACAGCCCATCATTGTGGAATCAAATGGCTGTGACTCTCTTTACGATTGATCATCAGTCCATCACTGTTATGCACTTTGTGTTTGTTTCTGGGATTTGGAGTTATCAGAGCTACAAGATTTCGAAAATTTTGCTATACGATTTTGTGGAAATTCAAGTGTTACAGGCAAGCCTAGTGTGTCTTCGTGATCATATGGGCACATAGCAACGTTGGATTTTGAATGGACGTCACGATCTAGTATAATCCAAACATGCTAATATGAGATGGTTTCTTGAAGTTGACACCGATGGATCTATTTGTAAGTAGGAGTAGTACATATCAGGTAATAGCTCAAATCACCAAGTATATCAAATCCACGTGCCGGCTGGTATGCAGCTAATACATAGAGTCCATTCCAAAGGCATCTGTCCTATTTCTCTCCCTTGATTTTGTTGACCGGTCCTCACTCTCAGCTGCTCTACACTGTCTAATCATCGCTCCATATGGTAGAAGGAGAGCACCTCATCTCCTCATCCTTGTCATCTCCCATTTGTCCGCGTACGAGGAGAGCACCCTAGTGCGAGTGAAATATGCCTATGACTCAAGATGGCAACGGGGCCCCGAAACCTGCCTCCCCGTGGGTTTTTACCCTGTTAGGTGACGGGATGGGCATCTTTTCATCCCCGCGGGGCTGTTGTTGGGCACATTATACAACCCGACACGTTTCGTGGGTTTACACCCGTTTCAATAGTCCCCGAACCCGAAACCCGTCAATACCCGTGAAATTACATTTTTTGCTGCAATGTTTATCATATTATCATAAAGTTTATAATTATCTTGCTGCAATGTTTCATAAGATGTTTATTACTACTTATTTGATTCTCATAAATGTTGACAATGAACAAGGAAAAAGCTTTTGGAGTTGTCTTCAAGACATTCAAGAGGGAATGCATGTGAAGTACAAGTACTTGCAAATTTCATATACCAATCTGCATATTCTTTTCATGTTTAACTTTAGCTTGAGCGAATTTTGATCTTCCCTAGGACTTGGCACTTTGATTTGGCATTGGAAGATTTGTACATCTTGTTGAACTATGTATGTCTCAAATCTAATCATCTTTGTTGCTGAAATCCGATCATCTTTGTTGCTAAAATGTGATATCATGCTGCCGAAATACACTCTATATAGCTGTTGAACCATCTACTATAGTTTTTTGTTGAAATTTGCGCAAGTTATGCTGCTGAAATGTGCTCGTTTTGCTGCTGAAATGTTATTCTATGTCGCCACTATGTTTGTTTAAAATATTTTGATTTTCTCATGGGTTCCCCGTGGGTTCCCCGAAACCCGATGGGTTTAGGGGATGGGCGGAAAACTAGCCCCGCGCATGGTGATGGGATGGGGACGGGTTTACGATTTTCTCGTGGGGATGGGTTTGGGAAGGCATAACCCGACGGGTTTCGTCCCCGTTGCCATCTGGACCTATGACTGATGCGCCTATCATTGACATCATACCTCCTCCCTGTGCCTATCATTGCTCTAGACATCTGCCAGTTACCATCAACTCCCATTCTTTCCCCCATTTTTGGAGGTGTGCATAGGCTCGAGGGACCAGTGGACGGCTTCTGCGGAGGAGCGGCGGTTCCTATGACGCATCAACGACGTGGAGTCTCAGCAGCGTGGCACTGCAGGTTCTCGGCGACGGATATGTGATGATGGATGCACGTAGGGTGGTGGCTTTGTCTGGCGCCGTGGTGGCGTGGATGGCAGGCCTGGCAAGGTGGATGCGTCAGTACCTACTCTGTAGATGGATCGGCGGAAGACGGTGGCAACGGCCTCTGCAGTGTGCACATGCGGTGCCTGCTGAGAGTGCGCCGGACCGGTGTGTGACTTAGATCCGATCATTCGGGTTGGTTGAGGCGTCCGACTTTAGATGTTGTCCTTTGGTGAGGTCTAGGTATACGGCCCCGACAATCTGCACCCATTTATCAAGTGAATAGGAGTAGCGACAGATGTCTCCAAGATGGTGGCTTCAGATATATCGATGTATTACTTTGTAAGGTCTCGATGATTAATTAATAAACTGTTGGCATGCATCGCATTGATGCAAAGGCCGGGGGTCATCCTCCTTTTCGAAAAAATGAGATTACTAGATTAAACTGCCATGTAGTACTACCCCAAGAAATCAGTAGGGAGATTAGATGTTTTTTGCCGAAAGTGTCCTTCTCAGCTCGAGGTCATATGAGCTTGGTTTGAACAGTGAAAATTTGAAAATAAATCTAAATGTCTTTTGTGGCTAACTTAAAAATGTTTTTAATGCTTGCAAAGTTTCATCATCGAATGACATTCACAGAAGTCATGGAAAAAAAACAAGATTCCAACATGCTTTTTTTTAGAAACCAGCAGGAGCACTGCCTTTTCTTATAGAAGGAAAGCAAAAAAATATGATGTACAGAGTGGCGCACGTTTTTAGGGAACGTGGCAAACCCGCCAAAACCCCAGCACACCCAATGCTAGCTTAGCCAATACCTACCGTTGGCATGGCTCCAGCAAAAGCCAGCTCGCGTTGTTTAATTGCCTCGAAGGCCAACATCGCAACCTCACTAAAGGAATCAGGAGCTTTGCCGTCTGCCATGGCAGACGGCAAAGGCATGCCTGGCGGACGGCAAAGGCCTTTCCCGTCAGCCAGCAAACGGCAACACTATCGGCGTTCTGGGAACAGGGGTCCCCAAACGTGCCTGCCTGCGGCCTGCGGCGTGGCTCAAAAGGGGGCCGTCACGGCCCATCTTCATCAACACAAGCTCAAGACTCTCGCGAGGGACCAAGCCTCGCAGGGCGGACGACAGGGAGCTTCCTCAGGCATGGCCTCATCAGGCTGGCTCGCGAGGAGGCGGAGAGATCAAGGCGGGGTACCACACGAGGTGCCCATGACGCAAGCCATGACGACCAAGGGCGCCAGCCCGCGCAGTGTCCTCCTTTCCTTTTTGGTGCAAAGGGAGCAAGCGCAGGCGAGAGCATCAAGCAAAGGTGTCCATTTCGGTGCAACAAGACCAAGACCAGCCCAACGGCAGGAAGGAAGTCATTGTGGAGCCCAAGCTGGCGTCACCACCAGAGCCTTTGACAGGCGAGGACCAACTTTAGTCAGGATAAGTGTACCAGATGTTCCCCTTCAAAATGGCCAATTGTTGGCGCCCTTCCCGCTCAATATTTGGGAAGAGGCCCAGGGCCTCTGTCTATAAATAGGACTAGCCTCCCACAGGGTAGAGGCAGCTCGATCCGGATCCAGAACAAAGCTAGAGACCAAGCAATCTAGAGAGAGAGAGAGAAAGAGAGAGCGACTGAACTCCTCCAAGCAGTTCATCACCCCGGCCAAGAACAGACCCTCGCGAGGCTGTTGTTCCTTGTATTGTTCATCACCATCAGCCCAAGAGGCAATCCACAACACCACAAACTAGAGTAGGGTATTACACCACAATGGTGGCCTGAACTAGTATAAACCTTGCGTCTCTTGTGTTGTTCCTTTCGTAGCTTAGATCCTAGCGAGGCGGCGGGGTGCAGGTAGGTAGAGGGCGAGATCTCCGTGCGCACCCCAGTGTTCGAACCTCAAGGGTCTGCCGGAACCCGAAATCTGACATTTGGCGCGCCAGGTAGGGGTGCGCCGGGATGCACCTCCTGTCGCTTTGTGTCCCGTCGCATCGTCATCATCATGTCCGCGACCAGGCGGCAACCCCGTCCTGGGCGGTTTGGCCCGCCCACGCAGAGCTTCGCCTCGGCGACGCCATGCCCAGCAGCTCGCGGTCCGCAGGGCGCTGCGGGCGGGCGACGCAGACAGGCCGACGGCTCTCACGCCGCGGCAGGCGCGATCGGCAGCGAGGGCCTCCAACCACGCCGCGGCCACGACGCCGTACACCCGCCGGGAGCAGGCGAACTCGAGGGCCGCGCTCACGGTGGCCCGGGAACTACTGCAGTGTAGGCTGCTGGAAGGCGGCCGCGACGTGCTGCTAGAGCGGGTGGCGGAGCTCCTGGGCTTTGCCGCCTCGGGGGCTCACCCCTTCTGCACCCAGCTCCCACCTCAGGTCCAGGGCGGCCCGCGCGGGGGCTCCACACACGGCCGTGGGCTCCAAGGCTACTCCAACACCAGCGAAGCTGTCAGCACCGGGCCAGCGGCAGCGCTGCCTCCGCTCCCGGCCGCCGAAGAAGGACTCACCGCGACCCACGGCCCTAGTGGGCCGCCGCGCTACCACCCCCAGGTGGGCGCCTCAAGCAGAGTTGCATGGCACGCGGAGCACTATGGTGCGGCCTTCGGGATGACGGCCCCAGAAGAATACGTGCCCCACATGATGGACCAAGGGCACCAGCATGAAGACGAACAAGGCTCGCTCCTCAGCCCAAGCTGGGGGGACGAGACGACAGAAGCTGAGCTCTTCCAGGAGCCCCGTGAAGGCCCCACCGGACACGCTGGAAGCGACGACTATCGGGTACCGCTAATTCCTCAGGAGCAGGCATACGCTAATCATGAATCACAGGAGGTGCAGGTCGCCACAGCGAGCGGCTGCACCGCCCCCACAGTCTCCTATCCCTCAGGAGGAGGGCGTCGGGGGCTGCAGGAGAGGGGCCGAGATCCAGCATCACCACCGCGGTGTTCGGAGCAAGGCATTCTCAGGAGGTAGGCCCTCTGCTGGGGAGGTGCCTCAGGGCCTGCCCCTGGCGGAGGACCCGTGGTCGTCGGGGGAACCGCTGGCGACCGCTCTACCCCATCGACGGCGTCCTGGTTTCCGGTCGTCGTTGATGGCACTAGAGTGCGGCGCAAGGCGGGGCCCTCATCTGGCGATATGAAGCAAGGCCGGTACCTGTGAAGAAGGCCCAGTGCCTGTGAAGCTCGCCGCCCCGTGACACTCTCACGTAATAATGAGTGGGGCTGTACACGCCTGAGTCCCAGGTGCCGCCTCGGGCCCGGGCTCGCTCCCACCTTCGATGGCAGCACTTAGCTCGCTTGGTGAGAAGGCGTCCAAGACTAGACTAGGTGCCGGCCGCGGCCTTTTTCTGCTTTCATTGCTTTTCCCTTTAGTTGTCACTTTCCCCCGCTGGATTTAAGTTGGATTCGAATTTGAGATTTGCGTGTGTTTGGGGAAGGGGGTGCTTAGTCTCGTTCGAGCAATCTCTCGCGTTCCGGTTACCGCTTTGCCTCAGCTGCCTCCCCTCGTGAGCCCCTCGCGAGCCGGGTTGGGCCTAGCTTGCGTGCAGCCCAGACTGCCGCCGCCGCATCCTCTCAGGAGGTTTTTTTACTGCAGATCCTACGGGTTCGATCAGGAAACACTTGAGACGCCACAGCCCTCCACAGGCAATCTCAGGGCCCGCGCGGGACAAAGGTAAACTAGCCAGCCACTTGGCGCAGGCGTACGGGTGATATAGCATCTACTAATACACAGAACACAAGTTTTACATGAGGGGCTCCCCCTCCCAAAATGCTCTCACAACCGTCAGGGCAAAACCTGAGCTCTATTCGTGCAGGGTAAGGAAACAGGAACGATGCGCAGTCAGTCGGATAAATCCCCCAATGCATCCTCAGGGGCACCTCCTGAACTGTTGCTGGCGTCGCTGGCCTCGCCATCGCTCTCTGCGTTGTCACCAGCGGCGTCAGGGCCGTTCACCACGCCGCCTTCATCAGCAGCCACGATCACGCCATCATTATCTGAAGTGAAGGCCCTGACGAGGGCGTCCACGTTGTCCTCCACCCAGTGCGCCAGGTCGCCCCAGACGGCCTATGGCACTGGGGCGATGGTGGCGTCGAAGTCGAAGTGGGGGTCCATATTCCGGAGATGGCTGAAGACGCGAGAAAAGGCGCGCCCGAGCAGGGCGCGACTCCACTCCTCCACCAACCTGCCGGCTCTGACCGACCGTGCCTCCAGCCGCGTCACCACGTCGGTGAAGAACTGAAGGTTGTCGGCGTAGTTGACTGCGTGCGGCTCGCCAACAGCCGCCTCGCAGATGTTACCCAAGGCTGCGTTGGCTCTCTCCCGGAGCGTGGTGAGCATGGGGCCGTGCTCATGCTACAGGATCCGCCACTGGCGTATCTCGTCTGCATTCCATCGCGCGATGGCCTCAGCCTCGTCCACCCGTTGGCGAAGAAGAAGCACCTCGGCGCAGGAGGCAGCTAACCCCTCCTGCGCCACCTCGAGGGCGGCCCGAGAAGCATCGGCCCGCCGCGTCACCTCCTCCTGCTTGGCCCTCAAGGCAGCGGTCCTACCTTCAGCCTCAGCTCGGATCAACCCCAGACTCTCCTCGAACTCGCGCTCAAGGTTCAGGCGCGTCGTCGCCACCCGACGTCCGACCTCCTCCAAGACGCGGGCTTCCCGCGCAGCGACATCATCCTCCGCCCATGTTACCAAGCGCTCCCTTGTTTCCAGGCGCTCATACTCGCGCGCGCGTTCGGCGGCTTCCAGCGTCAGCGCCTCCTCACGCTTCTGGAGCTCTGCTGGGTCGCCTGAGGCCACCTTCATCGACGCAAGGGCCGCCTCGCGCAGCTCCACCTGCTCCTCCAGTGAGTGGCATCGGGCCAGGAGTTCCCGCGCCCGCTCCTTCGCCGCCTCTCTTCGCCGGTCAGCTTCCCGAGCCTCCTCGACGGCCCGAGAACGGACCTCCCGAGAGGCCGCCGGCGATGCCTTGGCCTCCCCATCGTCAAGATCACGCTGATGGCGCGCAAGGGCGACAGCCGCCTTCAGCTCGCGCCTCTCCGCAGCCAGGCACAGGCCCTCGGCCTCAAGGCGCGCGTCTTCATGAGCGAGCTCTTCACCAAGCAAGATCACCGCGTCAGCCGCCCTCCGAAGAAACCCTTGGCGAAGAGCGCGACGCTCCCGGGCGCGCTCAAGTACATCTTCCACAACATCATCCGCCCCAAGCGAGCGCCGGGGGCCACGAATCAGCACTCCCCCTCCAGGCAGAGGGCTGGGGGCTGGCGCCCTCGCCACGGCCGGGCATGCCTCGCCAGAAGCCCGGCCAGGAGCCAGCCCATCCCCTAAAGAAGAGCGCAGGGAATACCTCAGCCAATCGCGGTCGACGACCAGACAGGAAGCCCACGGCAGGCTGGCTATGCCACGAGAGGGCTCGCGAAAGAGGGTCGCGAGGCGCGCGGGGCCGCGATGCGCCTCAGGACGGTTCGTCTCTCCAACCGGCCTCACCACGAGGGCTCTGCTGCTCGGAGTGCTCGAAGACGGTGGAGAGGGCGGAGCCAAGGGAGATGGCTCCTCAGCCATCTCCGTGAGCTCGGCGGGAAGGGCCCTGCAGAGCAAGGATCAGTAAAAGCAATAGAAGGATCAGGAGCTAGAAAAGGGGAAGGCTTACTCATCGGTGGCGAAGTACTTCCTACGCTTCAACAGGCGACAAGGGTAATCGTCACCCAAGGCCTCCCTTCTCTTCCGGAGAGCCTCAAAGTCCACGCAGAAGCGACCCAAGAGTTGAGCGCAGGGGTCAGCCTGCGATGAGGGAGGAGCATTAAGACGACCCACGTAGGGGGCGTCTACCTGATGCACGCTGCCGGTCACCTCACCAAGAAGAGTAACTGGGGCCCCAGAGGCCTCAGCCGCAGGCACTGCGAGCAGCTGCTCGCCACCCCCAGCCGCGGCAGCCTGGGCCTCAGGAGTTGTTCCCTCAAGAGCGCCGCCTGGCGCCGTCACCTCGGCGGAGGGCCCCTCGGCCTCCGGCGGCCCATGCCTCCCTGCTCTACCACTTGAGGAAGAGCCGCCGTGGCCGACTGAAAGGGCGGCCACCACCACAGGGTTCTCGCGAGGCCCCCGGAGGCCAGCGGGGCGCAGCCCCCATTCATCGAAGACGGGCATCTGATTTACAAAGTCGCCCCTGTTCGGGCAGAGGTACAGCAAGGCCGCCCCATGCCGGATGCTGCCAGGGGTGGGGTCCCCAGTCAAGACCAAGAGCACCTTCCTCGGTGCTTCAGGCGTCAGGTCCTCTTCCTGGAGCCTCATACGGTCTTCACGCCCGCTGAAGGCCCACATCCGGCGAGAGTGACGTTGGAGAGGGGCAACACGGCATAGCAGGAACTCCTTCACCACCTTGGGCGCCGTCACGCCGAGCTCCCTCAAGAACGCAAAGCGGCGCCAGACGAAGACAAGCCGGGAACTCGTGAGCGTCTCCTGGACCCAGCCTGAATTAGGGACAGCAGGTGAAGATGGCTCCGACAGCAGGGGGCTGGGCACCCCCACGTCCACATACAGCCACCGCTCGCGAAACCAAGGCGCGGGCGGAGGAAGGCTGAAGTCAATCCCTGAAGCGGCTGTTTCAGATGCAGCAATGAAGCTCACACACCCCAAACATTGGGTGGGGTCAACAAGGCGCAGAGAGAAGAAGTGGCGCAGCAAGGCAACTGAGGGAAG
Source organism: Aegilops longissima (assembly GCA_021605205.1). Lineage (NCBI taxonomy): Eukaryota > Viridiplantae > Streptophyta > Magnoliopsida > Poales > Poaceae > Aegilops > Aegilops longissima. Next base: position 75,240,095 of record CM038681.1, read on the forward strand.
GATGCCCATCATCGCCTCGCAAACAAAGGCGAAGACCGCAAGAAGAGTGATGGACTCTGGACCCAAGTGCATCATATGGATCTGATAGTGGGAGAACACAGCATTGAAGAAATTGGAAAAGGGGGGAACCAGCCCCGCCCACAGGGCATCGGCAAAATACCGGACCTCGGTGATTATCCTGTCGATGGAGAAGTGGGACGCGGGCCAGGCCGTCGTCCGCCCACATTCGTTGAAGATGGTGGCCAAAGCCGAGCTGACCTTGCCCAGGCCCTCTCGATTGAGTATGATTGACCGATCGACGGCGGGGGCCCGACGACGGCGAGCGAGGCGGAGGCATGGGCTTCTTCCCTCTTCCCTTCTTCGTCGGAGCCATGGCAACGGAAGGGGGGGGGGGAAGGTTCGAGATTGGAGTGGGAGCAGAAGCTAGAGTTCGAGAGGAGGAAGAGTGGGGGACGGTCGAGCAGCGAAAAGGGGAGCGGCTGTGTGCGGCAACGAGTCCGCCTAGCATGGCACAAAATAAGGAGGCGTGGGGGAACAGTGCCGCCCACGTCCAATCAACCGCCACGCGGTGCCCAAGGCTGCAGGCAGTTAGGGCCCGCGGCGCTTCGCACTTGCCCCTTTGTCTCTCTGCTCGGCCAAGCCCGGGCGC